>JBAMJV010002593.1:0-159976 GCA_037951105.1 Echinarachnius parma | reverse complement strand
TCGCCGATATAGTTATCGTTTATATCGACATTGTCTTTGTCGCCGTAGCCATTATCATCATCATCATCATCATCATCATCATCATCATCATTATCACCATCATTATCACCATCACCACAATTATCATCATACTCACTATCATCATCATGATCACCATCACCATTATCACCATCATCATCATTATTATTATCACTATCATCACCACCACAACCACCATAATCATCATTGTTATTTTTTTACCTTACCCACCTTAGATATGAAACTAGATGGATCTTCGACTGCGCGCAGTCGAAAATGATGCCTCCGCCATTACGCAATTTATTTATATCAAGCCCAAATCAACATGTACACAGAATTAATTCTGTCAACTCAATTTTGATGGTACTCTGTCTTTTAGATCTTGACGTATCACAATTATGAGCTATAAGTGACCTTGACCTTTGCCCTCATGACCCCAAAATCTAACGACTACAATTGTTCCCTAAGATACATTCAGGTATCAAGTTGGATTGAAATCTAATATTCAGTTCTTGAGATTTCCAATCTCAAGCTACTTTTACATATAATGAGCCCACCTTTGACCTTTGACCTCATGACCCCCAACATCTAATCAGTTCATTGGCTCTCCAAGGAACATACATGTAGCAAGTTTGGTCAGAATCTGTCAAACCCTTCTTGAGATAACGCGATCACAAGCTATTTTTGCATATATAATGAGCTGTGACCTTTGACCTTTGACCTCATGACCCCAAAATCTAATCAGAACATTGGCCCCCCAAGATACATACATGTACCAAGTTTGGTCAGAATCCGTCAATCCGTTCTTGAGATAACGCGATCACGAGCTATTTTTGCATATATAATGAGCTCTGTGACCTTTGACCTTTGACCTCATGACCCCAAAATCTAATCAGATCATCGGCCCCCCAAGATACATACATGTACCAAGTTTGGTCAGAATCCGTCAATCCGTTCTTGAGAACGCGATCACGAGAACGGGACGTACGGACGTACGGACGTACGTACATACGGACGGACGGACGGACAACCCGAAAACATATAAATGCCTCCGGCAACTTCATTACGGAGGCATAACAAGTACACATTTATTATCATGAATGATTACGTCAAAAGTCTACAAATATACTAAGCGTGTATGAGTGGAAGAATGGATTGCAAATAACATATAGAACTATAGATTATTATGAAATGTGGTGGAGCAGCCAGCTTGCACATTGTACCGGCGCTACCCACACAAACCACCAGTAAGCACATCATGGGGTACACATTCACAAAGGTAATTCCTTCTATAAGCCAATGTGATAGAAGTAATGTAATATTTTAATATTGGAAGTATAAATTGCAACTAAAATTAGCCGCTGTAAAATTGCAAGTATAAATCATGGCTACTATGCTCTACAGGCATATCCCACAAAAACCAGCACTCTGTCTATTATAGTGAACATAGCCGGCCAAAGAGGCCCCTCTCTCTCATAGGGTGGACTGAAGTTAGCGCTTAATATTGCTTAGTCTACTTCCACACCCCTGGAGGTGTTGCACAAATATTCTTACTTGAACCTAACTTTAAGATTATGGAAAGCCTTTAGTTTCTTTGTAAACATTTTGGAACAGTTCTTGTAAAAGGCAAACATTTAGATACAAAACATTTATATTTTGTATTATCAAGTTATTAATGTGAATTTTTGTTGGAAGTCTCAAATATTTGCATTTTCTTGATTTTGATTATGTTTTATGTTTTATTCCAAGGCTACAAATGGCTTTTCCATTAATGTAAGGTCCAACTAAGTGTTAACTTCAACTTAGAATATTTGTGAAACACCCCCAGAGATGCCATATTTATACAATCTTGATTAAAGACGCATTCTAGTTGCTGCAAATCCTGTCAAATTGTTCCCCCATTGCAAGATCCAATATGACAAGTTTGATCAAATGTAATTAGCTTAATATGTTTTACACTGGATGTAAAAACAAAAGAGTACAACTTTAAAAAATCTTAATTATTGCTGATGCCTATCTGGTGCACAATGGTATAATAAGGCCTAACCCATTGCTTATGGGGGAACTGGATAGTTTATGTACAAAGTCTATGGGGATTTCAGAATCTTGAAGGGAACGGGTTAAGGTAGGCTTATTATACCATTGTGAACCAGATAGGCTTATAAGCAACAGGTGAAATCTAGATATTCTTTTGAAAGACCAAATTCACATTAACAGTAACAAAAAAAATGTTTCTACTGAAGTCAAAAATTCATAATCAATACCTTTTAGGGAAAGTCTTAAATATAATTTTAAAGCACATACATGTCCAAGTTGTCCTAAATATTGCAAATCCCAGGGAGCCAATGCATTAAACAGTATGTTCCCATAGGCAATGGGTTTGTTTAAGCCCTAGCATTCATACCCCCCCTCCCCCCCCCCCCTCTCTACAGAGTGTTTATAAAAAAGCGGAACCCAACTTCCACCAGCAATATCTTATGAAGTAAACATAGTTATGTTTATTGCAATATATCATCTTAAAGATGATTTATTATTCTTTCATTTGATACCACTTTTGTAATAATTGATCTTGTAGTTATCGAATTGCAGGCATTTTAAACGAGCAATGTTAAAATTGCCTTGCGCACAAGATTTAGATCTATTCATCAACACGGGCTGATGGTCATTCATTCAAACCTCTCCTTGTGTTCTTTTGTCTTGTAATCCTTTTGTTCCGTAAATGAATGAACATTAATTTAATCAGTTCCTTGCCTGACCAAGCAACTGACCACTGTACATGAGCACAAACCTGTGCGGACAGACATGGGGGTCATGTGGTAGGACATTGGGGATGATTTTGGACCCTCAACTCTTCTCAAAGTTGAATAAAATGTCAAACTATGAATCAAGAAACATCATGAAATGTCACTTGACTTTGTCTACTGTTTCATTATTTACACTGCATTTAACAATTAGTTTCTACTCTCGTGCGCAAAGTACTTTTTACATAACCCTTTTTAAAAAGGTTTTATTCAATCATGCATGACGTTATCACAACATATTTGGTATCAAACGAAAGAGTATGAATTGACCTTTGATATGCCATATTGCAATAAATATAATTATGTTTATTAAATAAAATATTGCGGGTGGAAGTTGGGTTCCGCTTTTTTATAAACACCCTGTATAGAGAGTAGCAATGAGGGTGGGGGTCTAGGAGAGCATGTACCCCCTCCCCACAAAGTGTTGGTGCCCCATCAGTTGACTCGCCCACACACACACATAACCCCACCCCCACCCCCACCCCCCCCCCCCCAACAAAAAAAAAGAAAGAAAATGTATATATATATTCTTCTAGCTACTCAACTGATCATTCTCTCAATGACCCCCCCCCCCCCCCCCCCTCAGGTGCCCTTCACAAACAAAAATATCATGAGGAAAAAATAAATGGACAAAAGAAATAGGCAATATAATATACAACATTCATATAGCACTTAATACAAAGTTTCTAAGCACTGAGAAATGAAAAAGAGTGAAGTATTAACCGAAGAACCTTTTTATTTGCTTGTCGATTCAAATGAACAAAGTCTAGCCACGCCAATGCTCCATCTCTCTCTATTCCTCAATTCCATATATATCCTCTTCTTTTCCCCTCATCGTGTCACCCTCTATTACACTCCCACGCTCAGACTCTCAAACCATTAATGTCTAGATTTACATCTTTAATTCTGGAGGCCCCCCATCTCACATGAGAATGACATTCTTACACCTGAATTTTAAAGCCTCTTAAAGGGAAAGTTGGGTTTTGGTAGAGAGGGCGCTAGACTACTTAATTGGTTTGTGAGATAATGAAAAACTGAGTGTAAAATTTGAAAGAGCATAATATTTAAACAATAAAATCATCTTTGTTTGATAAAAATCGGTTCAGAAACGGCTGAAATATCCATAATTATAACAATTTGTAATAAAACCGGGGCCCAGGGTTTATTAGAGAATTTTGAACCAGCCGTTAAAAATTCAAAAAAATGCTTCCTCTTTTCAAAAAAGTTACAAAATAGGTATTTAAATAGTTGTTGGTTATTTCTCTATCTAATCACTATTTCAACAAAGCATCACATGCACAATATTTTATTCAAAATGGTTGAAACCGATGAGTGTTTAGAGAGCGCCCTCTTACGTTTTAACGGCTCTTTTTGAATGATAACATGATCTTTACTACGTCATTTGTAATTTTGTGTTCCTTTCTAGTTATAACTATTAGTTTGTAATGTAATGATGCAGGTTTTGGTTACTAAAATTCAGTTTCACTAAAACTGTACTCTCCTTACCAGAACTCAACTATCCCTTTAAACTTTCTTCACTCAGATGAAAATACTTCTCCTTTTCCCTCTCTGAACCCAATTCTCTGTATTGTCTATGAAAACACCTTCAAGGCCCCTCTTGTTTTTCCCTGTCTTTCGGTAATATGAATACAAATGTGATAAGTTTGTAGGATTTTGACAATGTTATTAGATCCCTTTGTGGGGAACTAGTAACATTGTCCTAATTCACAAATCTTAAGAACTCATGTTTTCCAAGGGATCTAATAACTGTGTTGACATGTGCAAAGCCTGAAGAAGGGTTAATAAAATGAGTAATCATGTGATCTGATCTGTCCACTCTGTGATGTGTGAAAATATCAGGACAAATGAGTGTCATATGAGCAAGTTATGACCGAAAATGCAAAGTGATGTTCACTAACTCGTTGCATCAACTATGTACACATTTTAAAATCACCGTAAATAATCATACATCCGTCAGAACATTACAATTATACGTATCTTTATAACAAATGAGAAATTTGGGAAAACGAAACCTGTTCTGTGCTTATTTTGGTAACAAGGTATGTGACAAATGCTAGAGTTTTTGTAATTTTGTGGAATTTGACAATGTTACTATATAGATCCCTTTAAAGCCAATACTCCTCCCCATCCTCTTCTAAATCCCATCTTAGCTCTCACATCCCTCTTTTATCTCTCATTTTTCCCCATTGCCTACTTTGATCGATTAATGCATAGATTTACATTTCTAAGGGCCTACGCATGGGAACACATTTTTCGCCACATGACAATTATCATCTTCGATGTTCTCATATTTTCTCCCCTCTTCATGTTCCTCCTCCTCCTCCTCCTTAAAGGGATCTAGTAACTTTGTTGAAATAATTTATGAAACAAAATGACCAAGGGCTTATAAAATGTGTATTTTTGTGACCCAATATGTCCAATGAATTAAGTGTTAAAATTCCAAGTTTGATGAATGTCATATGGCCAAGTATGAGTGAAAATGCAAAGTTCCATATGCTAACTCACTGCTATACATTTTAAGTTTGTGCACAGTTGAACTGATCCTCATTTTATTTCTTCAAAATTAAATTATGAATATCTCAAAACAATAAAAATTGAAAACCCAAACAATATGGTTTCATACTCCTATTGGTGAGGAAGCAGCCAGACATGGGAGAACCACTAGAGTTGCGAGTGAGTTTGGTCGATTCAAACAAAGTTACTAATTCCCTTTAACATTTATCCTCTTCCACATCTTCAATTTCACATCTTCAATTCCACCCCACTACCTCCTCCCCCCCCCCCCCCCGCCCTTGTGCTAATTCTTCAATCAATGCATGTCTAGATTCGCATCATCTTCATCCCGAGTGACCAAACATGTGAAAATTTTCTCACACATTTGCAAGAGCTCATTTCCTCAATACTATTTATCCGGATCACTCCAATCATTACTTGTTAGTAGCAGACATTTATGCATGAATATATTTAGACATATTTTATTCACAACATATATTTGACATTATATTCCACATACTAAGAATCTTGCTCTACGATTGGTCAAAAGTTAATCACGTGATGAAACATAGTTTCGCCCATCATTGATGGTAGAAGAAAACTTTGTTACACTGTGTAGATATCTTGGGCGAAAGTGCGTTGCACTCACTAGATAATTGGTAAAGTACTATCTACACTCCGCGGTTGCATTGAATTTAACGTGGAGTGTGTGGCCACTCAAATTCAGTACCGGCGCAATAACTCTATGCGCGCGAATTACAAATTTAATTGTATTCGTTGTGCATGCATACGGTATACGGAGATACTAGTACACTGCACTGCACAGTGCACTGTATGTGTATCGTACATGCATTACATACATGCACCGTTTGCTGTTAATTGCTTGTTCTGTTGCTCTACTATGGCGGCCACAGACGTAAGATTTGAGCTCTTTAACGAAGCTGAAATGGACACTTTTTTGCTTGAGAGTGAAAGTAAAAATACAAAGCGACAACTTAAGTTCAGCCTGAAAGTGTTCCAAGATTATTGCGATGCTGGAAGCATACTTTTTAACGAATTGTCTGACGTGGACTTGAAAGCGCTAGACCAAGTGTTGGGGAGACTCTATTTTCGCGTTTGTTGACTTTTGAACTGTTTTTTGGGAGTTTACATTTCGCGTTTTAGCTTTTGGAATTACCCTGTTACCGAAATTGGAATAACAAGTCATTGTTGGTAAGTAGATCAAACCTAGTAGTAACAGTACTTAGACTTAGAAGTTAGACCTAAGCCCGGCGCAGACAGAGCCGACTCGACCCGATCCGACTGGCTTTAATCAGGCTAGAGTTGGGCCTGGTCGGTCGGAGCAGATTTATCGTGTTGAATCGGCCCCAACTGGCATCCGACTGTCTCTCGACTGGCAAAATGTGTGTCGCGAGGCACTGAAAACTGAGCCGATCGGAATGACAACCAGTCGAGTCGGCTCTGTCTGCGCCGGGCATTCTGAGTACTTAGAGTAGACTAGGGGTAGGCCTGCTTAGACTACTAGTACAGTAGTAGTACTACTAGACTAGATCTAAGTTCGATGTGAACCAGTCGAGTCGGCTCTGTCTGCGCCGGGCATTAGAGTACTTAGAGTAGACTAGGGGTAGGCCTGCTTACACTACTACTACTAGTACAGTATTAGTACTACTAGACTAGATCTAAGTTCGATGTGGAATATAAAGCAAATAATCACCTTTTGGTTTCAGGCGATGGCAAACTATCACTTCCTCGGCGATCTGAATGTATACGCTATCTTTCCTCAGCTTCGCTTCGGAAAGATAGCTACATCCAGCTCGCCTCGGAAGTGATAGATTGTCCCATCGCCTTCACCAACGGTAATTATTTGCTTAATATTTGACAACAGGGACAAAATTAACATTCATATTTTTGGGGGTTACTTTTTAAGCTTGCCTGCATGAAAATTGCTCTCTAAAAAATGTTTTGCACCGACTCTATGCAAATTTACCAGGGCCCTAGCTTTTCTGACTTGGGGGGGGGGGGGGGTTAAGGGGGCTGAGGCTCTTACTGGCATTTGGGGGGCTACATTACTGTGATTTCCTGTGGATTTTCTTTCACTGCTACCACAACCAACATAAAAATAAGTCTATCTTTGCCTACCCTTTAGGTCAACTTGCTTTACAAATTTCTTTCCAGTCTATTTAGGAACCCCCACCTGCGTGTGTACTTTATCACACATGAATTAAACATAATAACCTTCCCCCTGGCCCTAGCCCTGTCCCACAACCTCCGTTTTTACTCCCATAAATAGATATTGCATGACCTCAATAATATGATAATCATAGAGAATTTAACCCATTGCCTACAGGAACCTGATGGGTCCTGTATAAACTACATGGGGATTGTAACATTGCATAGGGAACAGGTTACTCTCATCTTGTTTATCCCCACAAATCAATATTGCATGACATTAAGTATGATAATCATAATCATAGAGAATTTAACATCCATGTTCATGTCATGTTTATTTGGTTTACATATCAATTTCCAGCCCAATTGGTAACCCTTTACCCATTGCCTATGGGAACCTGGTGGGCCATGTATTAAATCTATGGATGTTTCAAAATCTAGTAAGGAACAGGTTAACCCGTACTCTAGCTTGTACTTTTATTCCTCATCATGAATTAAACATAATTGTATATCTACCTACCTCCTCCCTGTATCTCACTTTCTTCCTCTTTACCTCCAATAATCAATAGTGCATAACTTCAATCATAGAGAATTTGAATTCCATGTTTATGTCATGTTTATTTCGGTTTACATAATTATATTCTTTCTAGTCCAGTTGATAATCCTTAACCCATTCAGGACTGACTGATTTTGATATAACATGCATTCTTCATAGACCCCTGTCAGAGTATTTTCGGGACAGACCTGAACGGGTTAACCCATTCAAGGCGATTCAAGTTTGCATTTTCCATAGACACCAACCTCAGTAGACATGGGATTTATGGCTTGTGCACTTTAATTCCTCATCATGAATTGAACATTAGCTTTATTGTCAATCTATGTCCATTCACCCTGTTCATCAAAATCCAGCCTCTTTTTTACCCCCGCAAATCGATAGTCCATGACCTCAAATTTTATAATTAAAGAAAATCTAAATTTCATGTTCGCTTCATGTTCCTTTTGTGGCTTGCAATTTCCATTCCATTCCATTTTGTAATTGCAGTATACGTGACCGGCTATAGCAAAACCCGGCACTTGTCGGTAAAAATCAAAATGTAGATTTTCATACGATTACAAAGGCCTCATCACAAGCTTTCATTTGATGCTTTGTTCTAACTAATTGGTCAATAATTGGCGAAGATATGATTGTTTCAATTTTACAATCATAGGTCTTTTGCACACAATGTGTGAACTTATAATGCCCATTTCTTCAAAACATGAATTACAGACAAGTGCATGGTTTTGCAATAGCCGGTCACTGTTTATAAATGCTACCTGGGCCCCGCAACATAACGATTTACAATTTAGCGCACAATTGAACTTTGTCATAAGAGGCCCAATAACCCAGACCAAAGCCTGAAATATCCCAATACGTACATGTACAGGCTAAGTCCTATATGGGTTAACATACTTGAGCATTAATCACTCTCGGTCAGCCTTTGTTTTCTACGACATCTTTCATTCAAACACAAATTATAATTTTATATATGACATTTGTATAACTGTCACATATACATGTACACATGTACCTGTGTATCCCATTGATGACCGCAACCAAAAATATAAAGACCGAGTAGTTTATGGGGTAACAATCTCGGGAATGAATCACTCTCAAGGAGCAAGATCGGTGGACATGGCTGCCGTTTGTTCGCTGAAGCATCGTTTATTTACAAATGTACAGACATCCTTTCCACCACGCACTCTTAATCAATCCCGATTCGATTTTTACATCCACCCCTTAAAGGGATCTAGTAACATTGTCCAAATCCTCAAAATCCAATTGGAATTCTAGCGGTTCCCTCATACCTTGTTGTATTCGTATTAACAATAAAAGCATGGGACAGGTTACGGTTTTTCAAATTTCCCTTTCGTTAATATTTATATTTATGATTGAAATGTTTGGATTTCAATGTCTCCCTGGGAGACTTTCAACTGTGTACAAAGTTAGTGCAATGAGTATAAAAAGCAAATATCACTTTGCATTTTTGCTCATTACCAAATTATATGACATTCATTTACCATGGTATTTTTACACAGTACTAAGTGGACATATCAGATCACAGAAATACACATTTTATCAACCTGTCGTCAGTTTTTTGCAGATGTCAACAAAGTTACTACATCCCTTTAACATTCCCATTTGCATTGCATTAGTCGCTATTCTTACCGCTAGAATAACACTCAATTTGCATTTGCATTCACCCTTACCCAGTGCCTCTTGATGTCTTTATTGATCTCAGACCTTTAATTTTTTTGTTTCGTGTACGAGGAGGAATCGTTCAACAAGGATTTACGTACGAAGTAAGAAAAACAAACATATAGATGTGGTGCGTCTTTCAGTATATGTGTAATAGGCCCTAGCTTAATATGCAGTCCATTTACTAATTTATTCACTTACAAAGTTGTCACTTATTTGGGGTTTCTGTGTTATGTTATCTTTTGAATTTTGTTTAATTTCTTTTAAATTCAAACAGCCTCTTGGTGTGTATATTGCTCCAAGACCCTTTTCAATTCATTTTTTTATTTTTTTATTTTTTGTTAGAGAGGATTCAATAAAGATTTACCAAGTAAGAAAAAACAAATATGTAGTGCATCTTCAGAATAAATACAAACATATTTAACTGTGGGTAGCCCCTAGCATATGTGGTTCATTGACACAATTGTCAATGGGAGGTGTACTTTTATGCTATTTTTAGGGTTTGTCTTTAATAATCTATTTAATATTTAAACAGCCTCTTGATGTGTATACTGATTTAAGATTGTATTTGTTTTGTATACAAAGGGACGGTCGGTCGGTCGTTCGTTCGGGGTTGGTTGTGGTTGTGGTTGTGGTTGTGGTTGTGGTTGTGGTTGTGGTTGTGGTTGTGGTTGTGGTTGTGGTTGTTGTTGTTGTTGTTGTTGTTGTTGTTGTTGTTGTTGTTGTTTTTTTGGGGGGGTGGGGCGGTTGTACTTGTATAGTATTTTTAGAATTTGTTTTATCTCTATTTTAAATTCAAACTGCCTCTTGATATGTATAGTGATCTAAGACCTTTATTTTTTTTTGTGTACCAGGAGGAATCGTTCAATATTAAGGATATATGTACAAAGTAAGAAAAATAAACAGATAAGATGTATGGTGTGCCTCTTTCAGTCAGACTGTGGGTATGCCCTCACTTATAGTTCATAAACAAATTTGTAAATCCTGTGGACGGTGTACTTGTATGTTATTTTGAGAATGAATTGTATTTCTTGACAATTCAAGCAAGGGAATTATTCAATACAAATTAACAATGTAGAAAACACACATGGATATTAAACATACATTTTTTAGAATTCAATGTTTTATCTTGGAATTGGGAACCTAAATATTCCTGCTCCGTTGTGCCTATAGGGCATAGTCCGAAGTTCATTAGCAAAATTGCCGTCTCCATTCTATGATGTGTGTTATTGGAAGAAAACTTCAATACTTTGGATGAATTCAAAGCTTATCTTTGAGAGAACCAAAAGATTGTCATTTCTTCGATGTAGATGCTAATTAGCCTTAGCAAAACAAGCTCTCCGCCTAATGAGTTTACGTAACTTTGCCAAATAAACAGCCTGCCTTCCATATAAGAACATTCTATCTTGACAGATACATGGATGTACTACCATGTCAATTTGTGTAAGTAGCCAGTGCATGTCATTTTTAAGGATAGCAAAGAGAATATAAATTCTAAGTAGCTGGTAAAAAGTTTCAAATTACAAACAAATAAAGCAAATATAAAGCAGCTTGGCTTTCTATATTCATTTTTGTTTTGACAGACTTGTATTATGCATTTTTGCATGCAGCTAGTGCATGTCATTTTAAGGGACATACAAAATATTTTAACATTTATTTTTGGTGTGTGTGATACATCAAATATAATATGACGTCATAGATTTCTGTCTGCCTTTATTAGCTAAACTTATGCCTCAATGATCTGAAATGCAAAATACATCAACTTTTATAATACATGGATTGCCAATCTCAATTCAGCAATGTGTTTACAATTAGAACTAAAATCTACTGAGAATTCATGTTACTGTTCATTTTCTATATCAATAACCAATTATTATGTTCTTTATTATTACAAATGTTTTTAAAGGGATCTAGTAACATTGTCCAAATCCTCAAAATCCAATTGGAATTCTAGCAGTTCCCTCATACCTTGTTGTATTTGTATTAACAATAAAAGCATTCAACAGGTTACGGTTTTTCTAATTTCCCTTTTGTTAAAAGATATTAACTATTGAAATGTGTTCAGATGTTAAACTATCTACTGGATAGTCGTAACCATGAATAAAGTCAGTGCAATGAGCTACAGGTGTAGTGAATATCACTTTGCATTTTTACTCATCCATATAAGGTCCATTTAACAGTTTTAAAGGGTACCACCACCCAAAAATAATATTCTTATTAAAGAAAGGTAACATCTTTAGTATTCCATTCCATCAACAAGTTCACAAAAATATGTTTCCAGGAAAAAAAATAATAATTGGAAAACGCATCACCATTCTAAAGCATGCGTTCATGCGGTCTGAATTGCGAAGACTAATGTGTGCAGAGCGAACGAATTGCCTGGGAATCTATTGTCTACAAACGTACGCGTGAATAGCATTGGCGCACTCGCAAATGGTTGGCCCGTATGGAACCAGGAAATAGTAGTGGTTCCGTAAGTGGTGGAAATTAATTGCTTTGTTTATGAATTACACAACCCTTTGCAAAATGTTGGGTATCTATTTGATATCGCAAAACAGTACCAAAACATATAATAATGTGTTGTTCTTTGCCTGGTGGTCCCCTTTAACACAGCTCATCACTTTTTGCACATCTCAACAAAGTTGTATTAAACACACTCACACCAATACTGCACACTACACAGAATTACAGAAAGAGAAGTGGTATTCTTGTCTAGTGGTCAAATCTCTGGTCTAGTGGTCAAAGCTCTGGTCTAGTGGTCAAAGCTCTGGTCTAGAGGTCAAAGCTCTGGTCTAGTTGTCAAAGCTCTGGTCTAGAGGTCAAAGCTCTGGTCTAGAGGTCAAAGCTCTGGTCTAGTTGTCAAAGCTCTGGTCTAGTGGTCAAAGCTCTGGTCTAGTGGTCAAAGCTCTGGTCTAGTGGTCAAAGCTCTGGTCTAGTGGTCAAAGCTCTGGTCTAGCGGTCAAAGCTCTGGCCTAGTGGTCAAAGCTCTTTTCTTAATGCAAAACCGGCCTGGGTTTGCAACCTTGGCTGTACTGTCTCTTGGATGGTGGTGATAAAGGGAGGTGTCAGATGTAAAGAATCGTAATTGATTGAATTCGTCTGCTGAATACAAATAACCAAACATGAATATTATGTTGAACAAGTAGTCATTGTTTCTTTCGAAGCTTTCTATAATATGAGTTTTATAATATTAAACAAAATTTTCATTGTGACTTAAATTCTTTAAAAAATTGTTTTATTATGTGCTTACCACCGAGATAGCTGGGGCAGACTTGATGTGCGACGATCCAGAATGCATCTTGTTGAAAATGAATTCCTCGATCAGGAAACACAATTTCACGATTCCAGGAATGTACTTGCAGACGCACGGCATTCAAAACATCTCACGTTTCGCTCCGTCCCTGAGAAATGTCTAGCGTCATTCCAATTCAATTGAACTTTTCGTACCGGCAACAAAATGCAAATTTTCCGTCTTTGTATTTAAAGTGTTCGGTAAAATTGCACGTTCACACAAAAGTCTGGGAAAGAAATGGAACAATCCGCTTAGCTCTGTCCCTGAGAAATGTCTAGCATCATTCCGATTGAATTGAACTTTACGCACCGGCAAGAAATGCATATTTTATGTCTTTATATTTAAGTACTCAGTAAAAATGCATGTTCACACTTAAAATCTGGGAAAGAAATGAACAAATGAATAAATGACACCTGTCTCTGTCCCTGAGAAATGTCTATAGCATCATTTTGATTTGATTGAACTTTTCACATCAGCAACGTATACAAATTATCTGTCTTTGCAATAAAGTATTCAGTAAAATTGTACGTTCACTTGAAACCTGGGAAAAAAATAAATGAATCCGTTTAATATCATGATATATATATGCTCGGAATGGTTACATCACAGCTGATTAAGGTATTAGTGCTCGCTAGTTCTAATTAAGATGCGATTTTCTTAGATCTCAATGTCACGATGTATGTGATACAATGGCAGGGAAGAGAAATGCAGGAGCAAGTAATTCACTGCTGCGTGACTTCCTCAAAATGGCAGCGAGAGAAAAACAGACAAGTCTAGCTGTTTTCTCAGAAAACAAGCTCTCCATAAATCAGCACCAACAAAACAACAGGAAATTTACTGCAACAAAGTCTTTTTTTTCAAATTACACAATTTGATTCTCTGAATAAATATTATGTATTCTCAGAAAATGCATAAATTCTCCATCTGTGTTAGAATAGTCCCGATTGAAATGTCAGCATATTCCACCTTCGCTAGTAGAAGAAAGTTGAAGAAAGTCCTAACAATTGATAATTAAATTCTCACTAGAATATAATCACTACAGCGAAGTGCTCACGATGTACAATCCAGTTTTCTCAGAAAATACGCTTCCAATTAAGGTTCCAGTACATTCCACCTAAAACAGCCTCCAGTAATTCACAGTAATGAGACAATTGCAAATATCTCACTGCAGCGAATAACATTCCCCTCAAAGAAAACGATACACTCTCTATTTTGCAAAAATTGCTCTCCTAAGTTGAAATTTCGTACGCTATCCACCTGAAATCACCACCAGAATGTGAAAAGGGAGTTATGAAAAGTCAAAGCAATAAGAGCCTCAAAATTCCCCCTTAAATATTAAAAGACACTCTCAATTTCGCAGGAAATGCTCTCTTTTGCAATTCTCACGCATTCCACCTGAAATCACCACCAGCGTTGGAAGAGATAGTGAGTTATGAAAAGTCGTGGTAATAATAGCCTCCTAACTTGGGCATTACTGGGGGTCACGAACTTGCCTCTAATACTCCGCACGGACGGACGGGCGACTGCAATCATAGATAATCGCTTGTCTAGCGAGGAACCGACGATGTCTGAATGCAGATGATGCTTGGTGTCACGTAGCTCAATATTCCTAACCTAATAAGGGGGGGGGGGGGGGTAGTGGTGTAAAGCGTTGTTACTAAGTGAGTTGTAAAAGCAATGTTAGAAGGAATCATATACTTAGCTAGGTGTGTATGTGAAAGCATGAAATGTGAAACTGTATGGCAAATCAGTATTTAGCTAGGTGCGTCCGCAAAATCATGAAATATGACACTATGGAAAAGAACAAAATTTGCAAGGTGCCTATACAAACCATGAAATATGAAACTGTATGGGCTTGGCCAATCAATTTTTAAAGTTAGTATCGTGATCTGCACAGATATTTGAGAAATATTCAGCTATATTATAGACTTTTGTCAGTTGAAATTTAATTTATTTTGTGCAAAGCCCCCTAAATTTTGGCTCTCTCTTAAAGGGATCTAGTAACTTTGTTGACATGTGCAAAATATGATGAATGGTTGATGAAATATATAGTGTTGTTATCTCATATGTCCACAGGGTATTGTGTGAAAATTTCAAGTCAAAGGGAAGCGCTAGAATTACAATTTATTTTGAGGATTTGGACAATGTTACTTAGTCCCTTTAAATATTTCCGCTCCAAATCGCAACACTTTACAAATTAACCAAGCTACTGCACAACGATACGGCATGTTCTGCCACAAATGTTTCGAGCGGTCCAAATGGCAATCATAGCCCCCTAAAATAATGTCTCCCGCATGAATATTTTCAGCTCCAAATGACAACACACGTGTCAACAAAGCGACTACACATTGATAGTGCTTTGCTACAACTCTTACAGGTGGTTCAGCTAGATCTCATTAAAAATGTTCTGCGCTCTTGACGACAAAAACCTCCTGTATCAGTGTTTGCCAAACGCTGAGTAGTGGAATAAATTAGCACAACCATCCCCTAACAGGCAATGTTGAATGAGTCCTTGATTTCGCATTTGTTTTAACCTGTTCACTACTAGATTTTGCAATCCTCATATAGAGCTAATAAAGGGCCCACCAGGTTCCTGTAGGCAATGGGGTAACCTGTTCCCTACCAGATTTTGCAATCCCCATAGAGTAAATACAGGGCCCACCAGGTTCCTGTATAGGCAATATAGGTTAAGAGAAACGTTTACTGATTCAACATTTTTATCAAAATGCTGAAAGAAAAACAAATTAGCGCAACCACACACTAACACTTAATTAATGTAGAGTACTTGAAATTGCAAATGTTTCTAGAGAAACCTCCAGTGATTACACAGTTTTCCACTATAAATTTGTTTACAGGTGTTTTGGGGCTAATAATGGTGGCCTCCAATTAGCGACGATCATACATGACATGTCTAGTAGAGTGATGTCCAAATGCAGAGTACGTAGAACAATAAATTAGCACAACCACCTTGCTAACAAGTAATGCACACCAAGCATATCTATTCCAGACATTTCATGATTCATCCATGGGGGGAAAAAAGATCAATGCTACTGCTCAGACGTTTCCGGCTTTCTCTCTTAAATTATAATGCGATGGAAGCATCATTCAGAGACTAATTTCTTTGTTTCTTCCAGCTAGCTTCAGTCAGTATACAGCTCTGGTTTCTAGCTTTCTCTCTTTACTTTTAATGTACATGCATTGGCAGCATCATTCAGCGACTAATTTCACCTGTTTCCGGCTAGCTTCAGCTTCGGCTCACACATGGCCAGAATGCTATTAAGAGGTAAAACAAATTAGCACAAACATACATGCAGAGAGCTGGTAGATCACGCCTACTACAGACACGTTGTAATACACATGGGAGAAGACCGACCGGTACTTACAAGACTAATTTCTTCCAGCTAGCTTCAGTATAAAGATGTTTCTAGCTTTCTTATAATTATATAATAGCAGCATCATTCAGCGACTATGATTTCACCCGTGTTTGCGGCTAGCTTCAGCTTTGACTCACACATGGCCAGAATGATACTTGAAGTAAAACAAATTAGTATAAACATACATGCAGAGCTAGCAGGTAGATCACGCCTACTACAGACACGTCGTAAATACACATGGGAGAAGACCGACCGGTGCTTACAAGACTAATAATGAGGGGTCCCTCGGTAACCACACTGCTGTTATGATGAGATTGAGAAGGGGGAGGGGCATCACTAGAACACTTGCATGTTTTTAATAATAACCCTTTCCTTTTTTGTTGTCCTTTATAATGGGGCCATGTATTAACCCCTTGACTACAGGAACCGGGTGGGTTGTTTACAAAGTCTATACGGATTTCACAAACTCAAAGGGAACGGGTTAACTGCTACTGCAGAAAGAAGTTGTACCTGGTCAGCTTTAACTGATACAGACAGTTATTAATTACACAGGAGAGAAAATGACCATGGTGGACTAATAAAGAGATCTCACTCAGTAACCACACTGCTGGTATGATTGGAGGAAGAGGACTATATCACTTTAATGTTTTGTTGTGTGTGTGTGCCTTTCCTTTTTATAATGATTTGTTTCTTTCTTGCAAAAAGAGGTTTGAATGTTCAACTAAATTTAATACAGAAAATTTGTATTATTTTACAGAGTGAACAAAAAGCAATGCTTAGCTGATAATGAGATCTCACTCAGTAACCACACTGCTGTCATAATGGGAGGGAGAGGGGAGGGATAGGGGAGGGAGAGGGGGAGAGAGAGGGGGAGGGAGAGGGGGAGGGGGAGGGTGAGGGGGAGGGGCACAATCACCATTTAATTAACCCTTGCCTGCTTTTTATGTGCGATTTTCTCAACATAAGGCCATATTATTACCGCTCTTTCATGATCATCTGATGCAGAGAAATCTAATTACCTCAGAATAAACATGGTACTTCTCATCGAATAATGAGGTTCTTCTTGGTTACCACACTCCTGTTACAAGCTGTTATACAATCCGATTGAAAGGGGGGGGGGGGGGAAACCCCAAATTTGTTTTAATGTGAGACTTTCTCTTAATGGGTCCTGTATTAATTGCCTTGATGTTAAAACACTTAAATGATCACCTTTATACAGGCAAATATTTATTCCATAGAGTAAAAATAGGATGCCCACTAGCCCTAGCTAATAATAACCACTCGCTGATTACAAGTCGTTATACAATCCGATTGAAAGGAGGGAAAACCCTTATCTGTTTTTATGGGAGAATTTCTCTTAAAGGGAATACAAAGATAAATAGTGAATTTTGCCAAATAGTTTTGCTTTCAATCAGTGTGATGAAATTTTCTCCGGAAATTAGGATGAAGAGAGGTACATGATTACGAGTAAATAGATCGCTAAAAATACCAATACAAATATTTTTTACCAGAGTATAATCTTTGTTGAAATTTATGCATTTGAACTCAGCGTGACGGAGATGACTGAAGCGTGACGGAAATGACTGAAGCGTGTATCACATGTTATATAATAATCTAAAATTCATGAAACCTAAGCTTTGTCATAGAATATTTGTCAATTTTGAACAACTTTGTGTGTCAATTAATTGAGTTGACAATCCAACTCAAACTCATCATCTCAGTCACAAAAGAGCCGTGACGGAGATGACGTGTGACGGAGATGACTATCAGACACATTTAAAGTGCCGATAGCTAATGGCAATGTATTCAATACAAATGAGCGATAGTGTTGTATGGTTGTTCCGTGGGCACATTCATACAAATGATTAGAAATTCAATCTAACATCTTTATCTAGCTAATATCAAGCGTTCGGAGATGACGCTTAATAAAGCTACAGACCTGGTTTTTGACAAAGATCTCAAAAAAACAAATTGTTACTTACCTATAGACCAGGGAAAAAACGTGTCTCTTCTTTCTACTACCTAGTCACCCGACATTTTGCCACCACGATCACTCAAATTTAGCATATTTTTGTACCGTAGATGACGGACTCAAAATGCGTGACGCACAAAACAGACTCCTTTTTTGAATTTTTTTGTTAAATCGTTGCATGTGTGCGTATTTAATCTTGGTATTCGTAGTCAACTCATAAAATTGAATTTATTAAGGTATATTAGGAAAAAAAATATGCATCTTTTTTGAAATGCTACATTATGATATTTTTAAATGATGCCATCGGGACATGCGAGTTTGAGGGGGGTGGAACATAAAAAAAAAATTTTTAAATTTTTAAGTATAAGAGTTATCACTTTACTTTTTTTTTTTTTTTTTTTTTTTTTACTTACTTATAATAATAATAAATCATTTATAGAGCGCGGAAACTATGTGTATATATTCTACCACGCATATTAATATTAATACCCATGGTCAGCAGGTACATTTCAAACCCACACAATGATATTGCATACTTTCTCAACTCCCCGGGGAGCATACTAGCCGTGCTGCCACTGATGATGGCGCAAAGGCTAATTAACACCCGACCATGGTACCCATTTATACACATGGGTAGAGAGCAGCAACTGTGGATAAATTGTCTTGCTGAAGGACAAAGGCAGTGGGCAGGGTTCGAACTCGGGATCTCATGATCAGAAAGCGCGCGCTCTACCGATCTTGCCACACTACATCCACTTACTTACTTGTAAGTCAACACAAAGAGGTAAAAAAAAAAAAAGCTTTAATTTTTTTTCTATGCGACACCAAAGTAGCGGGACGCAAAAATATACACTTATCGAAGAATGACCCTTATACGGACAAATATTTATTCCATAGAGTAAAAATAGAATGCCTACTAACTACATTAGCTCCTACCTAATAATAAGCTCTCACTCAGAATGTACACCGCTGATAATAAGATGGTGTAAATGATCATCAAAAACCCTTGTTTATTTTTATGTGACTGCACTTTTTCCTTTTCTTAATGGGCCGCATCTTCATTGCTCCTAATCATAACAAGTTTTCAACATCCGAGCCGAAAACGTCTGCCCCAGAAAATCTGCAGGGGCAAGGGTGGTCTTAGCGTGGCGTCGCCGCACTCTCGGGATCTTGCAGCCACGGATGGAACCATTGAGCGGGGATGTTATGAGCAGATATGAGTGTCAACAAACTAAGATCTGAATGCTGTAAAACATGTCAAGAAATACTCTCCAATGAGTTCGGAAAAGTGGTCTTTGTGAGGAGGTGGTCTCTATATACAGGTTATTTAAATGTGTGAACTGCTTTCAAGGGAATAACAAATAGTGATCTGGGTAGACGAGTAGCCTTTACATATATATGGGTGGTCGCTATAGCAGGTTTGACTATTCATTGATAAACAGGTGTAGATGATTGATCAATCCTATGCAAATCAAAGCAGTTGAATTCAAAACAGACAAGCTCTAGCTGATTTGTAAACTAGTCAAAAAGTGAAATATTCCCTCATAATTGCTACACTTATTGTTTTTCTTTCTCATCTATCAACAATTTAATACAAAATATTTTCAATTCCAGTTGCAGCCCTCTTATCAGGCAAGAGCACACACCGTTCTATGTTGCAAAAGATCCACAGATTTGTTAACCTCGATATAGATTGACATATTGATTATCAAAGTTTATTGACACTTATGGCATGCCATGATAAAGGGATGCAAGGCGCATTGCTTGTGGTACAAGAAGAGACATCGATCAGCGCGGATCGTTTAACGAGAGGGACGTAGCGAAGGAAGGGTTCAAAATAGCGAGGCCAGCAAACGGTTCACCGCTTGTCTTCTCATTCACCCGGTAGACAAGCAAAGTGATTCTGAGAGAGCTAGGTGGGACAGATGAGATTTAAAGGGAAAACAAACCACTATATTTTTTTGCTTACTGTTACTGATGGCATTCTCTTCGAAGACGTGCTAACGACTTGGTATGCATGACTAAAAGAACCCATGTTCAATGCAATTTGTATAGCGCATCGGTTCTTTTAGTTATGCATGCTAAGTTAGTGGGCACGTCTTCAAAGAGAATGCCGTTACTGATAAATGCATAATTCATGTGAATGGTGAATTAGAGTATACAGTGGGCTTGTGGAAACTCAATGTTAGGGTGTTGTCACTTATCGTCGGACAGCTTGAACCGACACCCGATGGATAACAAAAATTGCGAAAACAAATTATCGGCAAAAAACAGTCTGATGAAAATGCATCACAGCTTTGCGTCAGAACGTTTGTATCGCATGTACAGAAACATGTCTGAAGAGTAAATGTATATGTCTCTCAAACGTTCTTCTGAAATAGGGTATTGGTAAATCAATTGACAAAAAAATCAACTTAAATGCCCTTCTCACTTTCACCCAACAAGGCAGATCTACTCACCCCACACCTACATCCACAAACCAACGGCAAGGTCCAGGGAGCCGTGGTCCAAAATCTAGTCCAGGAACTTGTTTGGTCCCAACAACAAATCGCATTAGCATCGCCTGGAACTGGTTCTATATGTTCTTGGTCCACCCCTGCAAGCAAGGGGGCTAGGCCCACTGGACCACCGAGGTCGAGCGAGACCATTGCAAAATCTTTTCGGCGGCCATTTTGACCAATGTGCTGCTGGTCATGCATCGCTGGCAATTCTTGGCCATAGACATACATGATTGAAGTTCAGTGGAGTCTGGAGCTTACTGCCTTGTTGTAGAAATGTTTAATATTGTTAATCCATTCACGACTGGATGGTTGTGCTATACTCCATAGACCCAAGCCTGACCATTTTATTATTAAGTTGCAATCAATTGTAAGTCAGAAATTATGCACCCATTTGAACAAATCAGATTAGGGCATTTATATTCACGTGTTCTGACTTGCAATTAATTGCAAATTTACAATCGATTGTAACTCTTTGCGCATCACTCCACCCACATGTCGCAAGTAGTACTACTGCAAACCTACAATGACCTCAGTTTGACACGTGTAGACTGTGGCCGTGAGCACGATCATGACCCAGGACCAGCCCTAGTTCCATTGATCTCTAGATTATATGCTTAGTGTAATCCTTTACAGTTGAATGAGTAAGGGTTGTAAGTGTGCTCTGTTACTTTCTTTTGATTTTTATCTCATTCTAGCATATTGACATCGATAAGTTAGAGCCAATGATGCTAATTACCATGGTAAATGTCGCTGGTCCGTAATCGGGCCCCTGGGCCCAGGCAACTTAGCAAAACAAGGACAAAAGAGCTTTCAAACAATCAACCCTCTAAATAGAGCACTGAAGTGATGTTACATTCTTTTGTTATAACATAATAATGGTTCTAAACAACTTGTCCTTTGATTTGGGTTTTTGGTAGTGGGATGGAGCTGGACAATTGCCTTCTTAGCAACCACTAGGTCAGAAATGTCTGGCTTGCCTGACATTGTTCAGAACCATTACCCATGGAGATAAATGTGACCGGCTATAGCAAAACCAGGCACTTGTCTGTAAAAATGAAAATGTAGATTTTCACATCTTTAGAAAGGCCTCATCACAAGCTTTCATTTGATGCTTTGTTCTAACTAATTGGTCAATAATTGGCGAAGATATGATTGTTTCAATTTTACAATCATAGGTCTTTTACACACATTGTGTGATCTTAAAATATCCATTTCTTCAAAACATGAATTACCAACAAGTGCAGGGTTTTGCTATAGCGGGTCACATATAACTGTGATGTCACACTTTGGTACTCTACTGCATGGTGCAAGTTATTCAATATCTTTTATCAGCTGTTCTAAGTGAGGGGAGCTCAGACAAGCTCAGAATAATTAAAAAGCAAAAAGGTTGATATATTGAATTAATGTTTATTTGAATAAATTTGCAAAATATATGTTCAAGGATAAATATTAGACACATTTATCAATACAAGAATGGAAACACAAGATCAATATATTTAATTATTTAGCTTTAACAAACAGTAAATAAATTATCTTTTTCAGAGATACTCATTATGGTTGAAAATATATATTTTGTTTAATGACATTTCAATCATTATTAATATTAATAGAGTTGCAGTATTATACATGTGTGATAAAAATAAATGTAAGGATAGGGTCCTGTTAATTTTCATACATTCATACTTTGATATAAACAAAACACTTACAAATTATTACGAGAGCTTTATGTAGTCCCAAACATATCATGAATCTAGTTGTTTTTCCTAATAGGATTGTTTTCTACATTTGTACGCACATTTCCTATCTAACACTTCTCCCTACTTTACACTATTTCCACACATGTTATGCACTCGTATGCACATGTTTATGAAATAATGGGCTACAATAACAGGCATTGTTGCTATGGAAACGTGCATGGTTTGCATGGCAACGCATACGCAGTCTGAGCAAAATGCCTGGCGGGGTCATATTTAAGAGATTGGTTTTCCTCTGGTGCATGACTGATCGCTGCGTAGATCTATCATCGCAAATGGACATTGTCTGGGCGTTGTAATTAAACAATACAGTGCCACATGTAATTACCAGTGCATACATTGTACATGGCGTTGCAAAACCACTTGCATTTGGAGAGTTAATGTATAATTTCCCCTTAGCAAATGTGATTAGTGCTAGTACATTATTAATTCATTGATAAACCCATACACGGCCGGTGATGTTTTATTTCCAGCATACAATAACCTAATGGTGTCACAATCCCTCTGGCATTTGAAGGGTTAATACATTATGAAAGTGATTATTTCTATTATTATTGCTTTCAATTCATTCAGTTATTGAATTAAAATGATCATCATAACTATTAAGTGCTGATAGATCAATAAATCAGTTGGTTTATTTATTGTTTTATGATTTTTTTCTAAACATTTTTGCAATATATCATGTTTGATATTCACAGGAAAAATATACAATTTTAAAATGTAGCATGGTCCTCATTAGAAAGGAAAATAAGAAACTGAATTCAGACTTCATCAGGTGATTTAAAGATGTGAATATGAAAATGGGCAACCACTTGTGTGGAATTTGCAAGCAGTTAAATTCTCTTTTATAGAGGGATGGCTTGTTAAATATATACAAGTACTTGAGTATTGGCTCTTCCAGAAATTTCCTTTGTGAGGGTTTTGGTTGGTTTTGCATCTGTTTGAAGTAGAGCTGAGTCAAATCGAATGGCTATTCGATATCCGACCGTGAAGGTCGGATACCGAATACAAATTTTCGGATACGAATATCCGGGGAAAAAAAAGAAAAAAAAAAAATTTGATTTTTTATTTTTTTTATTTTTTATTTTTTATTTATTTATTTTTTTCCCCCCCGTTTAATTTTGTAATCCCCATTCGATAGATTTGATCAGAAAATGGCACATTGAACCCTGCTTATCTATTGCTAAAGTTAAAAGTTAAGGTATTTTACATAAATTACAAATAAACAAAACAAATAATAAACCAAAGGTAAGAGGATTAATATACAAGTGGTATCTAGTGAGTGCCAAATTTAGAAGAATCTATGATGAGATATCGAAGTATTTCATCTTGACAGCAGTTTGTACACTAACATCACACTGTACTGCCGATTCTAATTGAAAAAACCAGCGTCAGCTGATAGAGGTTAACAAACTTTCAGAGATAATACAAAAGTTATGAGAGTTTTCAGAATACATATTTTGTCATAAGCCTAAGATAATACAGTTTTCGAGAAAAGACAATTTTCTGAATACACCCCCTGGGTATTATAGAGTATAATGTTATCTTACTTGGTCAAATATGAGTCATTGATTGGATAAACTCAATCATGTGAGGTCAACTTAATTCAGTATGTTTGCCTCATAATAAATCTCACCCCTCAGAGCGGCGATTTGATTAATATGAGTAAAATTTTCATTAACAACTATGACTGAATTTTCTTTCTATGCTAGTTCACCTCTGGAAGTATACTAGACACAGGATGCAAGTTACAAGCTTGTTACAAGCTTTCTTACAAGCATGTTACAAACTTGGTAACAAGCCAGTTACAAGCTAGTTAACAAGCAAGTTACAAGCTTGTTAACAAGAAAGTTACAAGCTTGTTTACTGCATTCTTGAGATGTCATCTACTCCTGACCAGGTGGGTTGAAATGTAACACTTGTGTAAAAGATATTCTTCAGATACCTGCATACTATGCAATGTAGTTTTTCTATTGTGACTGACAATGATATCCATATCACTTCAGAAAGCCAAACAATGTATTGAGCTCAGCTGCTTAAATGATGATGATTAAATTTAAATTATACATGTAGACAAAGTCAAATAACATAACAGATATTAACTTTGTTGTCAGGAACATCATGGAATGTTACCTCTGGATTTTAAAGGAACATTCTGTGATATTCTCTCCACCACCAGTTAACATGTGTATGATATTAAAGCAAGTGGGAACAGCATGAGTGTACGTTATGAAGGCTTTTTGCCAGTCACAATTTATTCCAATTGCACTCTTCCTGATGGTTAAGTCTGCTTCACTGTTATTTGATTAAACAGGCAAACATATTCCACCACAATCCACAAATATAAAGAAGAAGAGAGGCCTTAATATGCTTTCTTAAAAATCCACAATACTAAGAGGAAAAGATATCGTATTTACTTCTTTATATTTATTTAGAATAAGAAAACTTGAGTTAACCATAGAGTACGGTTTCTTTGCCTAGGAATAACAAACTCCATAATTTGATCAATTATACTGATTTGCTTGGGAGGCCATTTCCACTTCAATTTATTTTTTTGTGGACACATTAGGAAGAAGGATGTCCAACTTCCTATGCTTTGTTGCCATGGCGACTGGTTTATTTAACCCATTGAGGATTTATATATGGCAAGATATGATGAAGGTGTATGACGGAAAATATGTGTAATACTTGAACATATTATCAAAACAGGTTGATTCAGCAAGATTTTGGCAGTGTTATTCTTTTTTACAAATACAACTTGCTTCACTTAAAGGGACTAGGACCCCGTTTACAGTGCAGGGCCGGGCCGAGACGCGTCTCGGCCCTGCTTAAATTGCGGTACTCGGCCCCCCAATTTTGGTGCGTTTACAGTGGCGGGGCCTGGCCGCCCTTTCAATATCTTGTCGTAGTGGCGCTCTGCATGTAAACAAACACAGTAAACAAACCATTATTTTGGAGGCACGCCGGGGTCACAGAACAAAGGCGCGTTATTTGCAATGAATTGTTTTCCCAATTTGGTACCGCATTTGGCCCTTCGTGCGTTTACAGTGAGAAAAGCGGGGCCGAGACTCGTCTCGGCCGCGGCCGAGACTACCTCCAGAGCGGGGCCAAATGCGCGGCCACTTTTGGCCCCGCATTTGGCCTTTTGAGCGTTTACAGTGAAGAAAAGGCCGGGCCGAGACGCGTCTCGGCCCGGCCTTTTTTTCACTGTAAACGGGGTCTAGGTAACATTGTCCAAATCCTCAAAATTCAATTGGTATTAACAAAAAAACATGGGACCGATTTCGGTTTTTAAAATTTCCCTTTCGTTAAAAAGATATTTACAATTGAAGTGTTCAGATGTTAAACGATCCACTGGATAGTCGAAACCGTGTACAAAGTCAGTGCACTGGGTTAGTGAACATCACTTTGCATTTTTGCTCATTACTCGGCCATATAACGTCCATTTAACTTGGAATTTTCACACAATACCCAGTGGACATATCAGATAACAACAATATACATTGAATCAACCATTCATCACTTTTTGCACATGCCAACAAAGTTACTAGATCCCTTTAATATTCACAAGAGGTAAGGAATCTTGTTATCACAAGAATGCTTAATTTCTATATTAATCAAAATATTACAATACATTCTACTATTAGTACTTTATTCAATCTCAAAATTAGAAGAAGAAGAAATGATACAGTCAAACCTGTCTTTTAAGACCACACAAGGGAGAAATAAGAGTGGTCTTTATAAGCAGGTGGTCTCAATACGTAAATCTAACTATCATTCTAGGAATACAAGGATTTTGGTCTTTGTAGACAGGTGGTCCTTTATACAGAGGATTTTGCTATAGGAGTTTTAATTTGTTAAACCTAGCATCGATGTAATCAATAATGATTTTCCTAATTGAGAACAATCAGAGGTAGTCTATCTTTCCCCAATACCACCCCCCCCCCCTGTCTATCACACCCTGTCTGTAGCTCCTTTGCTTTCACTTTCTTCCACAGTACTAACCATTTTTCGATAGTGTATGTATACATCCAGATATGTCTACGATACTGCACACGCCTGCTGAACCTGTTCTACATTTGAGCTCAAGAGGGCAGCATGACTGATAGCAAGCAATGGCAGCATTGATTAGATCATTGTTCTTCTTAGAAACAGAACAACAGAACATGGATGTTTACCTTTTAACAAAATGTGACCGGCTATAGCAAAACCCTGCACATGTCAGTAAAAATCAAAATGTAGATTTTCATACAATTAAAAAGGCCTAATCACAAGCTTTCATTTGATGCATTGTTCTAAAATATTGGTCAATAATTGGCAAAAATATGACTGTTTCAATTTTACAAACATAGGTCTTTTACATACATTATGTAAACTTAAAATGCCCATTTCTTCAAAACATGAATTACTGACAAGTGCAGGGTTTTGCTATAGCCAGTCATGGAAAACAATAGGCATTATAGCGATGCTATCGATTGCAGGGTTATGTTTTATGCTGTATCTGCAACCACACATGTATATACCTCTCTCACTCGCTCTCTCCACCTCCTCTCTTCTGTCAAGAACTTGGGGTATAATAATAATAAATAATAATAACTTGCATTTATAACGCGCTTAATACAGGGTTTCTAAGCGCAAGTATTATTACCCATGGTCATCAGGTACAGTTCAAATCCACACAATGCCCCCCCCCCCCCCCCCCCACCCTAATTTTGTTTGTTTGAATGTGCCTCCAATCAGTCCCATCTCACTATGCCACTGTCTAGAGCTATATATTGCTTATCCTGTTATGTCTCTGAAAGCTTTCTCTGGTTCATGAAAGTTCAACAAACTTTTCCACACAGAAGTATATTCACATCTAACCCTGCAAGCACAGTAACTCCAACGGAGACGTTGTAGTTGCACAAATCATGATGCATTCAATCAAATATAGTATACTGCCATCTGTTGTTCATTGTTGGCTGTGACTGCTTTCTCTCGTTCCTTAAATTTCAAAAGTATCTTGCATGCAAGTATGTTCACATCTTACCCTGCAAGCACAATAACTCCAGCACTTGGAGACATTGGAGTTGTACAAATCACAGTGCATTATATCATATATAGTATACTGCCATCTAGTGTTCATTTCATGCCAATGTCTGGAAGTAATTTTTTTCGGTGGGATTGTAGTGGGAGATTGGTTCTTCATTCAATACAAAGCTTGTGGATTAGAAACCAAAGCAAAACGACTGTGTCCTTCATCAAGGCACTTTAACCATATTGCCGGTTTAGAAAGAAAGGGAAGCCCTTTATAATTTTGTTTAGCTCGTTTGAAGTTTGATAAATATTCCCCCCCCCCCCCCCCCCCAAAAAAAAGGAAAAAAAAGTTATTTAAAGATTTTGCATTGGCATAGAGGGGTGTTCAACAGGTAGAGGGGGCTCTCCAACCTACAAAATGGTATGGATAACTCACATTTGTTCAAAATGGACTTAACGCCCTTCTCACTCTCACCCGGCGAGATGCTGATACAAACCAAGGAGAACAGGAGATAAGCTTGTCTGGTGAAACAAATAATAATGTTTTCCCTCAACCTTACACCCAACTCCCCCCCCCCCCCCCCCCCCCTATACATATTGCAAATTAACTTACCTATTTGAGCCAAAGAATGGGTGAGGATTCAGGCAGGCAGCATCAAATCATCGATTCCAACGTTCAATGATGATTGGAGAGTTAAGGTATGGGAAACGTCCAATCAGATCAGAGATGAAAAAATGATTCCATTGGCAGTTGTAGGAAGGAAGATCCAGGAATATGGGGAAAGAGAGAGAGAAAAATAAGAAATAAAAATGTGTGCAATATCTCTGATTAACCATTGTCATTTCCAACACATTTTTTGTTTTAATATTACAATTGATTTGAATTGAATATAATTGAATTTAACTTAATCATAATACTATATTTCTTTATTCACATAACACCTAACATGACCAATATTCATCTCCAGTTTCATCATCATCATCATCATCATCATCACCAACATCACTATCATCATCATCCTTGTCGTCGTTGTCGTCGTCATCACAATCAATATCATCATCATTATCATCATCATCATCATCATCATCATCATCACCACCATAATCTTATCATCAACATCATTATTGTCATTAGCATCATTATTGTAATAAACAAATAATAATTACAATTTTTGTTTCACACACACACAAAAAAAAATTATACCTGCATAAACAAATACACACACTGTCACACATATTCACATTTGCACATGAACACACACAACCTGTACAAAAATAACAGCTCAACACCATTAGTGAATCATCAAACTATTTTACAATGTCTCCCTTCATTCTTACACCCAGCCTGGACGGATCATACCAAATTCTTTAAAGAAGTGTTATGAAGTGCACATGAACTAGCCCAGTTACATTATTCAAACAGGTTCAGACCAATTAGGACAGGTTCTAGGATTTCCCACACATGGCGATCTTTAAAAAGCCTACCTCCTGTCTAGCCAGGCAATTGGCATCTATGCAATCATATGGAGCAGCAGCCTTTACTACATATGTTAGACATGTGGCCTAAGGCTATTGTAATGAAGATAGGTGCCAAAATAAGCACATGAAGGACGAATTCCTTTTTTTCTCTCGCGCTCAAAACATGTTCCAGACACCTTATCACAAAGTGGGAGCGGAAAGCGGATCATTTAGATGCTATTCACCCATCTCTCATTCAAGGCACATCCTTGAAATGCGGCCATCTGTTAATAGGCTGCCCTAGTTTCCCCACAGATGTGTGAAAAACATATATACAGTTAAGTTTATAATATGTGTTTATTTTTTCTCTCATTTGAGCGAACCGAGTCAATTGTATTGGCATGTTAATCCATTACAGATGTTGCTCTATATAGCTCAAGGCAGCTGTTGTCTTCTGCATGAAAATGATACAAACATTTGTAGGGGGTACAGGGAAATCAAATACACAGTCAATCCCGGGAAACACTATATTTTCTTTGTTCATTTTAATTAATACAGTCAAACTTGTTTACAGTGACCAAGTAAGGGGAAACGAAAAGTTGCCACTATAGACAGGTTAACTTATATTGTTCATCTCTTCAGGGGATCACTTATGGTGGTTGGCTGTTATAGACAGGTTCAACTGTACAAACATTTCAAGGGATACAGGAACATGAATGTATACAGTCAAACCTGTGTATACATAATCACATAAAAATTGTAGACAGGTGACCTCTTTAAACTGGTTTCATAATATTGTACAGTCAACCCTGTGTATAGTAAGGGGAACAAGAAAAAGTGGCCACCATAGACATGTGACCTATATTAACCCGTTGCTTACGGGAACTGGGTAGGCTATGTACAAAGGCTATGGGGATTTTAGAATCTTGAAGTGAACAGGTTAACAGGTTCAATAACACTGTTTCCTATGTAGGGGATCATCTTGAGTGGCTACTATTTAGGCAGGTTGGCTGCTATAGACAGGTGGCCACTAAGACAGGTTTGACTGAAGTTATTGTCTTTTCTGTTTCTTTAAAAACTTAATATTTCATATAGTTCTACACAACGTCATGATATTTCCTGAGGCTATTTGATATGGGTAAAACTTGCATTCTCCATAGATCCCAGCCAGAGTTTATTCCAGGACCAACCCTGAATGGGTTCAAAGAAAACTCCAGACTATTGCTCTTTGTAGATTTCCGCTTAAGTTCTTTCTATTAAAGGTGGTACTATTTCATAAGTCAGTGGCGCGGCGCCATCTTGCGAACCCCTAGCAGACAGTGCAATATATACACAGTTCTATGTAGTGCCCACAAACTAGCGGTGTTACGGACGATTGGACAGCCATCTACATCCCAACACATGACAGTCTTTAACCACTTTGTGATCCTATTAAAGTATTTTCTGATCCTGTTTTACATTCTAATCCTGTTAAATTTCAATCTCACGGATGAAATCAAGTCGAGTCTTTGAAGCTTACGGGTTGGACTATAATTGCAAAATGCCATCTCACACATTGCATACATACGATATGTCACACTATATATTGAAAACTTCCTCAACTTTCTGATGGCATTCTTCAAAGAATATGCAGAAGTAAAGTATTGAAATAATTTGTGATAAAAGGTGCTTATATTATCTCATATCTCTCAATTTAGCATCAAACAGGGAAACTCCATCCTGGCTCTAAACAAAGCATTTTTGTTTTGTTTGTTTGTATGTATGTATGTATGTGTGTTTGTCCTTCCCTGTATCGGTTTGTTTATTTGTTTGAATGTCTGGGATTGATGCAATAAGACCAGAAATTCCATGTACATCAATATCATGAGGCAATGATGCACATTGCAACATATACCCACCCAGCTAATGGGGCAATAAGACAAAATGCAATACCGTAGAACACCATCGTCAAGCACCCCCCAAGCACCTATATGCATCTTGCTTTTAAAGAGCGCCCGCTCTCTGTCCAAACGGGAAACTTTAATCATGAATGCAAATAATGGTGAGGAATATTCATGAGGATAATAATGGAGGTGAATCTCATGAAAACGTCTTTAAAAGCAAGATGCGTATAGGTGCTTGGGGGGTGCTTGACGATGGTGTTCTACGGTATATGTCATTGAAAACAAAATAGGAAAACAGTACAGATGAAACATTGAAGCTCAACATTAGGCAAAACAAATAGCTTGCAACATTATGAACATATAGGCCCGTATTCACAAAGGAGGTTTGTACAAACCCCCTGTTCAAACCACGGTTTACATCTATGGAATGCCAATTGTAAACTGATGGAGAGAGAATGTAAATTCCTTACTTGTTAACAATGTTGATGGTGCACATTCTCTCTCCATCAGTTTACAATTGGCATTCCATAGATGTAAACCGCGGTTTGAACCTGGGTTTGTACAAACCTCCTTTGTGAATACTGGCCATAGTATGTATATTACATTCAGAGAATGTAATGAGAGGGTGGGTAAGTGTGGTATACAGTGCAAGTATATATCTGTATTGCAAGCAATAATATTTCTCTGTTGATATTGCAAGCAACAGACTCTGTACTTTGATTTATTTCAAGCAATTAAGTCATGATTTCAAGCCATTTACTACTCAAATCTGAATCCACATGATGATTAGGACACATGAAAAACAGACCTCAATCCTAATCTCATTTCCTTTTGGGAAAAGTACAGAGGAACAATGGTAAATAACAGACATTTCAAATGTAATATACAAAAAACGTTACCCCTTGGATATTTTTAAATCCTCATAGAAGTTGTAATAACCAACTAGGTTCCTGCAGGCAATGGGTTAAATTTGAAATCAAATGAATATGATATGTTTACATCATAATCGTGGAAAAACAAACCCAAATCATGTAGCAAAAATTCAGATATACTGATAAGGGCTCCTCCCAGTCAATTTCAGTCATTTGGTGCACTTTTTCAGATAACATAATTACTTGTTTACTTTTCCGCTCCACTTCCATTTCTGATGGAATCAAGCCTGAAAGGAAGAAAGGGCTGCATGCATTTCAGCAGAGAGTAAAATGGATCCACATTTATCTATAAACAATATACTTGACCGTATAACCTCTTCAAAATTTAGATTTTAGGAAATCCTAAGGTCAGAAGGACAAACAGCGAAGTATAACCCTGGAAATTATTTCGTCAATGCAGTAAGTTTTGCATTGAAGTTTTGGCTCATATTTTTGCATTTATTGATGTTAAAGTTAAGATTTTGCAATCTAAAATTTGTCTCAAAATAATTCAATAATATCAATCAAATATTTGTGCCATTTTACAAGAGCAAAGCTGCTATTTAGCTTTTTAAGCAATGTAATATCATTATAATCACCACCACCATCATCATCATCATCATCATCATCATCATCATCATCATCATCACCATCATCATCATCATCACCAACATCACCATCATCATCATCATCATCATCATCATCATCATCATCATCATCATCAACACCATCATCATCATCATCATCATATCATCACCATCACCATTATCATCATCAATGTTATTATTAATAGTATAATCCTTTCCTCATTCAAGCTCTATCAATAGCAAAATACAAACAGCAGGGGGGTGTAATGCTCCCTTATCTCCTAGCTACGCAACTATGTATGAATGTCATTTGCAAGCCCCTGTCATCCACTGAATCAATTAAGGCTCCGTTACAGCGACCTTCAAAATGACTGATTAGAGTCACTGTGTTTACTATCTGGTACCTTGATAGGAATATCCATGGTTGACATTATATTTATCCTCCACAAAGTCAAAATACCGAGGGAAATAAACACAGAGATTACACAGTATGCATAAGACAAACTTGTGTATTAGTGCAGCTGCATCTGCAGATAAACATCTGTATCATAATCTGTGGTGTAAAAAAAAAAAAGGCATGCATAGAGAAAGGGTCTCTATAGATTTAGGAAAAGTATACAGAAATTCAAAATGAGTAAACATATATTTCGAGTATATTCACCATATTTTGTATCATAATGCATTTATAATGGATGTTCTTTCTCTCTCTCTCTACCTCTCCCTCGTTTACACACATTGTTAGGTTAGAGAGAGAAGGGTGTTAACCTGTTCCCTACGAGTTTATGAAATTCCCATAGACTTTGTACACAACCCACTCGGTTCCCGTGGTCAAGAGGTTAAGTAGATTTTCGGCTATATTGGATCCGAGACTTCTCTATGTGATGCCATACACACAAACACTATCATACCTAATTAGAGGAATATTAATCATCAATTTTAAAAATATATAAAAAGAGCTAAATTCTGATAGGGCGGCTCCCCAACTTTAACCATGATTATCTCTGAAGTACAAAAACTGACTTGGCACCTTTCAATTTCACAACTGCCTACATGTACATCCACAATAGCATACTACAGCATCCCCATACAAACACACAAGCATCCTTGCAAACACTTGTAAGAGAACATTATCTGAAAATAATTACAAATTCACCTCCTAACATACATGAACACTATACCTAAACATGGGAGCAATAGAGAACAATCACATAGAAACCAAGCTATGAATATCCACATACAAGCACACAAGCATCCTTAAAAACACTTGTTATACACAAATTATCTGAAAATAATTGCAAATTCACCTCCTAACTATATCCAAACATATATGATTTTATACAAAAACACTCATAATAGAAAATTATCTGAAAATAATTGCAAAAATTACCTCCCAACATACATGAAAACTATACCCAAACATCAAATGCAAGCAGCATAGAACAATCGAACAGAAACTGGCCAAGCTATGAATATATCGGCATGGCTTTAATAATGAGACAAGGACAATAGCACTCTATAATAATGGGGTCATGATTGATTGTGGGGACAATTATGCAATTTATACGTTGACATCACGTCCTATTAATCGGTAATTGCATTCCTGGGCCTCTAATGCACAGACTAGCCTTTTAACAAGACTTTTTGTCTGACTATCGTCTGAAGTGACTGTTGAAAGAAAAGTTCTTCATGTAGGACGAGCTGCAGCGGTGAGGCCTTTTGGCATCTGATCTTCAAATTAGTATTAAAGAATTATAGTAACATTGTCCAAATCCTCAAATTCCAATTGGAAATCTAACGGTTCCTTGTTTTGTTCATGTATTAACAATAAAAGCATGGGATAGGTTTTGTTTTTTTCGAATTTCCCTTTCGTTAAAAAGATATTTACAATTGAAGTGTTTAGATGTTAGACTATCCACTGGGTCATAACCGTGTACAATGGTCCCTTTGAAAATTCAGTCATAGTATAACCGGCCACCAGCAATACAATGTCCAGGATGATCCAGGACGCAATTTGGCTGATGACCACTATACTATGACTGAATTTCAAAGGGCACATTGTCATGATGCCCTGTAATCACAACTCAAGGGATTGGCAGTATAATGAAAGAAAACAATGAGAATATCTCCAGGGACCAATAGCAACAACACAATAGGTCTACAGGTGCAAAATGGTTTAACTTGTTACCCACAGTCTCTGTCTTTTTAGGCCAGGGATATGTTGAGCCACTGTTGAGAATTCAGGACAAGATCTTTTAGTTGCTCACTAGTGTCAACTTAGTGTAGTGGTTGCTAAGGTTTACTCAGCTAACCATAGTTGGGGACTAGCAAATACTGTGTCTTGCTCATTCAACTGTACTATTTGAAATACACGAAGCATGGACATAAGCAAGCAGGGATTTATGAATATGGGCCCAGGGCTTGGCAAAAGGCTATGCACTTATTGACAATGAATGCACTATTTAGCTTGGCGTGTGGCACGATTAATTGTTGTTTGGATGCCGTTTAATTGATAAATCAAGACAGGGGACTATGATGTAGGGATACCGTAGAAGGTTTGTATTGTACTAAAAGGCAATGCTCAAGGTAAGCACGAGCCCACTGGCCCGCTTTCTCTCAAAATTAGCTTCAGGCCACCATATCTAATGGATTCTTAATTGTACTTGCCCAAATGGGCAACCAAATATTATGTTTGTCTTTGTTTGCATGGAGCCACCCGTGTTAGGTTTCGGGCCACTAGAATTTGAAACAAATCTTCTTTTTTACTTGCCCGACTGAAAAAAAAGTGCCAAAAGTTAAAGGAACTACAGTGTCTAGATGACCCAATTTTCACAATTAGGCTCTCTATACATAATTTGTCCTGGCATTCATTTCCCATGAAATCAATCAATTTTGGGGTAATTAGTAAATATCCAATTGTCCTGGGAACACCCCTTTTAAATTGCCAAAATGTGACGTCATCTAAAGAATGGACTAATTAATTAAATTCTGTAGATGACGTAAGCCAATGAATTGTCAATCACATATCAATCACGCTGCCGATTCTGGACCCTAAATGTGGGTGGGGCGTAAACTAGCTGCTAAGTGAGATTTGCCATCAGAAAATTAGTCTAAAATCACTACTGTGCTTTATTTTCATGGATTTTTTTTTTGGCAGACCTATTTTACAAGTCATCAACTATGGAATAAGTGCCAAAGTACGTTGTATTCTTTAGTTCCTTTAATTTCTAGCAGGCACCTTCTCTTACTTAGGATGGAGTCTTTATAGACTGGCTGTTATGCTGTACTAAATAGAAACAAACTTGAATGGGTTATTGTAATTTACTTCATACAAAACTATCTGTCTGTATATAAAGTGCATGTTTTTTCTGTTGAAATTCATGATTAAAAGAGCCAAATCCTGTATTCATCATGAATGACTTTTTTTTGTGCTCATTTTCAATTCAATCAATGAAATATTGAATGGCTTTGATACATCCTTCTACTGATGTTTATTTTTGTGGTTGCGTCGGTGGTTTGCCACAAAGTCATTTTAATTAATTGTCTTCTTTTTTTTCCTTTTCTCCATCCCTCTCTCCCCACATTATCACTGCGTTGAAATGTTTGATTACATTTTACAATATTTTAACTCACTTTATGCATTAATATCTGTTCACATCATACATTTAACCCATATCAGACAATTGGGTTATGGCATATTTACTGCAAACCTTAGTATTGTATCTGGACTAGCTCTACATGTATATGGGTTAATTCATGTAATTAATTTACTTGTAATCTGCCATCTATCAATGTGTACTGGGAAAGAACAGATTCCTCTTTTGTTAACCCTTGTCTACAGGAACCTAGTGTGTTCTGTAATATCTCTATGGGAATTGTACAATCCTGTACGAACAGGTTAACCCGTTGTTTACAGGAACCTGGTGGGTCCCGTATTAACGTATTAACAAAAAAGTTCACATGTGTGTAAAAGACTTATAATTGTAAAATTGAAACAATCAAATCTTCGCCAACTATTGACCAATAAGTTAGACAAGTGCCGGGTTTTACTTTAGCCGGTCACATATATTCACAGAATGTAGAATTCTGCTAACCAAAACGGCATTGAAAACATATGTTATTTGTATATAATGCGACACAGATAGGGCTTCTGCTACTATAGGTTACTGAACCCATTCATGTTCATTTGCAGAAATATATTTTAGGGGGGGGGTGGCAATGTAATATACAGTATATATATATCATCCCCACTTCTAACAAACAATAAACCATTTCTAGACTATCTAAATGAATTATTGCACCCTATATATAGGTTATACAGACAATTAAAACCAACACAAACAGTTGTATATACACATATTTATGTCCATCATTTAAACCAAAAAAATTTAATGGCGGATTAAAACTGCATTGTTTTACCCCCTGCACAAAACAATAGCATTTACATTTCAACACATTGCCTACAGGAACCTGGTGGGTCCTATATTCACTCCATGGTGAGTACATCATCCAGTAGAGAACAAGTTAACTGAAAAGTTTGTTATTACTGAATTTGTAATAAAAGCAAAACCAACATTTATACCACTAAGTTCAAAATAATAATGGGCTCCCTTAATCTTGAATTAAGTAACAATGTATTGACTTCAACATAAATTGAATCCTCCACTTTTACATTGGAACACAGACAAGGGGGTGGAGTTGCGATCAATCAATCGCAAAGGTGCAATTCATCACAAGTCAGAAAATATGCGCATAATGTGCATTTAGGCAAATTTTCTGACTTGCAATTAATCAAAACTTTGCAATTGATGGCAACTCTTTATTCAACACCCCCCTGATTTCAATATAAACAGATGGAACTCTACTCACTTTGGCTGATCCTTTTTTACTGGAGTGCATTGCCCCTTTATTAAAGGGATCTAGTAACATTGTCAAAAATCCAAAAAACTTACTTTACAACTCTAGCTCTTTCAAATACATTGTTGTATTTTTGTTACCAATAGAAACATGAAACAGTTTTGATTTTCTAAATTTCTCTTTTGTTATAAAGATGTGTATGATTGAAGTGTTTGGATCTGTATATAAATCTCCATGTGAGACTTTAAACTGTATACAAAGTCAGTGTAATTATGAGTAGGCATGAAGCATTTTCGCTTATTACTAGATCATATGACATACTTTTAGCATGGAATCTTCACAAATTACTCAGTGGACATTTCTGATCACAGAATTGACACATTCTTTGGTATTTGCACATGTCAACACAGTTACTAGATACCTTTCAGATACTTTCTGCATACCTCTCCCTGTAAATGATGTACCAAATTCTTTTTAACCTGTTCCCTACTAGATGTTGCAACTGGACCCACCAGGTTCCTGTAAGCAATGGGTTAACCTGTTTCCTACTAGAGTTTGCAATCCCATAAGAGTTAGTACAGGACCCACCAGGTGCCCATAGGCAATGGGTTATTATTGGCTATATATGCGGAAAACAGCAAATCCTTGGACAGTGGTGAAACATAATTAAATTCAGCATCTAACCACAAAGCCTGTGGATCCTGAAACTATCTCATTTTCGACTAGATACACACATTTTTTCTTCTGAATTATGTTTGCATAATTACTTGATCAACTGACAGATTGCAATGACAAATCATTTAAAAGGTCTTGCTGATGGTGTGGCATGGGTGATGGGTGATTGGGTGATTGGGGGGGGGGGGGGGGGAGGGAACACGCTACATGCAATTCTGTATCTCTTTGTTGTCCTTTAGATCACATTGACATTTTTATATTACATCAATGTTCTACTAGAGCTGTTTGTTATTGAAGAAAACTGTTAAAGGCCCTTCAAAAACCAATTCAAACTGCAAATTGTGGACCTTTAAAAGGTCCTGTGTGGCTCATGCTCACCGAAGCATGGTGCGATGTGATAAACGCATTGAGAAGATGCTAGCCCCACACATGGTTTTCGCTTTATAGTTAATTTTCCTCTAACATCATGCATTCATAGTTTGTTATTGTGATTGATGATCCGATATCATAATAAGAGCATGCCATTATAGTGCAAAAGACACAACCATCTACGCTCACATTTTATAAAGCGCATGGGTGAATTAGCAATTAAATTATTGCAAGACCTCTTTCAATATGTTCACCTGCTTACAGATCAAATTAAATTACAGACTGACAAAACAAACTTTAAATAATCTCAATTAAAAGGCAATTGCCGCTAATAAACTTAAAATAAATATTTTCAAAAAGTCAATAGCTGCAAGAAAATGCAAAATTATGCACACACTTCAATGCTAATGTCTGTACTAGTAAATTCTAAATCATATTGATTTATTTTAAAGAGAACCTCAAGTGTTGGTACCTCTTGACCAACAAAGAAAATTATATTTTATTTGTTTATTTGTTTGTGCTTGCTTGTATGCCATTTAGTGTGCGCAGAGTTCAAATGATCCCTAGGGTTGTTTCACATTAAATCATACAAATTGTGAACAAAAATTGGAAAATTTTGAAAAGCAAAAGCTGGTTTCATATAGTTCTATTAGTAGTAGGAAAACAACCAGGCATGATGTAAACACAAGAGATGCAAGAGAGTCAGTTCAAAGTTGTACCAGATCACTTTAATGAAATCCGTACTGGAAACACCCAACAATAGCTTTAAAGGGATCTAGTCAAAATCCTCCCCCAAAAAATGCTTAGAACTCTAGCAGTTATCACATACCTTTGTATTTGGATTATAAATGAAAGCAAGGAACAGGTTTTGGTTTTCCAAATTTCTCTGCCATTATAAAGATATGTACATACATGTACATGATTGAAGAGTTTAGATGTATAATTCTCTAGTTGATAATTATAAGTGTGTACAAAGTCAGTGCAATGAACTGCATTTCCACTCATTGCTCGGTCAAATGACACTAATTTACCATAGAATTGTCACACTTTTTATCAACCTTTCATCAGTTTTTTCACATCCCCAAAAATGTTATAGATCCCTTTAAATCTAGGCAGGCACGCATCCATCTGTTTTTATTGGGTGACACACATTCATGACATAATGTAATTATAATCCTAGCATCATGATTTGTGTCTGGTATCTAGGCAAACGACGTGCACGTGTCAATACGAGCTAGTCCATTGTCTGGATCGATGTGAAGTAATTCAATGAACAGATATCAGACGGTTGACGTCACCAAATGTGGCTTTTTCAATGAAAACGCAGTAAGTTATTACAAATAATACATGTGGCTGTTTTAATTAAAAATGCAGTACATTTATACCTATGTGTGTTTAAATACCAAGGAGAAACAGTGGTTAGTTAGAATTTATATATTGAGTGATGATAAAAACGTTAATGCCCTTTGTTGATAAAAAAAGGTCTCTGTGAACCGATTGACTATGATTTGATTTGTGCGTAACGTTCAGTATACATATAGAGTGGTGAAGTGTGATGTCATAAATGATGTCATAAACATTTTTTTTTGAATTTTCAAATTTGGACTTCATTTTCAGAAAGAGCATAACAAATAATGTCCAAATACCGAAAATCATAGGAATTGGTTTCGTATTGGCTGAGATATGCCCATCCGAATGATTTTGTTGTCAATAGGCAATCAGTGTTATAGGGCACTGGTTCATAAATTTATGAACCAGTGCCCTATAACACTGATTGCCCATTGAAGTAAAATTCATTCGGATGGGCATATCTCAGCCAATACGTAACCTATACCTTTTATTTTCAGTATTTGGACATTATTTGTTATGCTCTTTCTGAAAATGAAGTCCAAATTTGAAAATTCTAAAAAAGTGTTTTTATGACGTCATGGCTTCTGTACTCTATACACCCCAGTAAGATCAATTTCACGACCAAAATGGATTTACAAATTGATGATGATTTTATTTTGTACATACAATTTTACATAGAGAACAGCACAGTCAAGTATTTTCAGGACCAACCTGAATGGCTTCACAGATTGAAGATGTTCTGATTTTTGCATAGGATGTACATTTTGCATAAATCTATATAGACCTACATGTAAGCTTGGGTGTTTTCAATACCAAATCTGAATGGGTTTAATTATTGAGGGTGATCACAGACACAAATACATAGAGAATATGTATAAAAGGGATATAGTGACATTGTCCAAATCCACAAATCTTATTTAGAATTCTAGTGGTTCTCTAATACCTTGTTGTATTTGTATTACAAATAGAATCAGTTTGTGTTTTTTTTTAATTTCCCCTTTGTAAAAAAAGATATTTATGATTGTAGTGTTTAGATGTTTAATTATCCACTGGAAAGTTATAACTGTGTACAAAGTCAGTGTAATGAATTAGAGAATATCACTTTGCATTTTCGCTCGTAACTTGGCTATATGATATCCATTTTAAAACGTGAAATTTTCACACAATTATTCAGTGGACATATCAAATCACAACAATAAACATTTTATCCAACATCATTTTATGTCAACAAACTTACTAAATCCATTTTCCTGTTCAAGACTGCATACACACATGCTGCTGGTGCAATTTGAATGTACACATTTCCTTTTTAGAGATGGCCCAAACCATTTTCAAGTTAAATGGACGTTATATGGCCGAGTGAGCAAAAATGCAAAGTGATGTTCACTAACTCATTGCACTGACTTTGTACACGGTTTCGACGATCCAGTGGATAGTTTAACATCTGAAAATGAAAGGGAAATTTGAAAAACCAAAACCTGTCCCATGCTTTTTTTGTTAAAACAAACACAACAAGGTATGAGAGAACTCCGATTGGATTATGAGGATTTGGACAAAGGGATAGTACAGTTCTGGCCAAATTGAATTTAGTAACAAAAACTTGCACCATATTATTACAAACTAATCAATATAACTCCACCATTCCCGAAAAGTAGAAAAACTTACAAACTGCTAAGTAAGAAGCATGTTATCATTCAAAAAGCTGCTGTTAAAACACAAGACGGCGCTCCCTAAAAAACATGTTTTTTTTAACCATTTTTTATTTTATAAATTTGAATGTGATGTTTTGATAAAATAATGATTCAATTGAAAGATCATCAACAACTATTTAAAAACCTTTTTGGTAAATTTTTGAAAAAATGTAGGCATTATAAAGATGTTTTGCTTGATTCATCCAATATATGCGGGTCCCACATTTATTCCAATCAGATGTTATGTATTGATATTTCAGCTGTTTCTCAACCGATTTTGATCAAACAAATTTGATTTTGACACTAAAATCAGGTGCTCTTTCAAATTTTACACTAAGTTTTTCATTAACTCACAAATAAATTATTTCATGAAGCACCCTCAAAACCAAAACTAAACTATCCCTTTAAACAAACTTTGATCATCCCTTCCAACCATGACATAAACTTAGCAGAATATGTATGCAACAACATGCAATGCACCAAATTATTAACCCAATCAATGCAAGTTTTGGATAACATGCATTCTACATCAGCCTCAGGGGCCCAGCCAAATAATCAAGAGTAAAATTAGCATTGAAATGGTTAGAAATCAATCTTGCTCTTCATATAAAAAGCACTTTCTCTCTCTCACATATAATCTTCATGCAAACATAATGCACTCTGCAACAGGATATCAAATTTAACATTACCCTCTGCAAGAATTAAGAGTACTCAATTCCGCTACTTAGGGTAGTAAAGACCATAATCACTCAAGAATTTAGACTTGCATTTTAGATTCCTTTGACTTTGTTATCCATTAGAGATACTACCATCATTATCTCATTAACTCTTTAACGTGCAAGGGATTTTAATGCTCTATGGCATTTGTCTGTATTGTAACTCGCAAAAATGCGAGCTTGGCACTCTAGGAGTTAAAGGGATTTAGTAACTCTGTTGAAATGTGCAAAACTGACGAAGGGTTGATCAAATGTGTATTTCAGTGATCTGATATTTCCACTGAGTGATGTGTGAAAATTCCATGGTAAATGAGTGCCATATGACCAAGTATTGAGTAAATATGCGATAGTGATCGCGTGAAAAGTGATATTCACTAATTCATTGCACTGACTTTGTACATAGTTGAAAATCTCCACTAGAGAATTTAGAATCGGTACATTTAAATCATATATATTCTCATAACAAAAGGGAAATTTGGAAAACTGAAACCTGTTCCAGGCTTCTTTTGGTAAAACGAATACAATGAGGTTATGTTTGAACCACTAGAGTTTAAAGTAAATTTTGTGGATTTTAACAATATAACTAGATCCCTTTAAGTGCAATCAGTACGAATCTGCATCATATGTAACATACAGTTTCGACTTTACAGTGTTGCGTTGTAGAATAAAAGGAAATTTAAAGACAATTTCTGGTCAAATCATGTTTAGTGGCAAAACTTTTTTTTATGATTTAAAATTTTAAAAATAAAACATTCAACCATATTAAAAGGTTAGAACAAAATCATAAGAGTCCAATGATGAAGTTATTTTCATTCAAACAGTTTTCAATTGGAAATTGATTTCATATACTATCCTGTTTTTATTCACAAAAAATATTTATAAACTCTCCTAATCTGGACAATATTTCCCCTTTTAACCCACTGTTTCTGGGGATTGGCATCATCCCTCAGTAATTTGTTTTGCCATTCTAACAAGCAAAGAGTTGATAGCATTTCTTTTTTCTTTCTACCTATAGATGTTTCTTGTTTCAATGCATTTGGTTATAAACTGACCTTTTTTATGACACAATTTCAGACAAATATTCTGCTTCAAAATTGGCCTTGACTTTGAATTCTCATATATATGCAATATCAATACGAGAAGACCGCATTAGTGTGCATGAGTGAGAGAAAAGAAAGGAGATAAGATGTATTATAAACAAAAAAGTGAGATCAATCTTGCAAATCAGGACAGAGAGAAAGAGTGAGAGTGAACAATATACAGACAAAATGAAATGGAGACGACAGTCAAAACAGACTTTGGGATGAGAGAAAGATGAGTACTATTTAAATGCAAGCTTAACCCATTGCCTAATATAACCTAGTGGGCCCTGTATTAACTCTATAGGGATTGCAAAATCTAGTAGGGAACAGGTTAACCCATTGCCTATGGGAACCTGGTGGGCCCTGTATTAACTCTATGGGGATTGCAAAATCTAGTAGGGAACAGGTTAACCCATTGCCTACCATAATCCAGTGGGCCCTGTATTAACTCTATGGGGATTGCAACATCTAGTAGGGAACAGGTTAACCCATTGCCTATGGGAACCTGGTGGGCCCTGTATTAACTCTATGGGCAGTGCAACATCTAGTTGGGAACAGGTTAACCCATTGCCTATGGGAACCTGGTGGGCCCTGTATTAACTCTATGGGGATTGCAAAATCTAGTAGGGAACAGGTTAACCCATTGCCTATGGGAACCTGGTGGGCCCTGTATTAACTCTATGGCGATTGCAACATCTAGTAGGGAACAGGTTAACCTATTGCTGACGGGAACCTGGTGGGTCCTGTATTAACTCTATGGGGATTGCAGAATCTAGTAGGGAACAGGTTAACCCATTGCCTACCGGAACCTGATGGGCCCTGTATCAACTCTATGGGGATTGCAAAATCTAGTAGGGAACAGGTTAACCCATTACCTACAGGAACCTGGTGGGTCCTGTATTAACTCTATGGGGATTGCAAAATCAAGTAGGGAACAGGTTAACCCATTACCTATGTGTACCTAGTGGGCCCTGTATTAACTCTATAGGGATTGCAAAATCAAGTAGGGAACAGGTTAACCCATTACCTATGTGTACCTAGTGGGCCCTGTATTAACTCTATGGGGATTGCAAAATCAAGTACATGTAGGGAACATGTTTAAAGGGAACCAACACCCAAAAAATAATATTCTTATAAATAAAAGGTAATAGTTTTAGTAGTCCATTCCACCAACAAGCTCAGAAAAATGGGTTTTCAAACAAATTATATAATTGAACAACTCATATTAACCACACTCAAGTACAGGTCTGTCTGTGTTCATTGGTCTGCAAAAGAAGACTATTGTCTAGGATGCATCTTACGCGGTTGTCTCCAAACAAACGTGGGCATAAATTGGCGCACTCGCAGACATTTAGCACATATATAGGAACCATGAGGCCCTGTTTGTTCCATCCATAAGTGTTCGTGATTAATTGTATTATATAACTGAATTATACAACCCTTTGCAAAGTGTTGGGCATCTATTTCATCTAAAACACCCTTAACAAAACATATAAGCCTGTTTTGTTCTTTGCATCATGGTCCCCTTTAAGACCGCAGAAAAGGAGATGATAGAATAAGAGTAAAATCCTTCAGACATGTAGGTACATACATACTCTAATAGGTTGATGGACGTAATAAGTTGGAGGCGTAATCACAAAACGAGACGGGAGGGAATGAAATCAAAGATACGAGGAACACATGCGAGATCGGCGCGACCCGTGAAATGGGACGGCCGCGTAATGTATCTCGTAATCACGAACATTAGCAAGCGACAGGAAATGAAAATGCCAAGGGATCCTCATTATTTGGTGTATACCCTGCACCTGTCATAACCACGCTGCGCTGATTTAGAGCGTGGGATACTGACAATGAAAACTTTCATGAAAGTGATATGCTCGGTACATCATCCTCCGTTGAGAAAAAGAAGGGCGGTAAGAAACTTTTTGTACTTCCGAGCTTATCGTGTTTAAGGTTTATGATCCTTGTAGAAATCTTTTCTTTCTCTTAGATGAATATTTCCAAAATTAGACGCAATTATTCTCTAAAAGTTTGACATAAAATATAAGAGGCAACTAACTATGAGATGGTATATGTTGAACTTAATTTAGCCAAAATTGACTTAACGCCCTTCTCACTCTCACTCATCGATACCACCCTGCTTGTGATCAAGATTGTACTATATAATATCAAACAGGCACTTGAGTTGAAGAGAGTCTGTTACATTCTTCTATATAAAAGAAAATTAACACAAGTAACATTTTATTGGCAGTTTAACCCCTTGACTACAGGAACCGGATGGGTTGTGTACAAAGTCTATGTGGATTTCGGAAACTCAAAGGGAACGGGAAAGAGAAGGGCGCTAGGTCACTTTTTGTACTTCAGAGATAATGTTTAAAGTTTGAAAACCATGTAGAACCCATTAATAAACCTCTAATTAATATTTGTGGAATGTTCTAAACAAAAGTAGACATAATTATTATCTGAAAATTTTTCATCACAGAGGGGGCTCCGACCTACAAGATGGCATGTGCACTCAGTTTAGCTAAACAATCATCTTAACGCCAATCGTCTCAATCTCGGCCAACGTTATCCCTTGGAAATCTGAAAATGTATCCTCATGAATGCATTTAGCGTAACGATTATGCACCTGTAAAAGCTACACTCAACTGATTGTTAACATGGTAGCTGAACACATTCAAAAGAGGTAAATATGAAGTATGTGCACCAATGAATTATATTTGCTACTGAATTTGTTGGTGTTGATCGAGATCGTCTTCTTGATGTTATCTTGCTTTTTTGTATAATTTAGCCCCCCAAAAAGACTTAACATAAGCCTTAACGGACCCCTTTAGTACTGGTCCCGAAAATACTTAGGCTTGGGTCTATGGAGAATGCATGTTATAGCAAAATTAATCAGTCCTGAATGGGTTAAAACGAGCCACCTTGGCAGGAAATGTTTTTCAGTAACTCACAAAGTTTATTACACTGTATGTATTCAGTGCTTTCCTTATTTTCCCATCTACATGCATATCCTTTTTTTTTGTGTTTTCCCTATTTATACCCCTCTGTAGCAGAACTGTTATCTACTTTGTTTGAGGTCCAAAACCTTAAAAATCAATGAAATTTAATAATATGTGTTGTTGATGACATATCTGTTACAGGCACACTAAGACAGACAATGACTGACCAATGTGGGGGCCTATATTATATACAAAATCAATATTTCCTTGCATTTTTTGTTGCAGCTCATTAATAAGAAATTTTCAATCTCAATCATTCCATTTCTTTACTCTTCTTCTTCTTTCTTTTGACGCAGCTTTAGCATCTAAGCAACATCACGCAAATTGTGCAACCAAAAAATTGTGTCAGGGTCCAAGTTGTTTAAGTTGGGGTTTGGGTTTGGTAGGCGGAGGATGGGGCACTCGTAGATGATGGTGGGCAGGAGTTTGCTCAAGTGAGCCACATGTGCAGGCCGGGGAGGGTCTGAGCCCCCAGCGGTGCATGTTGGCATTGAACCGGCCAACTCCTGTGCGGAGCCTGTTGAGGGTTACCCAGTCTTTCTTTACTCGGTCCAACACGCAAAGGATAACACAGCATTTTATGTTTGAGTATCAGTGTCTGATATTAAATAGATGTACAGCACTTTGCAAGGGGTTGTGTAATTCATAAACAATCCAATTAATCACCAACACTTACGGAACCATTGGGGCCTCATGGTTCCGTACGCACCAGTTGTATGCGAGTACGCCAACTCTATACACTCTCAAAACACTGGTAAAATGTTCATACTTTAAAACTGGTTGGTTAAAATAAATAACCAATCGTTAGTCAAAGTGAAATGGTTGGTTAAAAATGGTGTTTGTTAAAGATCATTTCGCATACGTTGGTTAATGATAATGTGGAATTACCGCCGTTCGAAGTTGGTTAAAAGTTTTGATCATGTGACATTAAATTAGCCAATGAGAAACAAGAAATCGCAGCAATATTATTTCGGCTAGAAAGCTGTAGCAGAAAGGCTCAAGCAGTGGGGTTTTGAATTCCTCATTAAAGTGTTTGCAGGTAAGCCAAACAAATATTTACTATATATATACCATTCTACTTTAATTTTTATTTATACATTTGAAACCGTTAAAATTCCCACAATATTTTGAATAATGTGTTAAAATCGCCGTGACGTGACCGCCAATTCTGTCATGCAGCCTCGGGCAAATTCCCAGTGATTGCTGCATGCATGCAGCGCGCTGCACTACCAAGACTGACTAGTCTGCAGTACATTATGGCAGGGAATCGGCAATCATAATCATGGTAATGGCGTAATGTATTCCTGTTTTTGATTGGAATCTTAAGTGTACAGTATCTTTCTGTTGTAGGATTGCTAAACCACATGTATCCATTGTATTTTTGCAAAATGATTTTTCACTTTCACAAAATAGGAATCGATCATTTTCTCACCCTACCATTTCTCAATATTCAAAATATTGTAGGAATTTTAACGGTTTCAAAGGTATTATAAAAATTCATCAGTAGAATGGTATAGTAAATATTTATTTGGCTTACCTGCAGACAATTGTTGGTTGGTTAATTTAATTAATGGAACCAATAAAATGCTCAATTAGTCAATTTAAAAAAAACAAATTTGTGTCCAAATCTTTACATCAACATCTAAGTAATGGTATATTCTTTCATGTGGTAGGTGATGAAAGCATATTTTTCATATTTTGCGTGTGGGGCTTTTCTCAGTATTGTTATTTCGCTTTAAATAGCCAATGTTGTGTATTTCAAAGAGTATACGTAAGCTAGATACAAACAAAACGGATCAGGCAAAAGAATTAGCCAGGGTATAATGTCAGTCAGTGAACTGGTAATGAGAAATTAATTGCGCGACAGTTGTCCGGTACAATTAAATTATTTTCTGTAGTTAAGCCACAAGGCCGACTGTATTTTGTAGGGTGCTTTTAAAAATTAGATTAGCTGGGCTGCGTGCATAAAGTGTACACAGTAATCTGTTTGTGTGTTACAATGAGTGTGGGTTTTTTTTTGTGTGTGTGTGTGGGGGGGGGGGTGGTTTTATGTGTGTTTGTGTCTACGTATATGTATGTACTATATGTGTTTGTTTGTATATGTGTGTGTTTGTTTGTATATATGTCTGTGTGTGTGTTTCTGTCTATATGTGTGTTAATGTTAGTGTATTTTTTGTGTGCATGTCCAACGTGTATAGCTGATAATCCTTTCAGAATTTCCAAAAGCCCAAAAAATTACATACTTTTTTTTAACTTACTCATCAATGCATCATTCAATGTTATCCATACATACATCACTATCATCAACACTATCATCAACACTATCATCAACACTATCATCAACACTATCATCATCATCATCATCATCATCATCCTCATCATCCTCATCATCCTCATCATCCTCATCATCCTCATCATCTCTATCATCATCAGCAGCAGTAGTAGTAGCAGCAGTAGCAGCAGTATAAGAAGTAGCACAGTAGCAGTAGTAGTAGAATAATGTTGGCATTTTTGGGGTAGTATATAGATCTGTTCCATGCAACTGCATGCCAATTCAATCACATATTTTACAATTTCTGATCCTTGCATCAAAGTACAAGTCTAATTATGATTAAAATTATTCTTAATAAATACAGACCAAATCTTCTAAATCTTTTATAAAAAATATTCTGATAAAATCACTCGCATGCTTTGGAATGTCAACAGTGAGTGTCATATCAGCAACTTCCAGTTTATTTTCCGGTTAATGCCAATCAACCATAGGTTACGTACACATTTGTGTTGATAATAAATTTGAATTGTCCTTGAACTTTAGGGTAAGCCTGAATGAAGCAGTTAGAGTCATATTGGTAGCCAGGTTCACTCTAGGAAGATAATCGTAAAGTACATTTAAAACCTGATCAATGTAAACAAAATAGATATCTCATTAAAAAGTTTGCTTGCATTTTATTTTATCAAAATGTATGCATATCCTTCTAATCAATTGCGTACAGGAACTAGGTGGGTCTTATATTAACTCTATGGGGATTTCCAAATCTCATATGGTCAATAAAATGAGTTAAGAATGAGATTTTTCCACTAAGTACAGTTGCTCAAAATGAAGAGTTAGCTGATCAAAATGATGAATTATGCACACAATGTGCTTAGCTGCTGAATAAATTAACCCATTGCCTACGGGAACTTGGTGGGCCCTGTACTAAATCTATTTAAGGATTGCAACATCTAGAAGGGAACAGGTTAATGGTTGCTTTATTCCACTACTAAAGTACAGTTACTCAAAAAGATGAGTAAGTCGATATCAGTAATGAATACTACGGACGCACAACCCCAATGTGATTCTGCTGAAGGTATTAAATAGAGAAGAAAAACAATCTCAATTTGTAAATCTGATCGTGTGAACGTGGCTTGACTGGCTTCTGTCTTTTCTTATTGACCAACGCTAATGGTTTAATGTGTACGCTACGTTCCACTTTACTGCGCTTACTCATGTGAAAAATTAGCTGCCGAGAGTTATGAATAATAGAGAAGCGCACGACCAAACGCGCCCTGAGATTTGGGAAATTATTGCCGGGCGAGTGCTCCAGAGTCGGTGAGATTCCACGAAATAAAATCTGCTATGATAATTAATGTTCAATAAGCTACACAGTTAGATGATTTTGAAGAGATGAACAATTGGTGAATTATTATCATCTTGTTATGGCATACATTGAGCCCCTGATAAAATCACAGTGATATTTGAGTTCAATCTGCATATTTGTAAAATCTCATTGTGTTATTAAAGTAGGATGCACACTGTGCAGAGGTGATAGCAATAATCTCTTTAAAGGGTACCACCACCCAAAAATAATAATCTTTTTATAGAAAGGTAACATCTTTATTATTCCATTCCTTCAATAAGTTCACAAAAATATGTTTTCAGAAAAAATATATAATTGGAAAACGCATCACCATTCTCAGCCATGCGGTCATGCGGTCTGAATGCGCAGACTATTATGCGAGCAGAGCCAGCGGCGCTCTATGCAGAGCGAACGAATCATCCGGGATTCTATTGACGTACGCGTGAATTGCATTGGCGCACTCGCAAATGCCTGGCCCATGTGGAACCACGAGATAGCCGTGGTTCCGTAAGTGGTGGAAATTAATTGCTTTGATTATGAATTACACAACCCTTTGCAAAATGTTGGGTATCTATTTGATATCACAAAACGGTACCAAAACATATAATAATGTGTTGTCCTTTGCCTGGTGGTCCCCTTTAAGGGACTTAGTAACATTGTCCAAATCCTCAAAATACAATTGGAATTCTAGCGGTTCCCTCATGTACCTTGTTGTATTCGTATTAGCAATAAAATCATGGGACAGGTTTTGTTTTTTCAAATTTCCCTTTCGTTAAAAAGATATTTACGATTGAAGTGTTCAGATGTTAAATAATCCAACGGATCGCGTAAACCGTGTACAAAGTGAGTGCAATGAGTTAGTGAATATCACTTTGCATTTTTTGCTCATTACTCGGCCATACAACGTCCATTTGACTTGACATTTTCACACAATACCCTGTGGACATATCAGATATAACAACAATAACATTGTATCAACCATTCATCGCTTTTTGCACAGGTCAGCAAAGTTACTAGATCCCTTTAAAGTATTCCTTAAAAAGATTACAAGTAGAATTACAATGGATTTACCGTCTCATCAGTAACTTTAAGCAAAACAACACTTCTTTTATCTTCTTTTAGAAAAGAGTAAATAAAGCCACAGTAAAAGAAAACATAACATGAATTAATGTGGTTAATGACATACATGTATAAAGAGTGTATACATGTACACAAAAGACAACCATTTTCCAAATAATGCTACCATCATATAGCATATTTTAAATGGCATGTTATCATTTCATATAAAAGCTATATTTAAAAAAGATATGATTGAAAGTATCACACATTTTCTTTGTAAATTAAAAAAAAGCAATGAACTAATAATACACAGGTACATTTTATTGATAAATGTTAACTGTATTGTTCATTACCACGAATACATATTAAGTAGGCGTGTAATAAAATAGATCAATTATTTTTCCTGGGCTGGTCTGCATGTTTATGAGGTCAATCAACCCAAGAATTAAAGAGGTCAAAATTCCTGGCATGGAAAACTATATCCGTAAATATCTAAATATCATCTATTTATGATGCACTTTAGATATATGATTAATGTAACTTTCTTTAACAGTAATGTTATGTACATTTAAGCAAAACAGTTAATATTAATTAATTACTTATATAACCAATTCATAGTCAATAATGATAACAATATATATTGTCATTTCTAGAAATGAAACAAAACAAATATTTTTATTAACACTAACAATTATGTTTGTGCACCAGGGCTAATACTGCTTTGCCATATTTGTACCCCCAAAAAACAAATGTAAAGCAATAATAAGCAGTAAAAAAAATGTGTTGGTTTCCAAATAAAATTCAAGTATAATTTTAATTGCTAACATATTGAATTTGCTTCTCATTCCTTTTTTCACTCTGCTGTTAAATAATCTACAACAATTTTGTAATGAATATGTTCACTCAATACAAGCATATTTGACATCACAATCTACATGTATGTATGTTACTGCACTTTCCTCCCCTCGCCAAATATAGCAGGCTGTATTAATTGGTATTTGGCAATTTGTTTAATTTGTGCCTATTCCCAACCCATTTATTTGCGAGCATTTTAAAAATCAATCGACATAAACAATGACCGTGAGCGGTGTGCCCAAAAGGGGCATTGTATCTTTTTTTTTGTTCTAATAAACCTCACACTGAGCGAAATATTATTGGCTCTCGGTCGAGATGTATGGGTTATGCATTGTGGATGCATAGTGTGAACGAAACCAATGGGAGCGCGGTATATGAACTCGGAGAAAAGAAAAAGTGAAATTGGTTCTCACAAGCAATGATCGGCGATGCAAATAAAAATCAATGCCAATTTCCCCTTTGTTATTCGAGCTGCGGTATTACACCCTTTTTACAATGGGGGAGAGTTTCTCCTTTAAGGCCGTTTCTCACTGATACACTAACGGTCTTATTGTATGTTTAATCTTTTCTACTATCTATCATAGCAATACTAACTGGCATCTTTGTTAAATTTTGTTGTATCTCACCAAAGGAAAGACACAACAACAAAAAACATCTTAGGGAGGGCCATTATTTCTTGGATTTGTATCATCTCTCATCATTAATCTGTTCTAAATAATTGATGTATCTCTTCTATTTTCTCTCTGTTATCTTTTCTATTTTGTATAATTTCTTTCATTAAATAATATATCCTTTTCCATCCTGTATGTTTTCTATCCATCCCTCTCTTTATCTTTCTCCTCTCTCATCATTATCCAATTATCCCCCCTCCCCCTCCTCGCAATTTCTATGTATTGAGGATATATATTTAGATCTAAATTCCTTTTCGTTCTCTCTCTCTCTCTCTTTCTTTGTTAATTGTTCCACTACATATCCTATACTCATTCCTCCTTTTCTAACTATTGTACTATCTATTCATTGTTAATTTATCTCCATTTGATTGGTTTCATGTCTCTATTCAGTCACTTTCTTTGTACATGTTTTATTAATATCATGTTGTTATCTTTTCATTGTTTATTTATCTCCCTTTGATTTATTGTATGTCAACGTTCAATGACCAGCCTGCTATATCATGTATCAACTCTGTTTTATCACCTTCTCCCCCTCTCTTACCTTGTCTCTCTCAATTTGATTATTTTCTTATTTCCCTTTCATTATTTAGTTATAAATGCTTCTTTGATTTATTTAATGCCCTTTCCTCCTCCTAATACATGTTTTATTAATCAAAATTTATTTTCTATTCTTTGCCTTTTATTGGTTTCATGCCCAAGTCCAATGACCAGCGTACTACAATGTACAGATTCTATTTTTACTCCCCCTCTCCATTTTTCTGACTTTGTCTCTCGCTTAAAGGTAACGTTGAGTATTGGTCAAACTTAACTTTAGTAACCAAAACCTGCACGATTACGGTACAAACTAATAGTTATAACTTCACCATGCTCGAAAAGTATACACAATTACAAACGACAAAGTAAAACCCCTGTTATCATTCAAAAAGAGCCGTTACAACTCAAGTGTCAAATTAACTTTAGAGAGAAGCGCTAGCGTTCTAGGTCCTCCTAATACGAGACTGTAATGCGCGGTAATAGTTACCGCGCATATTCATGTGTATCGCAAGCGCCGTTCGCCTTTCGCATCGGAGGACCTAGAACGCTTGCGCCTCGCGCTAGCGTTCTCTAAAAAGTGATGGCCGGACGTCAATCACTTTTATAAATATTTTGAAAGCAAAATGGGAATTATTATCATTTCCCATGTTTTTTTCGATGATCTTTCATATGGAATTGAAATCAACCAAATCCGTTACAATTAATTTGGGGGGGGGGGGGGGCACTTTGGAAATTACCAATACTCAATGTTACCTTTAATATTTATTTCGTTTCCGGCTCATTGTTTAATTTCAAGTTCCTTTTGATTGGTTTCATATCTCTCCCCACCCCACCCCCTCCATCTCTCTTAGTATTTCTCTCTTTATCTCATTTTGTACATGTTTATTGATCATAATTTACATTTATAACGTTTTATCATCTACCTTTCTATTATTGGTTTAAGGTCGTCGTCCAAGGCCAATAGCGTCTTTTCGCTCTGCGACGCAAGTGCGGCTACAGGGGATTTAAATTAGCTTTGATCGTCCCCGTACTCTGGCTACCGTCGCGATCTATTTGCAGTTTCGCAGTGAAGGATACGCGGAACGCCTCCTTGCTCGAGTGACATAGCGCGCTGATTGGCTGACCCCACTGACCTCTGGCTGACCCATTGAAGTAAGGGCTATACCGCCACCGATCTACATAAAATGGACGATACGCGGACATTTTCGGTCTGAGTGCGACCCCCCGCTAAGATTAGCGTTGTAGAACAACATGCGTCGCCGTGCGAAAAGACGCTAATAACCAGCCTACTACAGCGTACGGATTCCAGTTTTACTCTCCCTCTCCCTTGTTCTGGCCCTGTCTCTCTCCCCTCTGTCTCCCTTAATATTTCTCTCTCTTCACTATTCTTTCCCTTCCTCTCTATACATGTATTTCTCTCATTTACTTTTTACATGTTTTCTATGAATTCATTGTTTATTCATCTCCCCTTGATTGGTTTCATGTCCAAGTAGTGCTGATCAGTCTGGTACGTACAGAGATGAGAAGATACTTGTCTCATTTAATCTCATACTAGCCTTAAAGGGATAGTCTAGTAACTATGTTGGATTTTCTAAAAGGGTTCAAATGACGGTCCCCTTACCCCTACCAGGCCAAACCGTCTATAGTCACAATGAAGATGATGAGGCGTGGTCTTCCAGGTATGTTCAAGGTTTGTTCATGCATATAAGGATTTATATAATGTGTACTGCATGTATAGTCTGAAATTTCCACTGAGTGATGTGTAAAAGTTTCATAATATAGATGAATATCATAATTATAATTAATAAATGAGATGAAATCCAAAATGCTATTTGCTAAACTTATTGCCATCTATAGGCTAGTACACAATTTAAACAAATCATCAATATTTTGTCATTTAAATATATATTTTTGTTCAAATGATTTTATATAATTACTTTTACTGCTTAGAGGAAATCAACAAGACATGAAAAACACTATCTAACTATCACAATCCAGGGCAAAGTCAATAGATCCCTTTAATGCAAATACTCATCAGAGCTGTCAACTTTAATGAACCACCCTATATTGTACAGTACATCTGACCACAGCATTTCATCAATCAAACTACTAGCCTCATCATTCATCATTAACGCTACAAGAGCCAAATTAAATCGCCAGAACCTATGATATTTGACCAGTTCGTTAGACAAGTTTGCATAAATATATATATCTACAATTAATATAGAAGCTTGGTACTAACCCCTAGCCTACATGATATTGCATTACCCATACATGTAGATATAATACATAGTACACCAGGTTCCCATATATGAATGGGTTAAGAAGTCAAGTTTCTCTACAAATCATTGAACACCTTTCTATTGTTTACATTTATAAACAAATCAACACATGTATGATTATTGGGACTAGAGTTAACCATGACACTCAAAGGCTTAACCCCACTACTCAAATACAAAAATCAACATCATATCAGAGATCCTGATTCTTATCTAAAGCTTATTGCATTATATAGCATATTGTAACTCCCATATAAGCAATGAGTTAATAAGAGCTCTCAAATAATATCTTATTTCATCAATCAAACCACAAGTTCCACCATTTATTTGTTCGTTCGTTCGTCCGTCCATCCGTCCGTCCGTCCGTCAATTCATTCATTCATTCATTAACTCTTTCCCTGTTGAATATTATATCTTCCATTCTACAATTTAAATACAAATTGTAATTCCTATATACAGGGTGGCCCAGAAAGGATGCAACACCTACGATCGTTAATTTCATCAACACCATCGACCAAATGTCATTGTTTTTTATTTGATTGAGTAGAACATTCTTTTTCCAACAAAATGATACCATGAACATTGATTTTGGGTAAGGCGTTTGGATCCTAGGGCCATATTTCTGAGACAATGTCGTTTCCTAAATTTGCTACTTTTTCGTCTCCAGCGATCCTCGGAACACTGAGACATTCTCGCCCCACGGCCTGCCATAGAATTAGCTGTACATAAGAATGGCTCACATTGTCTTCCTTACACAGGGAGAGCAGTCTTGCATCCTTTCTGGGCCACCCTGTATAAGCGATGGGTTTAGAAGAGCTCTCTGAATATGCACTGTAGCACATGATCAATCAAATGATCATAGCTATACATCATACATGTTATTAAATCTGTCCCTGTTGGAAAGGACTGTTAACTATGTACAGTGGATAAACCATTCCTAGCTTCGTAGAGCTTAAGCATGGATATGGTTACATCGGGTTCAATGGCCAGCAAATACCAATGTAAAATTTGCAAGCATTTCAATTGTTTCTTTAATCATTCTATGTATTTCAAACAGTGGTGTCTCATAATGTTACAGTTCTGATATGTTTTACACTGAATTAGATTATTTACTGCATTGGGTATAAAAAATGGTGATCACGATGTATTGCTTAATTGTTTGATTGCAGAAATGTTGAAAATATGGATCATATAAATGAATGAATAACTTAAAAACAAAATATGCATCGCTTATTTTCATTTATTTCAAAACAATATACATGTAGCATACATTTTCAAATCATTTACTGAATATTGTTAAGTTAAATTTAATAACAAATTACATTTTTTAAAACTAGATTAGACTCTAAACAACTCACAATTCATTCAAATATCTTTTTATTGTAGAAGGATTTACCCTATTAAACAAAAACATTCCCATAAGTTAACATTTTCCTCTATAATCACATTCAAATAAGAAATACAAAATCACTAATTACACACACATTTTCAGTTTGCCTCAAAGGCAGATAAGTCAAACAGAAGTTACAAAAAATACACATCTCACAAAATATTTTATATGGCATTTGTAATTTTCAATTAAAGGTACTTAAACAAATGAATTATACAGTTTATTCAAGAAAACAAATTAAAAAGAAAAACATGGTAATGTATTTTTAATATTGTGATAATTTTTTTCCCCTCCTGATCTCCTGCATTCATGGCTTTGTTTCATTAAACGCTCCAATTGCTGCAATAACAAATTATTGTATTAAATACCATGACAACAGCTAAAATGTTCCATGTTGATTAGCCATAGAATATACAGTAGTTGCAATAATTGGACATAAATTTACAACAATTGGAAAAGTTTGTTGAAACGGGCTCATCTTCTTACCTCTGAATCTCCAAGCCCCGACTGTTGAACTGACCCAGCTCGAAGGCGAGAGTAAGCCCCTCCGCCACCAGAAGCTCCCTATAAGATACCACACAGGGAATGTTAACCCACTGTCTAACAGGACCTGGTGGAACATGTATTAAACCCAAAGTGGGTTTTTTATATAAATTATAATGTTAAGAAAAGACAATGTGACATTATTTTTCCTATATCTACATGTACCTAAATTAATGTTTTTCCTATGATAGTAACTTTTAAAAGAATGAACCAACTTCCTCCAAAATTAGCGAAATTCCCATACTTAAAATACATGGTACACCAGTTTTTTTATGCCACCAATACACTAAGCCCTTAGATATCAAATGAGTCTAAGTTTAGGAAAAACAGATCATGTAATTAATTATTCTTTACTTCCATACAATTTAGTTTAAACAATGAGAATGTGAAAATATATTTCTCCACTCTTCTTCATATTTCTCCATATTCCCTCTCTTAATCAGTTCCCTAACACATTAGGCAATCCTTAAATGAAGTTAATGTACAGGACATATCAGGTTTCCATTCAAAATGGTTAAACCATTGCAAACTGGAACCCACTGTATCCCATATCAACTCTATGGGACATACTGTACATACAGTGTAGCCAATAATTATTTGGACACCCTGAAAAGTATGAAACTAACTATTTTGATAATTTTTCAAAAATGGTCTTATATTTGATCATGATTTCAACGAAGCAGCATCTAATAAACACATACAATGAATTTTAGGCAGCTTTTTACCAAACATTTTCTTTAAAATTTGTTTTAGCATCATCTGAATTAAAGTGATTTTTTTTCAAGGTGTCCAATTAATTGTTGGCTACACTGTATATATCTAAGACAATCGTTATAGAGGTCAAAGACCTCACATTTTGAATTTGAATGCAATTCAAGCAAGCTTGAAAAGTAGCCCCCAAAAGGACTTACCGTCTTATCAGCACTTAGAGATGATGACCATCATATTAGGAGCTATTTATAACGAGTATATTATTATTTATTATCATTATTGAAGCATACAGTATTTGTACCAAGAGGGTCAATCTACACATCGTCAAGTGAGAGTGATAAGGGTGTTAAGTCATTTTCTGGCTCAATTTAATTATGCAATGTTACATCTTGTCATCAGAGCTGATTTGGCTATGTAATGCCAACATTTCAGAAAATAATGACGGTACTTTTAATCATGAAATGTTTATTTAAAAGTTCAAAGAGAATTTAATTTGGTCCCTACAGGGCTCTCAAAAAATAAGTTTTGAATTGATTTATGCAGACCATCTTGTAACTTGAAAGCTCATCTATGGATGCAAACTTTAATCAAATACAGTACCAAAAAAAAAGTTATATTTGGTCTGTACATGGATTTCAAGGTTTAAACATGATTATCTCTGTAGTAAAAAAAGTGATTTAGCGTCCTTCTCTTTCTCAACCAGGAGTATATGATCCTCATGATTACCTTCACGTGAGCTTCCCTTAGGACAGACCCTAAACTAAAGGTAAGTCTTGTGCAAACAAAGGTGATTGAGAAGGGGACTTGGAAATACAGGTGACACTCCAAAATCATAATCCATTCAAGTTTCAGGTCCCCAGCTGGGGTGTATAGAAAAAGCATCATTTGAATCCAGTAGTCTCTTTATTGTATGATCTTTTAACTTTTTATACTTTATGCATTTGATGTATTTTTTGTTAAATGAACTTAATTGAATTCAATTGAAATAGTATTGAAGAGAAGTATGAACCCTCAGATTCCTACGTAAAAAATCTTTTACGTGAGAACCAAAGAAAATTTAGTGCCAGGGATTTGGAAATACAGATTAAAGATGATTAAAGGCCATTAGACGTACATCATACACAAATGTATATTATATGACTACTGAAAGTTCTCCTCTTAAATTAACAGTTTTGCAATAAGCCCGTGGAAAGTGTTACTAAGAGCCCTTAAAAATATTTAAACACCCTCTTCAATGGTAATTTAACCTTCAATAGTAAATTAACCCATTGCCCATGGGGACCTGGCGGGCTGAGTACAAAGTATATATGGGGATTTCAGAATCTCTATTAATTAATGATGAGATTAAATTAATGATGAACATTACAAGGCCAATTATTCTTCTGATGGTATTTGATGTGTCACCACGTATGAACCTGTTCTCTGTATCATGATTCTGTTTGTGCTAATTCTGTCACCTTTACTATTATTGAGTGTGTTAAGAATACCCTATTCTCTGCCTTTTATAGATTAAAACCTTTTGAGGAGGATTCAAGTTCAAATGTGTATCATAAAAGATAATTATTTTCCATATACCCCAGCCTGAGTATTTTCAGGACATTTGTCTATATATGGGTTAGAAAAGAACAAACCAATTATTTTTCAGACCTTATTTTTCCAAAAATCTTAAAATAAAAAATACGATACATTATAGGGAAGGTGCTCAACTACATGTATATATCCTAAAGCCTATATGTTGAGCAAATTATGTAACTTTTTATTGTGTGTTAATATAAAAGGCCAATTTTAACATATCATCACAAAGAAACAAAAATTGACACAAAATTGCCACAAGATAGCAACAGAATAACCGTGTTTCATTGACAGCCAATAATTCGGGAGGTATCAATATCTGTAAATAAAAATGTTAACATACATCATTGCATTATTTAAAACAAAATTGCCATTACCTGACTCTTGGAGGCAAGATTTTTACAGTATGGTACAGTGTGTCTGTGACATGATAAAGATAAGTACTCTCACAGGACATTCTGTGTTCTTCATCGGACACCGATCATGAATTATTTGAAACCTAAACCTACATGTACTTCTAGGAACTGGACCTTAAATCTATTCAGCATTCGAAACTAAACATTGGTAGGATTACACATGAATCCATGAATTTCCACATTATATTGATCTTTTTAGTATGAGTTTATTATGCAATGGAATACACCAATTAACCCATTCCCTAGTACTAGATTGTGCAATCCCCATAGAGTTAATACAGAACCCACCAGGTTCCCGTAGGCAAGGGTTAACCTGCTCCCTACTAGATTTTGCAATCCCATATAGAGTTAACCCGTTCCCTTTGAGATTCTAAAATCTGCATAGACTTTGTACATAGCCCAACCGGTTCTAGTAGGCAAGGGGTTAATACAGGGCTCACCAGTTTCCCATCTCTAAATTCCTATAAATGTACAAGCCTTTCAGGACTACGAGTTCCTGTCTATGAAGATGTCCAACAGAACCTGTGATACCAGGTTCTATAGTAAACTGGTTAAAAATACTGAATTATATCTACCCCGAGACACATCTGATCTATTCTTGTCATTTCATATTAGCAAGATCCATCTGCTTTCCCCTTCCACATTTACCTACTTTGTTTAAAACTAAAAAGTATTTAAACTCACAGAATACAAAGTTCTGCTTTTCATGTTACAAACTTATACATGTAATTATTTTTTGATAGGATTTAAAATATCATACATCAGTAAATTCCATGCACCTGCCCTTAATATCCTCTACTTCAAATCTTCAGTCCCTGGGGATTTCCCACAGGTTTTCCTGTTATTTTTCAATCAAACCCCCAAATCCTTGATCAATACAAATAGTATTATGGGGAGATATTGGAAGATGGTCACTATCAGCAATGGCAAATCTCCTTTTCCAATTTAAAGGGATAGTTGAGTTCTGGTAGAGAGAGTACAGTTTTAGTCAAACTGAATTTTAGTAACCAAAACCTGCACCATTACATTACAAATTAATAACTATAACTTCACCATGCTGAAAAGGAATACAAAAATTACAAACAACTAAGTAAAAAGCCTGTTATTATTTTTAAAAGAGCTGTTTAAACTAAAGAGGGCGCTTTCAAAAAATGCATAATTTGTTTAAACCATTTAAAATCAAATACTGTGCATGTGATATTTTGTTGAAATAGTGATTCTGTAGAGAGATAATCAACAACTATCAAAAAACCTCTTTTGACAATTTTTGAATAGAGGAAGCATTTTAAAACGAATTTTAATGGCTGGTTCAAAATGATTTATATGGGGTCCCACATTTATTACAAATGGTTATGTTTATGGATATTTCAGCCGTTTCTGACTATATTAACTAATGTATATATGGGAATCACAAAATCTAGTAGGGAACAGTTAATTAAGTTACTATTATTTGTTCTGACTAAAACAAACTCCAATCAAATTGTACAATTATAAGTGCTTAACGTTACCATAGCAATAGTATCCCAGATTCCAACCGTGATACAATACGCAACGCTCGAAATTGGCGTAGGCCCGATGGCCCGGGGCCAGTAAAAGTTGCGGTCGGGCCAGTAAAAACATGAAAATGCCAAAGTTTGGTGGCCCGATCGGGACACCAAATGTTTAAACCATAAGAAGACAACATCAAGGAATATAAATCGCAAGTTTGACACCTCTTAAAAACACTTTAATTGTGATTGAAATATTTGCAAGAAATGAAAAGGAGGGACATAAAAAGTCGCAAGCGCACTTGCGCTAGTTGAATGAATCCTTATTTATGCCTACAAATATGTGCTATTTCCTCATATGAACACTCTCCCTTGAATTATCTACTTCTTGCATGATAAATCATGGTAAACTTAAACAACTTCCAGAGGTGTGTAATCACTAAAAGCAAAAGCATGCTTATGCTGTTTTCTTAATTTCACACACACCCCCTGGAAACCTTTGCAACATGTAGAATATAAACATAGATCAACCAATCCACAGAGGGAGTGTGCACATGCATGCTAAGACCTATCAAAACACATGTCTAGCTTTTCACATTCATTCATATTGCAAAGTGCAGTGTTGCGATATCGTCCGCGATACCATCAATAAAGGGGAATAATTTCATCTTTCGGATCATTATTCATTTTTTTGAAGGTATTAGAAGGAATCATGTTTACAAGGTAGAGACTTGTGGCTACTTCGAACTATTTAAGGTTTTAAAATAACAAAGATTTAAGTGATTTCATTTCTCGATTTGCCAATATATCTTAGCTCTGCTCAGTCCCATGTGTGCTTTTTTGTGTTGGTGATTTTATGGACTATAAAATAACAAAATCGTACATGGAAAAGGGCTTAGTTTCATCAGTTGATGACTCTTAGATGAAACTGCTCGATTCTAGGTGAGGTTTTGTTTATTCACTGATGGATTTCTTTAATGATGGTGATAATTTTAACACATAACTTCCATAATTTCACAATTAATGACCGAGTAGTCATGACTCATGATGTTTTTCTTTTTTCTTTGTTTGTACAAATTTTTTTCGGGCCACCAGAAAAAAAAAAGATAATTTCAAGCATTGGAATAACAAATGAAGGCTAAACATTGCCCAGTACCCTGAAACTATGAGTATGGTTATTGTATTAATTTTACTTTTGTTTTTCCTTATTTTTTTTCGGGCCAGTAGATTTTGGTTTCGGGCCACCAAAATTGGAAAAATACTAATTTAACTGGCCCGACCGGGCCACCAGCAAAAAAAGTTAATTTCGAGCATTGCAATACGCTTCCCATTATTTTTAATATCAGACTCAAAATTGATTACAAAATTTATATTTATATTTCCACCCACTGCAAACCTGTAATTCAATTACAATTTCAAACACAACAAGATTACCTCATCAACTTCCTGTCCACTGGATCTATCAACAAAGATTTTCCCCAATTTGCTCAGCATCTCTCAGCCAAACCGTTGATTCATTGCCAGAATTTAATCAAGGAGGAGGATTTTTTATTGAATTAAAAACGCACATCGCAGGACATAATCAGGGGCTGGGGTATCAATAAGGTAAAATTAGAAAGATACCGACGCGGGAATAAACTTGCAACCAACCTGTCTATAGATACCTGTTGCTAAGTAACATGACTTGGCTTGTTAGGAGGGGGTGGGGGCTTTGTTTCAATGTTGTAAAGTAATTTACATTTGTGTTCCTTCTTATGGTACCCTTGGATTTTTAAGAGAAAAAAAAAATTTACACTGACAATACCAGAATAAACTCCTATGCAAAACTATATCATTAAGATGGAAGGTGGCCGGAGGGTGAGGAATGAAGGGGGTGGGGGGCTTTCTCAGAATCATATTATTAGCTCTACATACATACATGAATCATGATGACCAGTTTCTTTTTGTTGTCGATGATCAAATCAGCCTTGTATTTGGTGGTGGCTATTGAACAAATTAGCGGTATTAGCCTCTTTTGTTATAAATGCTTTATTAAATTTTGCAGTGCAGACCATGCAAGGCTGTCTGCAACTGGAAATATGTAATTTGTATAAAATATGCTTTAAAATTAAGTTAAAGTCTACAATCTGTTCCCCTTCTCTCTTTAATTGGTTATTACACTTTCTAGTGGAGAATATGAGTGAAGAAAGTAGGGGAGTGAAGAAAGTAGGGTAGCTAAACAGAAAATTGGGGCATCGTTGATGCAGTGCTATCTTGTAGCTCATGAATCAGAAGCTTGTTTGCCTGCGGGTTGTTTCAATAAACATAACAAACTAGGATCACTTGCAATCTGTCTTATCAGCAAGACCTTCAAAATGGGAATTTTTCGAGTCTGTAAATCAATTATTTACAATTTTTTAGTTGTGTTGAAACCTTGGATGGTATTCTATGTGTAATGTCGATCCTTCCTTGTCCTGTTTCCCTAATTATCCAACTGTATTTTCATCTATTTCATTCTTTCTCACTTATGTTCTGTCTTCATCTTCCTTTCTTGTTCCCCGTTTTATACTTTCTTATCATGCATCGTTATTTTCTTATTTGGTACCGTATCTGCTTTGTCTCAGTTTCTATTGTCTATGCTTTGTTCTTCTTTGTAATTCATAGCAATGTGGTTTGTTTTTCTCTTTGTTTCTTCTTTTCCTTGCAAGCCTTCTTTGCCTTCTTATTCTTTTTATTTATATATATGATAACAATTACTTTTTTTTTCTTCTCTTTAAGTTGCTTCTTCTCCTCTTTGTTTTATGACTTATTTCTTTCTAAGAAATTGTTTCTTCTTTTCTTGATTGTCTTTTGCATTTTATTTGTATCGTTATTCATTACAAAATAGACTCTTCTCTTTCTCTGTTTATTTCCTCTTCTGTGTCATTCTATTTTTAAACTACATCCATTGTTTAATTTATAAAAATGTTGCCCCAATTGTATGAGTAATATGATACATCAACCTAGAATTCCCCCTACCTTACTGACATCCAAAATCAGAACAACAATTAGTCACCCATCCAGATTTCATTAAATGTCCTTCTCCTGATTTTCTATTTACTATACTTTGCACAAAAAGTTCCGCAATCGAGGTTTGCGCATTAATAACTTTCCTATTACGTTATTACCATTCATGAATTTGGTATCATTGGAATGCGTGAATCCTCCTCTTTACATTGACATAACATTTGCTACGGATACTTTATCATGGAATGTGCATTACATCCGAATGTAGGGCAAAGTCAAAAATGAAATGTTGTAAAATGCACTGATTTTGTCAACAGTGTGCCTTCCTTTTGTTTGAAGATTAAAACGTGGCTTAGCTTGAATGGGGTTGAGGCGGTCATGCATGAATGTCAACGGCTTTGACAATCATTCAATAAAACATTACATCTTCCAAACAAAATATGAAGGCATTGCTGCACCATCACAAGATCCAAAATCATAAAGACATGTTTAAGCCATTAACATTCATGCATGACCACCTTTTTGCATTTTAATTTTATATTGCCTTGTTTACCAAACCCTTAACCTACAGTTGAAGTTGTTTATCTGTTTTTCCCCTTTCTTAGTGATCTAGTTGTTGTTTTTACCCCAAAGGTTCATTGCCCTTTTCCAAAAACACACTCCATTGATTTTTCTGTCCGTATTATTTCAGCTTGGTGCAATTTTAAGTGTGGTGAGACTCCCACCCACACTAGGCCTTTCTTTATATTATGAAAACATCTCCCTCCTTCAAAGCCCACATTTTAAAGGGGTAGTTTAGTTTTGGTAGTTTTGCACATCACAATTTGTTGTGAGGTAATGAAAAACTGAGTGTCGAATTTGAGAGAACATGCAAATTTAATGGCAGAATAAACTTTATTTGGTCAAAATCGACCCAGAAACGGCTGAAATATCAATAAATATATATCTGATCTTATAATTATTTGCCGGGGCCCAAATAATTAGACGATTTTTCAAAAAAAAATTTAAATGCTTACACTTTTTCAAAAATTTTTCTCTATTTAATCATTATTTCAATAAAACATCACATGCATAATTTTGTATGAAAAATGGTTGCAACCATTGCCTTTTTAGAAAGTGCCCTCTTGTGTTTTAATGGCTCTTTTTTAATGATAACGGGCTTTTTACTTAGTCGTTTGTAATTTTGTATACCTTTCGAGCATAGTGGAGTTATAACTATTAGTTTATAATGTTACTGTCCAGGTTTGGTTACTAAAGTTCAGCCTTACCAAAACTGTATTACCCCTTTAAAGATGTTTTCCAAGCAGAAGGTCATGCTTTCTCTCCGTCATTCTTTATATCTAGTGTTCCCCTCTTTCTTTTCTTTCTTTAAAATATGCTAGGTCTTGAATATCTTTCCTATCTTCTTTCTATAATTCTCAATTTTTGTTGTGTAAATTTGACTTTCTTTGTTTATTAACTAGTCTCGTTCTCCTTCACTTCATCCCTTTTCAACCCAGATTTGTAATGCTTCCAAAGGTTTCTTGCCCTTTTTTAAAACCATACAAGTAGAGTACTTTGTCTGAGCCTGAACCTTTAAAGGGATCTAGTAACTTTGTTGACATGTGCAAAAAGTGATGAATGGTTGATGTAATGTATATTGTTGTTATCTCATATGTCCACAGGGTATTGTGTGAATATTTCAAGTCAAATGGACATGTTTGCATGGCCAAGTAATGAGCGAAAATGCAAAGTGATATTCACCAACTCACTGCACTCACTTTGTACACGGTTTCAAAACTCCGGGGGAGTTTTTCTTATCTGAATACTTTGATCGTACATATCTTTTTAAAAAAGGGAAATTTGAAAAACCGAAACCTGTCCCATGATTTTACAAATATACAACAAGGTATGAGGGAACCGCTAGAATTAAAATTTTATTTTGAGGATTTGGACAATGTTACTTAGTCCCTTTAATGCCTAGGATTTTCCTCCGGAAGCAATCAGTGCCCAATTTCTCTCATTCCCTGTATCTCTGAAGTAATCCAGCCCCTCTTCTGCCCACCAATCCTACTATCTGTGTCCATCCTCTTTTGTTTGTCTCCCAAATACACTGTCTAGATGGAGAGATGTCCTTTGTGGCCATGGAACCAGCTCTACATACTATATTATGCAATCTCCATATAATTAATACAGGACCCACCACTTTCCCATCTAGGCAATGGGTTGACCTGTTCCCTACTAGAGTTTGCAACATTCATATACATGTGACTTAATAATACAGGGCTAAACAGGTTCCCCGTAGGCAATGGGTTGACCTGTTCCCTACTAGAGTTTGCAACATTCATATACATGTGACTTAATAATACAGGGCTAAACAGGTTCCCCGTAGGCAATGGGTTGACCTGTTCCCTACTAGAGTTTGCAACATTCATATACATGTGACTTAATAATACAGGGCTAAACAGGTTCCCCGTAGGCAATGTGTTAACCTGTTCCCTACTAGATTGTGCAATCCCCATAGAGTTAATACAGGACCCACCAGGTTCATAGGCAATGTGTTAACCTGTTCCCTACTAGATTGTGCAATCCCCATAGAGTTAATACAGGACCCACCAGGTTCATAGGCAATGTGTTAACCTGTTCCCTACTAGATTGTGCAATCCCCATAGAGTTAATCTAGGACCCACCTGGTTCCCATAGGCAATGTGTTGACCTGTTCCCTACTAGATTTTGCAACATTCATAGAGTTACTACAGGACTCAACAGGTTTCCATCTAGTAACGGTTTTAAAGGATTATTTTTCTGAATTCTGTTTATTTTGGGGGCAAGCAATCGGTGCCCGAATTCTCTCTTTTCATGGTGTGATGAGAGGAATTTGAGGAGAAGTTAAGGACACGCTCAATTGTATTAGTGCAAGAAGGACACTTGCTCTATAAACTTGGTAAAATAGCTAGATTAAAGTCCTTTTGCACGAGTACATGCATATGGGGACAATGGAGGGTAAAATCTGCCTGTCCCATACCACAATGTCAAGAGGAGATAAAGTGGAAAGCAAGTACCGGATCTGGCTCATCATGCACACCCATGATAACGAAGGCACTAGATTTTGCTTTTAAACTGTTCCCTGCTATATATTTGAGGATCCCCAATCTAAGTTAATTCAGGCCCCACCAGATTCCCACAGGCAATGGATTAATCATTTATTATAATGAAACCTTCCATGGTTTTAAGTTTATATCACAACAACAAAAAACCTAGAGTTTAGTTACAATGAGATAAACTCATACCACCAACCACCCCACGTCCCCACACCTTAGGATGCAATGAAATAGGGAAGATGAGGGCCAAATGGGTGATCTGCCTTGCCCCCATCCCCCCTCCCCTCTCAACCCCACCCCTTACCCTCTTATTCTTTACACACAACTAAAATTAGCTTTGCAGTTTCTATTCAGGGTCAATGCCCTTCTACTTGTGGATCACATGAGGACAGTAAGCTAGGTAGCCTACCTGCCTAAGCCTTACATAGTGTAAGGAGAAGCAATATAGCCCTCCCCCTCCATCTCCCCACCTTCTCACCCCCTTCTTACACCCTCCCAGCTTCCATCTGGGAGTTCTAGTCCTCACTGCCCCCATGTGAATATTCATGAAGAAAATGTAAGACATAATTTTAATTTTAGGATGTTCCGTTCCCCCCCCCCCCCCCATCCTAAATGCCATCTCACCCCCTTCTAAATCACTTCTTACACCCTCCCAGCTTCCATCCGTGAGTTCTAGTCCTCATTGTACTGCCCCCATGTGAATATTCATGAAGAAAACATAATAAATAAGTACTCTAGAGACATAATTTTAAACGTAAGGCTGTCCCCTCCCCTCCTTCAACATGGGCATCTTTGCCATCTCTTTACCCCTGTTGCCCCCATACCACCCCCACACCCCCCCCCCCCCCCCCATCCACAGTTTAGTTTTTCTGAACATGCCGATTCCTCCATGGATGTAAACTCTTTTCTGCCAGGTAGTCAATAAAAGAAACTTTCAATATTTCAAAGGCTTAGCATACAATCAAAACAATGCATTTTTCATGGAAAATGAACGTCTGTTATCCATCTAGGCTACATTATAGAGGCTCATTTATCAAAGATAAAAGGGCCATTTGAGCGCCTCGTTGAGTTCTAAAATCTGATACTCAATCATATTTGTTTATATGCATTGAGAAATTGAGATATATCTGACAGTTTATTTGTTCACTTTCAGTGTCCACAGAAATGCAAACCCTTACAGTAGAACTATTTCCTGAACTCTGAACGTGCCAGGGATTTTAATGCTCTATGGCATTTGTGTGCATTGTAACTCGCAAAAATGCGAGCTTGTCACGTTAGGAGTTACATCCCTTTTCATACACATATGTACATTACTTTTTATTCAACCCGTTCCCTTCAAGATTTCAAAATCTCCATAGACTTTGTACAGAACCCACCCAGTTCCCATTATGAATAAGGGTAAATAAATAAGTTTTTCATTATATCAACACTGTAGTATTTTAATAAAGGTCTTTCACACGACTGCTGACCTGTTGAGTTGTATCACTCTTAAATCTTCCTCATCAATCATGCATTAGAGTCTGACCTACTTCTTGTGATAAAAAAAATGGGTTTCATTTTTTTTTGCTGAGGCCCTCTATTACCATTAGTAAAATCTATGAAGATAAGCAGTCCTCTAGATGAGACTGTAGAGATACCATAATATATGCAGCATAAATATTCAAGAGAAAGTAAGCAGCCTTATCATCCAAGAATGTCCCATTATCCTGAGAGCTGTTATGTTTAAATATATATATTTTTCTTTATCATGTTATTATGCATTTAAAACACATACATGTATGAACAAAGGAAATCATTTATATCTACACTTAATGCTGGTAAGTTCTATATTTCCTTATTTCATCAATTATGTTAGGACATGAGAACAATGACAAATGTTAATCACATATCCTATAAGTTTAACATAGGCATAGCTATTACCTTACAGGGAAAGGGGTCACCCCCCCCCCCCTTATGAAAACGTTGCCCCCTCATTACAACCCACTCTGAGGTAAGGAAACACAGATTTTAGCGCAATTGAACATATTTTCACAAACTTCCCTCTTCATTCAAACCCTTGCTACATGTACCCTGCCCTCGATCCCCCCCCCCCCCCCCCAACAAAAATTACAATAATAATAATAATAAATATGGATTTTGTACATTTTACAATAAAACAAAACTTTGTAGATCTAGTTTCTGAATTATATTCAAATCATATGTGCATTCTTACTTTCTTACATAATTTTAAAATGGTGAAAAATGTTCTGATCGAGTAATAATGTACAAAATATTATTGTATAAAATATAGAAAGTCGGCTTCCACCGATAAAGTTAGACTCACCGGGTCGTTGACGTTCCTGTCCCCCTGGTGTGACGGCGTGTGGCACTGGGAGTTGCCCGCTCGATCATGCCTAGATGTGGACCTATTGTCCAAACGCTCGTGGGACGAGTAGTCCGAGCGGGAGGATCGAATCCCCGCTGTCGTCGCCGCTGGAAACATTTTCGCTGTTTCGGTCAACAAATGTCAGTTTTTCACAAATATGTCGTGGATTTAGGGTGCGTATTCCAGAATAATTCCGTGGAGGGATGTATTTCGATGGCTTGTATATCCGTCATTTATTCCGAATGTGTACGTGTAGTCAATTATACGAATATGGAAGACTTTTTTTCTTCAAATGAAGCCGTACAAAAATGAAAAATTATCGTCACCATTGTTTTCGATTCACGTCACCCACATGCACACATCTCTGTAACTAAGTAGATATAAGGTACGTGTTTTCCACATCTGTTCATTGAACTCCACGATCACATTACACTGTCGACCGGACAATGACTCCAAAACAGTATTAAAAATCGGTCAAAATCGATGCATACAGTAAGCAAAATAGATCAAGATCTACTTAAATATTCCGCCACATTAACCGCGCGGCGACCTCATGGTTATCACTGCACTGGCTACGCCGAAGTGCTCTGGCTGTGATGCTAGCTGTGGTCCGTACCCGAATGCGTAAAATTGTCAATAGGCCGCGAAAGCGAAACCATGCAGCATGCATCATCAAAACCCAAATCGGCTCGATCATCAGTAAACAAACCGATTGTGATTGTACGCGCATGGTAGAGCCCAAAGATATAAAGTGGAATGGTTTGAACATAGCCCAGACAGGTTGAAGCCAGGGGTTGCCATATTTGTAATGTACATGTGCATTTTTATTTTGTAGGGATAATAATTATAATTAAATTCCTTTTAATTTTAGAAGAGATACACAACAACATAAACAAATTAATAACAACCAAACATCAATGATGATGATTCGTGATGATCATAGTGATTTATTGTTTTTGTTGCTACAGATGAAAGATTACGTCTCCTCATATCATGATGAAAATAATGAAAACACAGGCCAGTCGTAATGCCTCTGAGTCCTTCTTTTTACTAACTGTTTTAGAAGGTACGTTGACATGGGCGCCCATATATATAGGACCCTACTGATTCGCATCGTTATAGTTTTGTCATGAATAAATATGTTATCCAACAATTAACATCGATGGAAACGTATGCATACAGTGATGATGCTGCTCCACGCGTGCGAGTATTGCGAAATCGATAGTTATGGCAAGCGAGAACCGAACAAAATTAAATATTTGCTCCGCGTCTGCTGTTTAATTTACGATGACATGCGTTCGTTTTGGGTTTAAATATAATTCATGCCCTTTTCATGTTGGTCTAAAATTGCCGATTGAGCACGGTACGCTCACCAAAGGATTAATTTTGCATATTTGTTTCTCTCTCGGTCTCTCTCTTTCGGATCGAAAATGACCATCGAGGGATAATCGATTCGAGTGTTTGCAAAAGAGCAGGAAATTGTTAGGTGTATTGGATATAGATTTTTAAGACGTTTTGGGAAATGTTTGCTCGGTTTCCATAGCATTTTTTGAGGGCTTCCTGACTGACCACGACAAGTACATAATTAATTATCTTACATTGATGGGACATGTCAGGGCGAGCATGAGATGGATGGACAATATAATTCAGATATTGAGAGTAGGCAAATTGTATTATTGTAAATTTACACACACAAAATTCAGTAATTAGAAAAGATGTAAAGTTGTTATTTACTGGAGTATCAATGACATCAATCTTACGATAATGGTATGTTAACGGATACATAAATTGGTAATATAACTACTAATCAAGATAATAATGAAGATAGCGAAGTATGACATTTTCAGAAATTGAGTCATCTGAAATAAATTCAGTTTTAGAGAGTTTAGATAAAAACCTATTTTCACATTACACCTCTTCCACGAGGTAGGCATATTCATCTTGGAAAATCAATTTGTTAGTTTGTTGAGTAAGAGGCAAGGTCAGCGCCACCTCAAATATCCGTAGACTTTGTACACAACCCACCCGGTTCCCGTAGTCAAGGGGTTAATACGAACAAAACGTGCGATTGTGACGGCTTATACCTTTGGGCAACATTCGCTCGCATTTAACTAATTTGCTTAATAAACCTTACAATCCGTTTAACATTTGGATACAGCGTGTGTACCTTTATAATCTTCTACCTGCCAGCCTTAGGGTATCATAACTCGCTGGCATACGAGTTAAAGTACATACAAAACATTAAAGGGATCTAGTAACTTTGTTGACAGGTGCATGCACAAACTGGCAAATGGTTGATAAAAATGTGTTTTTCTGACATATGATTTGTCCAGTGAGTAATGTGTGAACATTCCACGGTAAATGAATGCCATATTATGGAGTAGTGAGCGAAAATGCAAAGTGATATTCGCAAATTCATTGTACACAGTTATACTTATCCACCTGATAATTATAAATCTGAGCACTTAAATCATACATGTTATTATAACGGAAGAGAAATTTGAAGGGGAAAAAAGATGTTCCATGTTTCTATTGGTAATACGAATACAATGAGGTACCACTAGTATGTGATTAACGCTAGAGTTCCAAGTATATAGTTATAAAGATGGTGACAATGTTACTAGATCCCTTTAACATCGTATAATTCTAAACATGCCTATGGCAAAATCCCTCGAATTAATCAGTATAACAGATTATGTTATGAATGAAAATATGAAAGTGGTGAAAAGGTACACCCCTACCGTGCCTACCAGCCGTACGTGTTATATCGTCACCTGTGCAAGTGTAGTCTGTTTTATTATTATTATTATTATTATTTCTTGTTGGGGGCGTTCAGATAAAAGTTAAACACCCCGTATGTAGCAATGGCACTGGCAAGTTGGATACCCATCTTTATAAAGGACGGTTTGGTATGACTATTTTTGGTATGGCATTATTTCATGAAATACCCTCGCGACCATAACGTTATTATATCCGTATAACGCAATGGTTACTGGAAACTGATTTACCATTTATCAAGTCTATGTGAAATGTAATATCTTGGAAGCAAGGGATTATATTTGCAATTGGTAGGGGCGAATTGAAATAATAACGGAAGGAGCGGTATAAAGTAAAAATTCTTCTGTTGAGAAAGGATATAATCATTTTAAAAGTTTGGAAGCTTTAATTTAAGAAACCAAATTTGAGCTCTCTTTCCATTTTTTATCAATATTCTAAAAATTAGACATGATTATGATCTAAAAATTTGGCGTAAAATAGAGAATAGAGAGAAGGCACCGACATACAAGATGGTATGCAGATCTTGATTTAGCCAAAAGTCATCTTCTCACTTCTCACTCTCTCACTCAACGAACTCAAAACCACCACATCTGGGGAGGTGTCAAGCAGTACGAACTTGGTTTAATTATTTTTCTCACATTTCCGAAGAAAGGGAAGACGAAGAAAAATAGCAATCGAAATCAAAATACCCTCAGAAGGAAACATTGAAATGGGCGCCGGGGCCACGCCACATTGACCCTACACCATAAACGGCGCCCCCGGATTTTAAAGTGACCCTTAATTTGCATAGCAAAATGTACATGGCGGGGAATGGGAAAATGATAATTAGGTGTCACGGCTGGCGCCCACAAAAGATTTTGCTCGTGCATAATTTTGTGTGGTCATTATTGTCTTTGTTTCTGTAATCAGTCCAAGACCCTTAACTTTTCTCAGTTGACCCACAAGAACCTCAAACAGTTTGTACAATGTATTTAGTTATCATTACTTTCGAGTTTTGACCATAGCTTGCGTTTACCGAAATAATTGCGTACACATTATTACGTAAGTTCAAACTCACACACTGTTAAAACGCTGTTTAAAAATGGTTGTTGAATCTTTTCATACAACTTTAGGTGTAGCATGAAAAGTTGTACAAATAAGGGTTGCGTGAAGCGGCCATTGTTCAAGCGTTGGTGAAACGTGTTAAATCACGTGATAGTTTCGACCGCGAAATCATCGCGACAAAACCCCTTTTGTCCCATCGCAAACCAAGCGAACCGAGTTTAGCGCAGTGGTAGCGTGTTAGTCTAATAACCCAAAGACCCCCGGTTCGATTCCTACCCTTGCCGCTTTTACATCTTGTTTTTTATTTGCTATTTCAACAATTTAAATTCATTCTAAACAACAGTTGTAGAACAAATTAAAACAACAGTTGTGTAAACTTTAAACAACTGGGGTTGTTGAATGTTTTCAACAACAGTTTGATGGTTCATAATGTTGGTTACAGTCCGTTATTCCGAAGGTTCGTTATTCCGAAGGTTCAGTTATTCCGAAGGTTCGTTATTCCGAAGGTTCGTTATTCCGAAGGTTCGTTATTCCGAGGGTTCGTTATTCCGAAGGTTTGCTATTCCTAAAACGAAATCTGGTTCGTTATTCCGAAGGTTCGTTTATCCGAAAACAAAATCGGGTTCGTTATTCCGAAGGTTCGTTATTCCGAAGGTTCATTAGTCCGAAAATAAAATAGGGTTCGTTAATCCGAAAATTAAATCGGGTTTGTTATAATACTATAATTTGTGTTTTGTTTATTTAATTTACAGCCTGCATTAAGCATACCCCTCCCCCTTTCCCTCCCTTGGCCAGACCAATCAAACATTTAAGGTTTTTTTTTCTCTTTATATGAAATTATAGCATTATAACAAACCCAAATTCATTTTCGGATTAACGAACCCGATTTCATTTTAGGAATAGCGAACCTTCGGAATAACGAACCCTCGGAATAACGGACCTTCGGAATAACGAACCTTCGGAATAACGAACCCGATTTTATTTTCGCGGACTAACGAACCTTCGGAATAACGAACCAGATTTCATTTTAGGAATAGCGAACCTTCGGAATAACGAACCCTCGGAATAACGAACCTTCGGAATAACGAACCTTCGGAATAATGCAACAAATGTTCGGATTAACGAACCCTATTTCATTTTAGGATTAACGAACCCTCAGATATACGAAATTTGCGTGTTCGGAATAACGAACCTTCGGAATAAAGAACCTTCGGAATAACGAAGCGCACCCCATATGTTAAACAGCGGTAGTTGAAAATGTTCAACAAGTTGTTGAATTTGTTTACACAGCGTTTTAACAGTGTAGTTCTTTTACATATATCGTTTCCCGGGTATTGAGATGTATGACTTTCTTAAAGGGATCTAGTAATTTTGTTGACATGTTCCAAAAAGTGATGAATGGTTGACACAATGTATATTGTTGTTATCTAATATGTCTACTGAGTATTGTGTGAACATTTCAAGTTAAATGGACGTTATAATTATGGCCGAGTAATGAGCAAAAAAGCAAATTGATATTCACTAATCATTACAATGACTTTACAATGACATTACAACGACTAACCCATGGATAGTTTAACATCTGAACAGTTCAATCGTAAATATCTTTTTCACGAAAGGGAAATACGAAAAATCGAAACCTATATATCCCATGCTTTTATTGTTAATACGAATACAACAAGGTATAATTGAACCGCTATAATTCCAATTGGATTTTGACAATGTTACTAGATCCCTTTAACAACAAAATGATTTCGATTAGAAAATTAAATACAGTCAAACATGTTATGCATAGTGACCACCTTAAAGATTAAACGATTAAATTTGTCACTTAAAGACCGATGACCTCTACGCATGATTCATAACAATGCTTTATGTGCAGGGTATCACGTTTGGTGGCCACTATAGATAATGTTCATGCAGACAGAGCATATTATTGTATTTTATACTGCGTTATCAAAATGAGTGAAAACAATGGATGTGTTAATTCATGGAAAAATCTATGTGAAGTATTCGCCGCATTGACACCTCCACATATCTTAGAAAAGGGCTTCATTTTCGAAAATATAGGTTGGCGATAACAAATATGTCCATTGTGTTTTTGTTTTTTCAACAGAAATGTCTGGCTTTCATCTCTCCAATACTTTATTGATAGACTAAGCCTCATTCAAATGTGTGACACGTGGTGAATTCACATAGAAAACAATAGTGTGATTGTACAACTAAGATTAAAAGGGGAAAACCATTCAATAACACATACGCGCGCGCACGCACATACGCATAAAGACGAACGAGACGAACACACGTACATACACACACATTACACACACACAACACACACACACACGCGTACACGCATCAGTAATTTTTTTTTTTTAAATACTTTAAATGTCAAACTCATTGCGAAAGAAACAGCAAAAATAAATACATGCACACACGCACATGTTCACACACAAAAACAAACACATAAACACACGCACGCAGGCACACGCACACGCACATATGTCAAGTACATAGGCATTGCGTGATGCGATTAAAGACATTTGGATTCATATTCTTAGAAGGCAGCGAGCTACAGTCATGTCCAATAATGTCATATCGATTTAATTTATTATCGCAGCTTCTCGTAAAAAGTGTCATAAAACTGCGAAATTCTTGTCTGTACATCTTCGCTATAAAAAAAATAAAAATGCATTCTGGCGACATAATAGAGATGTATACGTTGGTGATCCAAACAAACCGTTGTTCAAAGCAGATTCAAACCTATATGAGACCTGTCATAATTAAATTCAGCTAGTGCTAAAAACATTTAACGATGGTCATAATATTCCACATTGTTCATTGATGTTTAAATTCATTCTAATAACAGTCTTCCGAGCACATTCTCTAGTCGAGATCATTCGGAAGATATATCTTGCAATGCAATGATGTATATCGATGGTCATATTTTTATGGGCGATAAACTTATTGCAAATCGTGACACATAGCTTTCCATACTCCGTATATACCCACTAACGATTTTAGTAACCACACGACGGCTGATTAAACTGTAGATAAAACAAATACGAAAGCGAGGCGAGCTTTTACTGTAGATAAAAGCGATAATGCAATCATGAATACTACTGCCAATAAAAATATGACGCTCTTTGATAAGTTACGATGTTATCATAATTATGATGCAACTCGTACGTTTATTATCTTGTTTGGTCGGCTGCTGGTACCATAACCTCAACAAGAGAAATAAATATTTTTGCGATAACACGGCACCAGTCAGCAGGAACATGATTTTTTTAAATACATCATAATCATCATCATCGATAATAATGATAATAATACTAATAATAGGTTCGATTTATTGGCGCCCAATATGATACCAACAAAAATCATCTCTAAGCGATCATCATTATCATCGTCTTTGGTCGTCATTGTGGTCGTGGACTCGTGGTCATTATCATTGTTACCATCATTACCATTACCTTTTCACATCATCATCTTCATCATCATCATCATCATCATCATCATCATCATCATCATCATCTTCAGCTCATACGATCATCGTCATCATCGTCATCATCGTCATAATCATCATCATCATCATCTTCATCATCATCATCATCCATCACCATCATCATCACCATCATCATCATCATCATCATCATCATCATCATCAATCACCATCATCATCATCCATCATCATCATCATCATCATCATCATCATCACTTCATTCATCATCGGCAAATTCATCATCATCTTACATGACGACAAATCACTCAAGGAGTTATAATGTGTACGCTCTCCACTCCTGGGGAGCATAACCAACATTTAGAAGATACTGACTACTCGGATTACAACTGCTCTTGGATTTGGGAGACACAATGTGGGTTAAATGTTATTTTTTTCATGACAAAAATACAATTCGGACAAACTGCTACTTGAAACAAAGACCTCATGATGATGAAAAGCGAGTGTCCTTATACCACTCTTACACAGGACTTCCGACATGAACGTATACGTTGGTGAGATATTTGAACGATCTCGATCGTGTATGCTATAGATTGGCTGTGAACACAGTGGGGGTATTTTTTTTTTTCTGAAAAAAAAAAAAGACTTTTCATTCTTTGGACCGCTATAAAACTGAATGAATGAATGCATGTGTGAATGGATGGATGGATGGATGGATGGATGGATGGATGGATGGAATGGATGGTTGGATGGATGGATGGAAGGATTGTGATGGATGGTGGATGGGATGGATGGATGGGATGGATGGAATGTGATGGATTGGATGGATGGATGGATGGATGGATGGATGGATGACGGACGGGACGACGGGTGGATGGAGGGATGGATAGATAGAGTATAGGAATGGATGGAGGGATGGATGAGGGTGAATGGATGGGTGATGAATGGAGGGATGGATAGATAAATGAATGCAACTCCAAACTTGTTATATTTATGTGTGAGTTGTTTGCATATAATTGGTTAATTTCATAAAATAAAAGGTAAAGACATTAAAACAAAATGATCTACTATATGAACTGAATAACTAAACGGACACAATTATTGCGCTCGGCTAAACACTCAATAAGAAGGGAATCCCTAATCGCAGCTCGGTATATTATTTCTAAGCGATCAAAAGTAGTAATATGAGTAAATATTAATCTCGTATCGTGATTTATATATCCATTCCAAATGTATTTTGTGAAGTCTCGAATGGTAGTTGCATGCATCGCAAACAATAACCCCAATCAATAAAAGGTGTATACAGTTCAAGGATATCACGGTATGACAACGCTTGTTTGTCATACACACGTACAGACGATTTACATCAACTAGGAGAAATTATTGATGACATTTTATCTGATGACGTTCCTATCAATGGATCTATCTGTCTGAATACATTTCCCAGAAAGGCAGTGGGGGGGGGGGGGGGGGGGGAGGGGGGGGGGGTTGTGAGGCACAGGCCAAACGCATTACAATGAAAAGGTTTATATTATGATTATGTTGGGGTATGTATTTATATGTGTATCGCCAATGAGATCGGTATGTGTGGGAGGGGGAGGGGGTGGGGATCCCATCAAGGATGGGGCAATAGTTATCCTTCTGCCTCCTCGCCACACTCATCCTTTACGTATACCACAATAACTGGGTGATTTATTGTTCATATTTACGCTCATTAAGGGGGCAGTCAGTCCTGTATAAAAACGTGATAGACACCGTGAGTGAACTAACAACACATGTTTACGCACTTCGTGTTTATCTCGAAAAGTAATCGATTCGTTATTGATGTCGTCGGGAAAATGTCAATAATTCAATATAGAAGCGACGAAGACAATGGTAATATGAGTTTTATAGACGCGAAGGTCTCTCGAGTGAGTTAACGCCTTTTCTGTTTAAATTACATCTAGTTGTTATTTGAGTATATATTTGTTTACGAAGAACAACGTGAGCTTGAAAATTAATGGTAGACATTTGGGTGAGAGATCAACACAATAATTGCGTATGGAAAACTGCTCAAGGCTATATTATTGAAAGACTTACCAAGTCGCGAAATTTGCTATTGATAACGTTAATTGTTATTGCAGCCAACTATACTTCAAAACTTCATGCTTACTCATGAGGGTGGAGGGCGCTATATATTATATGTTTCATTTGCCTCGTTGTCCTCCTTTTTGGATATTCGATATCCCGTATCCACGCCATTGATAGTAGTAGTCGTCTAGTAAACTACAGCGATATTTTATATCACAGTCTAGAAGTACTATCTTTCTTAGATATGAACTTCGTATCAAGTAAAGATAAAGAACACGGGTTTAAACAAAATATTAAGTTATAATTTCATGTTCTTGTACCACTTTGAATATATAAAATTCGTCGTAGATGACAGCATGCAACATTCTTCTTGTCGGATGATCAAATGTACACTATAAAAAGAAAAGAAAAACAACTTTATAACATACAACTCTATGACTAGTACCTGCAAACTTTCTTTGCAATATTGTTCAACGCTTGTCGAAAGATGGCGCTATACATCGATGCCAAAATGCACAATCAAGTGCAGCAGTTGCTCATCTACGCTAACGCGAACCGTCCATACCCCATCTTCGAGTGAGCGGCCATTTACCTCTCTTGATTTTTAATCCGCGATCAAATATGACACATAATGACACATACAACATCATCATCAGGAAGCTTACACATGGCGCACGGAACTCTTACATGCTCAGGCATTTTGCTTATATAAAAACCAAAAACGTTTCAGTATCCAGGATGCTTGAACCATCATAAACAAAATTTACAAGTTCACAACAGTTTGCAACAAAATTAAAACATAATATATATCCTAAAAGTGAACGTACATAATACAAGCACACATACTGTCTGTATATACACTCACAGACTACAATTAATTTACAAAATGTGCACTCGAACATACAAACGCACGCACACACAGACAAACAAACATGGTAGTCTCAATAACACCTTAAAAAGTGGCACTCATTCAATACCTTTTAGCAAATCAACATCCTGTCACACACGCATGTACTCACAACAACAAACAGGCACATTAAACAACGCATATTCTGAACATTGCAATCTTGTCACACACGCGTGTATGTACAAACATACATCATAATAGTCTTAATAACTGACATACAACTTTAAAATACCAACAAGCATTCTCAACATTTCAATATTTACAATTTCGTGGACAGTATAAACACAGCAACCTCACATGAAGACTTACCTGTAGATGTGCGCATGCGCAGTAGGACCGTGACGAATGTCGGGCGGGTAATGAAGAGAGCCACGAGGGCGATGATATAGATAAGGAAAAACAGAAACAAACAAAAACATTAAATAAATGAACTGTTCATTGATTATTGTTAATTGCATCGATTAAATCGGTTTTGCATGTTACTCAATACAGTTATGACATGCGTATGAGCACATTTACAGTGAACCAGACCTCACTTCATACATTCCTGAATGCGCTTGCTAAAGGATCCTTCTGTCCTCAGGGTCTAACCGCTCTCTCGGACCCACCTCCAGTTAAAACTCCTATGGAGTATTCAACCAAGTACCAAATCGACTGGGGACTTCAACGTAGAGTCATATTATAACTTAAACCTGCACAAAATTATTAATTTGTTGCTCATAAAAGCCTTACTGCAACTTTCCTAAATCATGAAACAAAATATTTCTAACAAATAATGGTATGAGAATTGTTTTTCATAATTATTTCTAGGAGGAATTACAAAAAAGTAGTTTTGTTTCATAACAAAAAGTTACAATAATTAATGTATAATGACAAAGCTAGTCAACAGTTCCGAAACACTCCACACTTTTAAAATAAACCAATAAATATAATCAACATTGTTGGTGAGTTGTACTTGTGTACAGAGCACATTGTAATCCAACAAAAATATTTTCAGGTACGCACAGACGTATAAAAAAGTTACCACAATTCAAAGAACCTAGCGAATGGAAAATATGAAATCAATCAATTTGCCTGGTCGACTTATGTCGCCAGAGGGCACTACGACACTTTCTGGAAAATAACTGATTGAGTGAAAGTACAGATGAGTACGGCGGCACTAAAGTGGTAAGGTGGTTTTATTTTCTGGAATCAAATTGTCAACGGAGTTCGTGTTTAGCTGTAGGGCTAGTAAAATCAAGATATTAATTTGTTGAGCACCTAATATATAAATCATACACTACACACAAACTCACACACACACACTCAAAAAACAGAAGTGCTGTTTTTAGCACTTGGAGGGCTACATTCAGCACCTTTTCGGTGCTCGCATAGGGACAACACAGCCTGTGCTGATTCGGTGTCATCGATGTCAAACACATATATACACACACACTCACACGAGTATAATAACTCATATACTTAATAAAGTACACTTTCATACGCTATCCGGGAAGCTTCTTTTGCGCCATTGCAATGGCTAACACTTGATTCAAATACATTCGACTTGTTTGAATGTTCTTTGTCTATGGCATAATTTATACGTCCATAAGTAGATCCAGTAGGCCTATGTACTTGGTCTACTTAAATTCATGTGCAACTCCCCTAAATGCATATTTAAACTCGTTAGCGATACAAACAAACATACTATATTTAGAGAGCTATTACACATTTTAAACATTTTCTGGTTATTGTCTTTGAATTTTATTTTGTTTACATGTTTAGCTATACCTACATAAAGATAATTATTTTCGTCCCGTCCTCTTCTTAAATGTTCTACAAGTGGAGGAATGAATTTTAATTGCAATAAAGCACTTTAAGCGAGGTAATTGTACTAAATGCAAACCAATCATTACGCATGTCACCATCACATTACTGCGTCGGCCCCTCGAAAATCGCCCCAACGAATTCGCTTAAATAAGCAATTACGTCTACATCATGGGATAAACCGGAATGGAATAAAAGCAAGTGAGTAAAAATGCCCTGGACAACAATTTGAACAGATTCCTTGGCTTTCGTTGTCAAATACAGAACACAAAACACGAATAACACCCGTCAGCTTTTACAATTTCAAAGTAAGTTGAAATCATGGATGAATACAATAAATTGCCTTTCAAATAGCCCAAATTGAATAGAAATTGGTAAATAATGCGAATCAGTGCGGCGACCATGCAGCTGTACAGTCTTTTAAAAAAAAAGGGGGGGGGAGGGGGGGGGGGGGTTGAAGAAAAAACGGTACATAGAGTGCGAAGTTTAGAAGTGGGGGGGGGGGGGGTAACCTTCTTCAAGTGACATTCCCGTTTCTATGTACGCCACCGCCGCTCTCATCATGTCTTTAGTCACGTACATACCACCACTTATCTTGCGGGATACAACTTGTGCATGAAGTTTACCCTTTATCTTCCGGAGGGTGCGGTGGGAGGCGTTCATCAACAGGGGTGGGACAGGGGGGGGGGGGGGGGGGGGGGGGCAAGACATAATAATCATATACCTAATATGGGGTGCAATAATTGGGTATGTGAATTCGTACTCCTCTTGTCCTATTTAACTAAGCCAGGCTTCCCTTAGGAGTGTACCTTGCGTGCCGTTTACCTCTTATATACTGTACATATTAGACAATCTTATTTTGCTAAACATTCCTCTAATAATTTTGGACCACATATAGTTCGTCATGCATGGTGAGGGGGATCCTACAGGGGAGTATTTGCACCCAAGTTGCCCCCTTAACCCGCTCAGGACTGGCGTCGAAACTACTTGGGCATGGGGTCTACGGAGAATGCATGTTATAGCAAAATCTGTCAGTCCTGAATGTGTTAACTTATCTTATGAAGTGCAGTTCGCGTGCAGTTTACCTCACATAGGACCACGACAATCTTATTTTGCTACGTAATTTTATCATCAGCTCTTTATTTAAAAAAAGATTGTCCGCAAAAGGGCGAGGGGAGGTTCCTATGAGGGGGGGGGGGACTTTGCACCCCTTTCGTTCCCTCTTAGCGACTCCAGTTTTCTTAAGGGGTGCAGCTTGCGTGCTGTTTACCTCTTACCTCGGAAAATCGAAATCACTTAGACCCTCGAAGATGTTGGCTACTATTTGCTCTTCGTCATCGAGATCGAAAGTGATTGCGAAAACTAGCCTCTCTCGCTATCGGTCGCTTGAAATGTGGGTCAGGAAAGAGCTAGAAGTTTATTTTTTCTCCCTTTCTTTTTTTTTTTCTTGGTACGTTATTTTTTCGAGATCGTATTATAGTGCACTTGAAACGGGATTGTGATGTAGTACGATGCAGTCAACTATAACATATGAAGGGTATGGGTTCGAATCAATTTTCAAGTGTTTCTTTCTGTATGTTTGAGAAAAGAGAAATCTTCTGAACTGAAAGGGGAGTTGTCCACAATAATAACTTTTTGAGTGAGCTGCTATTTTGAAACTTCAAATTCAATAGGCATAAATTGTTTTTTTAAAGACCCACAGATATTTATATGTGTGTGTGTGTGTGGTGTGTGTGTGTGTGTGTGTGTGTGTGTGTGTGTGTGTGTGTGTGTGCGTGTGTGTGTGTGTGTGTGTGTGTGTGTGCGTGTGTGTGTGTGTGTGTGTGTGTGTGTGTGCGCGTGTGTGTGCGCGTGTGTGTGTGTGCCTGTGTGTGTGCGTGTGTCTGGGAACGTTTTGAGAGATCGTATTATATAGTGCACTTGAAACAGGATTGTGATATAGTATGATGCAGCCAACTAGAATATCAAGGGTATGGTTCGAATCCATTTTGAAGTGTTTCTGTCCGTAAGTTTGAGACAAGAAAAGTCTTCTGAACTCAATATGTTTTTCCACAATATCGAGAGCATAAAGCATTCAAAATGCATTGGATAAAATGGTGCGTTCTGCAGGCAATGTGGTTATCTATTTTTCATTTGATTTGATCTCAAAACAAAGCTCTTTTTTGTTTACGTGTATGATGATTAACTAATGAATTACGGGGGAAGGGTAATTGAAGGACCCACTCTAGTCCCTAGTTTGAAGAAGATGAAAGGAGACGTGTGTTCCCGTCTAATGGCGGGAAAACGAGAGCGGTGTTAGTCCGTTGCCAGTGGCAACAGTTACAAATGCAGACAACAATTGGACCATGAAATTACTTATACTTGATTAGTAGATTCACAGTATCATATTTGTTTTTAATACAATGTCTTTATACATGCAGCCTTGAAAACAATTATTGGACCAAGCACTTTTCGCTCAATGTGTGAGTTCTTTCATACTAGTTTGTCACGTTTATAACATTTCAAAGACATATATTAAAATTAATGCTTGGTCCAATATATTTTCCCAAGGCTTTATGTACACCAGTTTGGGCAAGATGCGACAAAGTAACACCTGTTTATGAATGATCTTGGTAATACTCGGGCTATGGAGTATATGGAGATCGCACGTTATACCAGAACCAAATATTATTGAACCGGTTAATACGTTATGGTACATTTGGAAACGGTGTTAGCATTTAAATGAGTCTTTCAGAGAGGTACTAAAAAAAAAAACCTTTGTAATAATAACAAACGTACATGTTCATAACAAACGCATTATAATTTATTGCAATGAAAAGCAACAACGCGAAAGTACGCGTAAACAGCGAGCTTTTTAGAAACTGAATACGATTTATTTGTCAGCTACGATAGTGCCACGATGATGATGAATTGGACACTTTTTATAAACATCTTGATTCTGTATAATGTTTGCGTCGTATTCTATACGACCGCAATAATGACAAATGGGGTGAAAATGACAAAGCATCAACTCTCCACGTCCTTAAACATCGTTATGTAAACGTTTTTGCTTTTGCTTTTCTATGACCACAATTGTGATAAACGAGTACAAAGTAGAAGAGAAAGAAGAAGAAGAAGAAGAAGAAGAAGAAGAAGAAGAAGAAGAAGAAGAAGAAGAAGAAGAAGAAGAAGAAGAAGAAGAAGAAGAAGAAGAAGAAGAAGAAGAAGAAGAAGAAGAAGAAGAAGAAGAAGAAGAAGAAGAAGAAGAAGAAGAAGAAGAAGAAGAAGAAGAAGAAGAAGAAGAAGAAGAAGAAGAAGAAGAAGAAGAAGAAGAAGAAGAAGAAGAAGAAGAAGAAGAAGAAGAAGAAGAAGAAGAAGAAGAAGAAGAAGAAGAAGAAGAAGAAGAAGAAGAAGAAGAAGAAGAAGAAGAAGAAGAAGAAGAAGAAGAAGAAGAAGAAGAAGAAGAAGAAGAAGAAGAAGAAGAAGAAGAAGAAGAAGAAGAAGAAGAAGAGGAAGAAGAAGAAGAAGAGGAAGAAGAAGAAGAAGAAGAAGAAGAAGAGGAGGAGGAAGAGGTGTTGTGGCACAATCGGATAGGCGCTTGATTGCAAAGCATAGGAGCCGAGTTCAATGCCCCAATGAAAAATGGGGCACTGTAAAGTATATAGCACCTGCTGGAATGCTCTCCAGGGAGTGGATAGAATGCATAGTAAGTGCTAGACTAAGTGTGGGTGGGTACCTAATGGCCAAGTTAAACATTATAATTATTAGGTGCAGACTCCTGTGGAAGAACAGAGCAACATGAACTGAAGACGCCAACCGCGATAAATATAACATGTTCATATCTCATGGAGATCCGCCAAACATTATAAGCAAACGTGGTACGCTACGGTAGACACGAGACAGTGGGGGAGGGGGTGGCGGCAAGAATTTCAAAACAGAAATTCAACACCAACGCTAATCCTTACCCATACCATATTAATCCCGTAGACCTATATACACGGAGCACGCTTCTACGTTATCCGGTCACGTGTCCCAGGTTACGTCACAGTTTCACACAGAAGTACTACCCTTTTTTCTTTTCTTTTGGCGCCAGTTTCTATCTATGTCACACTATACTAAGGGTACACATGGGTAACGATAGCCTAACATAACATATTCATGATTATCTCACGGAGATCCGTTATAAGATCCAGTGAGTAACGCTAGCGGCCTCTTGGTGGGAACGAGGGGGCGTTGGCAATATTTGCCCCTCTCTTCGAATCGCTGCCCCCATAGGGAACGGAACAAACAGAAGTCATTCCGCAAACTATAAGAACCAGTCTGCGGCGTAAGGCTCTGAAGGGCCACGCGGTGGGCACTCGCCCTTATATAAAAATCGATCCCACTACCCCATGCAAACAGAAAACGGAAAATGAACGCATAAAGTATATCGTCAATCATAAGCACCAGCCGGTTGTGTTAGGCTCTTAAGAGAGAACAAGAAGGGGGAGCAATTTTCGCCCCTCCTTCTTCGAATCACTGCCTCCATGGGGAAATAAAGCATCATATCGTCAACTATTATTCAAACTAGCTTGTGGCTCTAAGGCTCAAAGTGAGAACAAGACGAATCGCTGCACCCTATAGATTAGAGAATATTAAGGGGACCTAAAGTAACATTGTCAAAATCCACACAAAATTATTTAGAGCTTTTAGTTGTTCTCTCATATCTTTTTGAATTCGTATTACCGATAGAAACATGGAACATATTTTTTTCTTCCGAATTTCCCTTCCATTAAAAAGATATTTACAAGTGAAGTGTTCTTTTTTAAAATTATCCACTGGAAAATCATAACTGTGTACAAAGTCAGTGCAATGAGCAAGCGAAAATCACTTTGCATTTTCGCTTATTACTTGGTCATATGACATCCATTTACCCTGGAATTTTGACACATCACTCAGTGGACATATTATCAAATCACACCAATACACATTTTATTAATCACTCATCACTTTTTGCACATGTCAACAAAGTTACTAGATCCCTTTAATACGTCATATCAGTCTTATTTCTGGCACAGACTGCCTTCCTAAAGGGAATCATCGCCCGCAGATGTGCCCTCCATGTTGGTTGACCCCGTCTAAAACCGCGGATGAGAGTAAGAAGGGGGTAAAGTTGATTTGTTTTTGTTATCAATTGTGTTACGCATGCCGTCATGTATGTCGGAGCCCCCTCTTCATGATGCAACATTTTCAGAAAACAAATATTATGTCTCCTTTTGGAAATATGACACATATTATTAAAGAAATCTACTGGGTTTTTACATGGGTTTTAATATGGCTTTCAAACTTGAAACATGATTATCTCCGAAGTACATATACGGTGACTTAGCGCCCTTCTCTTTTTCAATTGATGTTACGCTGAGTCGGTGTATGTTCGCTTGGTCTACATCGATTTGGTATAATATGTGATGTCTTGAACTTCAATTTCCTCAACTCTAAACTTTAACTCAAAACCTAATCCCAATTCCAAACCTTAACATTAATCCCAATTCGTAACCGTAATCCCAATCCCAGTCCCTAACCCCTTAACCCTAATCCCAATCCCAATCCTTAACCCTAATCCCCATCCCAACCCTTAACCCTAATCCCAATTACAACCCTTAACTCTAATCCCTATCTTAACCCTTAACCCTAATCCCAAACCCCAACACTTAACCCTCATCGCATCCAAACCCTTAGTCTTAACCCCATCCCAACCCTTAACCCGACCCCTAACCTTTAACCACAATCCCAATCCCAGCCCTTAACCCTTATACCAACCCAACCCTTATTCCTAATTCCAGTACCAACTTTTAACCCGAATCCCGATCCCTAACCTTTAACCCGAATCACAATTCCAACCGTTATTCCTTATCCCAATCCCTATCCTAACCCAAATCCCCATTCCAACTTTTAACCCTAATCCTAATTCCAACCCTTAATTATAATCCCCATCCCAACCCTTTACCCTAATCCCAATTCCAACCCTTAACCCTAATCCCCATCCCAACCCTTAACCCTTATCCCCATCCCAACCCTTAACCCTAATCCCCATCCAAACCCTTAACCATAATCCCCATCCCAACCCTTAACCCTAATCCCAATTCCAACCCTACACCCTAATCCCAACCCTTAACCTTAACCATAATCCCTCTCCTAACTCCTAACCCTAATCCACATCCAAACCCTTGACCTTAATCCCATTCCCAATCCAAAACCCCGAACCCCAATTCTCATGATCATCTTAGCCCATAGCCATCGATACCAACCAAAAGCCAATACAAAATGATTTTCTAGTTACAGACACAAATATTGGGGGTAGACCAAATTGGTGGGGACCAAACCGATGCGTCAAAATCCAAGAGCTAGCCACCTGTTTGCATTGCGCTATGCATGTCATCCTTGGTGTATCCGTGTTGACAGTGTAAGGAGGAACAAATCAAATGTATTTTTGTTCATGTTCATTTCAATTATTTTATTATATTTAACCAAATATTTCACCATGAGTTTAGTTATAAAAAAACAACATAATTATAATTTTGGGACAAATGAATACACGCGATACATGAACTTATACATGGTTACTTCACTTATAGCGTATACACTGATGTAACAAGTAAAGTGCATATTCTCTTAACACCAAATAACTTGATACAGTTATTACTATGACCAGATTATATAACACTGATATAAATGAAACATTCGTGATCTGATATGTCCACTATTGTAGTATGTGAAAATTACGCGTTAAATGGATGTTATATGGCCGAGAAATGGGCGAAAATGCAAAGTGATATTCGCGTACTTTTTGCACTGACTTCGGACACATTTATAACTTTCCAGTCGATAATCATAAATCCGAACACTTCAATCGTAAATATCTTTTTAACGAAATGGAAATTCGAAAAATCAAAACCTGTTCCATGCTTCTATTGGTTATACGAATAAAAACAAGATGTGACATAACCACTAGAGTTCTGAGTAGGTTTTTTGGATTTTGACAATGTTACTAGATGCAAAACCTTGCATGGAACAGGTTAAGAGCGAATGGCGCAAAACACGGTTATCAATAACTGTCCCCATTTATAATCCCATTTAAATTACACTCATCGGTCTCAGAAACAAATCGGTCAAACAAAAATTCTATTTGAAGGGGAATTATAACGATTTACATATTAATACTATTTCACATTAATTCTTCCCTTTGAAAGTTCGCATGGGATTACTATGATTGCATATTGACTGTTAACTACAGAAGAAAAGGGCTGGTAACCTCTTCCCCCTTTTTTAAAATCTGCATATTGTGATTCTCGTGATAAAGTTAATACATAGAACAAAATGGTTCACGCATGAAATTAGTTAAAATATATTTCAATAAATTATGCCTTCATTTCGTATGTTGACATCATACTATGATAACCTTTTGAAATTCAATTAAAAAGCTAGTACCTCGATCGACATTACTTTGTAAAGAAGAACAAATAAATATTGATTTCATTATGAATTATAATCCGTTTCCACGGAGAGACCTTCCGAAACTAAGCGTTAAAATGCTTGTGTACGAGGTGGCCTTTCTAGGGATTTAATTTGTGTATATTATTATTTTTTGGACGCGCGTATTATTGGACATCATCACACCAGACTGATATACCAGACCTATATGTATCTATCTGCCTTTTTAAAAATGTTTTTGCAAAGAGAAAGTATATGAGAATATGTTTGTTTTTTAAGCAATGAATATTATAATTATGAGGTAAATGGTTCAACATGCCACATTTCCGGGGGTTGCATGCGGTATAGTGTTCATGCGCCCATAGTAACTGTTGCATCCCTTTCGAATTTCATCTGTTATCGATGTCGCAATTTGCTGGTTTAGCTGCGCAAATCATAATAAATCTATCCATCTATCCATCTATCCATCTATCTATCTATCTATCTATCTATCTATCTATCTATCTATCTATCTATCTATCTATATATATATATATCTATCTATCTATCTATCTATCTATCTATCTATCTATATATATATCTATTTATCTATCTATCTATCTATCTATCTATCTATCTATCTATCTATATATCTATCTATCTATATAGACAAATTTTTAAAGAAAACACCATCTGTCTATCTATCTATCTATCTATCTATCTATCTATCTATCTATCTATCTATCTATCTGTCAACAGGGTGACAATTTGTCTCAACTGCAGCTTATCATGTAGCTGCGCAAATGATAATTCGTCTACACCGCGGGATTCATGTGTGAAAATTTCATGCCACACAAAATCATTATTTTGTTTCGCTTTTCATGCCCTCTTCTATTTCCCTCGTTTTGCTTTCTCTATCCTTGTCCCGCAGCATCCTAAAATAATGTTGTTATGTATCATAGATGGGTGAAAGTGTTAGTTCCTTTTTGCACAACTTCATTTTGAGAACTCTTGAAGGGAGCTAGTTACTTTGTTTACATGAATTGTGCAAAAAGTGATGAATGGTTGTAATGTGAATTGTTGTGATCTGATATATCCACTAGGTATGTGAACATTTAAGGTTAAAGGGGTAGTTTAGTTTTGGTAGAGAGGGCGCTGCACATCACAATTTTTTGGTGAGATAATGAAAAACTGAGTGTCGAATTTGAGAGAACATGCAATTTTAATGGCAGAATAAACTTTATTTGGTCAAAATCGGTCCAGAAATGGCTTTTGATCTTATAATTATTTGGGGCCCAAATAATAAGATGATTTTTTCAAAAAATTAAAAAAATGCTTACACTTTTTCAAAAATGTTCAAAAGCATTTTTTAAATAGTTGTTGATGATCTATCTAGTTAATAATTATTTCAATAGGACATCACATGCATTGTTTTGTATGAAAATGGTTGAAACCAATGCCTTTTTAGAAAGCGCCCTCTTGTGTTGTAATGGCTCTTTTTGAATGATAACAGGCTTTTTACTTAGTCGTTTGTAATTTTGTATACCTTTCGAGTATGGTGGAGTAATAACTATTAGTTTATATATAATGTTACTGTCCAAGTTTGGTTACTAAAGTTCAGTCTTACCAAAACTGTACTACCCCTTTAAATGGAAGCTATTTGGCCAAGTAATGAGCAAGAGTCAGGAGTGATATTGGCTAACTAATTAGTCCGTTGATAATATAAAAATGATATTTTACGGATATATATATTGCATACCATAAAACATCTTGTCATATCAAACATAACACTGGCAGTCATCTTTAAAGAAGAGCACTTATATAGAGAGAAGTATTCGACCGCTGGACAGTAATTAGTCCTTTTGGAATTTAAAGATTACATATTTGCAACGTTAAGATTATTTAGATCAAAGTTAAGAATTTTTAGATCAACGTTCGGAGGGAAGACCAATAATTAGTCCCGTCGGAATTTTAAAGATATTTCAGAATATACTTGCGATGATAGCACATCGTTGAAGATTATTTATATCAAGGTTCGGCCGAGGGACCAATAATTAGGGCCGAAGGGATTTATGGATGCGGAGACAGCCTGCGACCGGTCTTGCAAAATGCCTAATTTGACTGCATAACTCATCCATGTCTTATTGTCTTCTTCATTAGATTACTTACAATTCTTCTTTCTACAACCATCCCCCTTTCAGCTCGGTTCGCAGAGTTCGGTACATGTTAAAGGTAGCACGGCTTCGCAAATCAGAAGCGTGATGCCATCTTGTAAACGCCTTGCGAACGGTGCAAATTACACTCTGGCTCAGTGTTATGCAATACAATGCGCAACGCCTAAACCGTCGAATGCTTACATGAATATTACATGTATGATTAAAACCACAGGCCTATCTATTTAGGGACAAGTCTTAAACAAAATTACAGGTCTATTCTATGTATAAATGTTAATATAGAAAAGCTTATGTATCAACAATTTGCAGAAAGTAGTCTTTCCCAATGATATGAAGATGACCCCTTTAAGGCCGCGAAATGTTTCCAAGAGATCTCCCGCCATTTTCGCCGCTGACCGCAACGCATACATAACTGTCGAATGCTGATTATGGATAACATCACAGGCATAATTATATTCATCTCTGGTTATTTAATGCCTGCGTGACATTCATTCCATATGGAACCTTCACACATTACTCAGTGGACATATAAAATACAAGATATTATACACATGTTATCAACCTATCGTCAAATTTTGCACAATGCCAACAAAGTTAATACTAGATCCCTCTAAAGGCCGCGACATATTTCCAAGAGATCTCCCGCCATGTCACGCTGCAACCAGTCACGCCTGCTAAACAGCTGTTTACTTTGCGCAATATCGTCGTCAATTCGAGGCGTCAATTACGATTCCACAATTCGGCTAACGAGAGCTCAAGTTCGACCAGCCTTATATACCTCTCTAGGTTTAACCCGTTCACCGAGGAATTGTTGCTGTTTTGTTTGCTTTCTTTGACCTGTTTTCCAACATAAAATACATATTTACTAACGATTGAATGCTGACTACTACGTCCTTTCTACATCAGCCCTTTCACTGAGGGCGTGTTTGTTTTGTTTGCTTTAGTTATTTGACCTGTTTACAAAATAAATTATAATACACGCCATTATTGCACAAAATGACGACTTAAATATCGTCATCTTCTTCTCCATCATTATCTTCTTTCCCATCATCATCCTCATCATATCCATCATCATCACCATCAACATCATCATCATCATCATCACCATCAACATCATCATCATCATCATCATCATAATCATCATCATCATCATCATCGTCATCATGGTTATCATCGTCGTCGTCATCATCATCATCATCATCATCATCATCATCATCATCGACACCACCACCACCACCATCTTTACAATCATCCCCATCACCATCATCACCATTATCATCATCATCCTCATCATTACCAACATATTCTTCATTGCTGTAGTCAACATCCATTTCATGTTCAGTTTGTTGTACCGGTAGGTTTGTATTGTTTTTCCATGTAGGTTTGTCATTATTTACTTTGTTAATCATTATCAGAAAATCACTACAATCATGTATTACTAATTCTCGCGATCGAGTTCATGTATTACATGATTTAAAACACCAATTATCCTGCTGAAATTAATGAGATATGCTAGGAAAAAATTATTTAGCAAATCAATTACTTGTATCCATATGATATATTCACAATGTTTACTGCTAAACGATGAACACATTAGCAAATTTTGTTAATTTTCGGGTGTGGATGGGTTAATGAGGCGTATAATGCTGCCGATAATTAAACTAATTCATCATCGTCGAGATTTAATTGCAGTTCGAGAGACACAGACAGCGGGGAAAAGGGAAAGGGTTAGTTTCAAATACAAGAGCGGATTTGAGGGAGGGTGAATTATTATTAAAAATGGGTGATGAGACTATTCATAGCATTAACACATGTTCCGGACATTTGTTACATAAATACCTGTGCAGGTAACTTGGTAACATGTAATTAAACTAAAGTAGACCTACTACGAGGTGTAAAGAGGTTACATATATTTCGATATTGGACCAGTCATGCGGCGTTTCATTATATGGCGTATGCTGACGTGTACTTTAACTAATTCATCATCGTTGAGATTTAAATAAAGTGTGTCAGAAATTTGAGAGAACAAGACCATGAAGACGGAAAAGGAAAGAGAAGGGGGGGGGGGGAATGGGATGAGGAGGAGGAGGGGAAGAGGGGGGGGGGGCAGATAGATAGGGTGAGAGATACTGTGTATGACATTAAAAGACGAACTAAAACAAATGTTTGTATAGGTATAATGATTCCTGATCGAATTGATACACTTGTATTTAATACATACCACAGGCATTTGTTACACAAATATTTATGTAATGACTGTAATTAGTTAGGGTGTCATGTGTTTAATCACATTTGTCGGTAGATATAATTATATATGTCCATCACGTGCACTAATTCAATTCAATTCAATTAACATTTATTCGGCATCATAAAATATAATACATATACAATAATGGCGAGTCACACAATTATACATGTACATACATATGCCGGGGTAGCTATAAAGTAGAAACTTGTATATCAGCAGCCCCTTAATTAAGCTAAAAACTAAAACAATAACAACTAAAAACTAAAACAATACTTTGAATAACTTACATTCTAAATTCAACAGCTATTCTATAGCTAAAAGTGTCTATCTAGATACATCATTTTAATTAATATATAATTCTTATTTTTACAAGAATGCTAATTTTGTGAATTCAATAAGTCTCGAGTATCGCTTGTTTATGTCTATTTTGTAAAAGGTTGTAGCTCTTTTCACCCTTTAATACATCATTTAGTGTGTTCCAAATTACAGGTCCCTGAAATCTAATTGATTTATGTTGCATAAAAGAAGAACGGAATCTTGGTAAGTAAAAATTATCTCTATTCCGGGTATTCAATAAATGTACATCAGAATTTAAACAAAAGTGATCATTAAAGATGGGTGGTACATAGCATGCTTAGACTTATACATGAATAACGAGGTATTATGGGAAATAACATCTGGCAGTTTGAGCGATTTTAGAGATTTAAACAAATGAGAAGTATGGGCCCTGTATTCTGCGTTACAGCATAACCGTATGGCACGTTTCTGTAATATAAATAATGGCTTCAAAAATTTGTCAAATGTTCTTCCCCATACTAAGTTACAATATGATAGATATGGATATATAATTGCATTATACAAAGTAACCAATGACTTCTGCGGTAGGACACTTCGTAATTTACCCATGACACCAATATTAGAACTGACCCTTTTAGAGATTGACTCAATGTGTTTTTCCCATGTCAATTTATTATCAATAGTGACTCCAAGAAAATTCGCATTTAGAACTTGTTCAACCTCAATTTCATCTAGTTTCAAATTAACATCATGAAGTATGTTTTTACATCTGTCCTTAAAATTAAAAATCATGAATTTTGTTTTGGATTGATTGACTCGCAACTTATTCGCATAAAACCATTTTAAAACGTTGTCCAATTCTTGATTTACTTGATACATCAATTCATCAATATCAGTATGTGAAAGAAATACATTAGTGTCATCGGCATTAGCATCGTTTATTTTAAAACCAGATCTACATACTGTAATAACAAATAAGATGTAAAAGAAATAGTAGGACTTAATTCCACTGATTGCAAAACAATAACCCCCGATATTAACTAAATAAAGGTTAAACATTGACTTAATATAATTGTATGAAGGACACATCATATATGTCATGGATGTGATAATAATTTAATTGAAGTTTGAATGGTCATCTAAAATTGTATAGCAATTAGTTGTTGAACGATTCTTCACATGTTGCATACAATTTACAACCCTGTAACGTCACTAACGTGCAATCTAGCATTTGTACAGAAATATAATTAAAAAACCTACAAATAGAAACATAATCATAAATTAATTAATGAGCAAGATAACGAAAAACATACACATGCAGTTATGAACACAATCACTCGAACAAACGCACAAACATACTTGAATGTTATACACGCGTCACTCGCAAACAAACTGCATGCGCAAAATGAATACAGTAAATACACACCAACAATCGAAAGTACACACACACACACACACCAATTAACAAACGAACAAACAACAAAAACACAAACAAACAAACAAACGAACGAGAAAACAAACAAACAAGCAAACAAACAAACGCACGCACAAACAGTCAATCAAATAAACAGACATACAAACACACAAACAAAGAAACAAAAAAGCTAACACAATCAAACAAACAAGCATACTTGCATAAACTTTCGTCACTCGCAAACACAAACCAAAATGCTACGCACTGTGCTATACGAATTCGCATACATCAGACCCTCCCCCAGTTTAGTATTAATCTTCATACACACGAAATAAACCGCGCTGTCGTCACTGAATACGTGATGTTGACAGAAATGGCCGAAATGTTCAAGTGACCGTCCTCTTCAAAAAGTGATGAGATTTGAAGTTATCGTTGACAGCAAGCGGATATTGTCGAAAAAAAGTAATGCATAATATGCAATAGATGAAGAATACTCTACGCTTATTTTTTCTCAGCCAGCGTACACGGACACACGCGCAATCATATTACACTAGCTGTACCCGCGGAAATCCGCGGGTTTTTGTGAGAGAGAGGCGATGATGACATAACGATACTTTAAATCTCTACTATTCCCAGAGTCATAATTTAAATAGTATAAGACAAAATAAACACGGGCGACTCAATCCCGCCCCACAACCCGTCGTTGGACGGGGCCCCGACGCATTAGGGTCCCGTCCAACGATATCCGGCCAATGTATAACAAAATCATAATGGTTTAGTACCCATGCAAAGTTATTCAGTTATCCCCCATATTTTATAGAGTCCATAATTTGTTCCGCTTGTATTAAGTTAGATACAGTACACTATGTTCGTGTACTTGCTAATATACAGTAGCTTCGCCGCTGACCACCCCCCCCCCCCCCCCCCCCCCGCGATTCCAATTGCCTGCATGACACATAACCCGTCGTGTCCCATGAACGTTTCATATCCAATCTAAGTTCTCCGGCGTATACATTTTGTCATATTCTTGTGAAACCCGATGATATATTCCTTTAAAGGGAATAGTAGCCGTCTATATACATGCATCCCATAAACTTTTCATATCCAATCTAAGTTCTCCGGCGTATACATTTGTCATATTCTTGTGAAACCCGATGATATATTCCGTTGAAGCAAGGATATGGGAGTTCCATGGTTGAAGGGAATAGTAGCCGTCAATACATGCATGCATTGCATAATAAATGAGCAGATACCCCCCCCCCCCCCAAAAAAAAAAAACTCCCCTGCTCCACCATTGTCCACCCCGCTTTATTCACTTCAATGCACTTTGCACGCCCGCTCAGCTGTGTACAAAGCATGTGGGCTCGCGGACTTAATACATCTTACCACAAGCTGGCGCAATTATAGTATCGTGTACGGTAGGGCGAATGAGATAGTGACCAGAGACGATGGTCAGCAGGTCAGTGAGCTATGCAAATAAACTACGGTTCGGTGGGGTAATTAGATGACTGCGCGACGTGTATACACGGCTGTACAGCCATCGCGCGTTGTAACCGCAGCCAAATTGAAGTTGTCGCATTTTGTCGTCTATGCACTTACAAACACGATGCCAATCGGCAATAGCGATCATTACCATACCATCCGCGTAATATAAATATTGATATTTATCAAAACCTGGGTAGTTTCGCAACGTGTTATATCTAAAATAGTTTCTCGATATATTATTTGTTTTATCTACTCCAATTTATATTCTTACAAATACTTTTACGGCGATAAATCGTTAGTCAATGCTCGGCGTCTTAAACGGTCAATTGACATTGCTGACTTTCCCTTTTCTTCGATCTGGACGACGACCACGGGGCGGGAGCGACTCGGGAATGGCTTATTGTCCTCCGCAAAAAGTATATCCTTCGATCTCGACGGTCGGGAAGTCGCCGAATCCTCGGGGTGAGGATATCTCGAGTGGGAACCATTTTGGGGGTTGAAGCTTACCGTATTAATATAATAGATCAGGTGAGAGTAAAAATGGCGTTAGGTCGTTTTTTGTGTGGCTAAATTGAGTTATGCATGCCATCGTGTAGGTCGGAGCCTTCTTTATTATGTGATGACAAATTATCAGAAAATAATTGTTTCCAATAAATGGGAATTATTTATATAAAAAACAAAAGAGTCATACATTGGATTTCAAATGCTCCCAACTATATAATACATGATTATCTTTGAAATACAAAAACGAAGCTTAGAGTCCTTCTCTCACTCAACCAATTGTCTAAACCATAACCTATTTATACCACACTCATCTCTACAGGGCGTATACAAAAAAGCGTTACACTTTTGAAAAATCTGTCAAAATTACATTTCAAAATATTTTGAAGATTTTTTTCATGTCGATAGATGCCCAATCGTCTCATCTATCAAGTGCCACTAACAAAACAAATTTTCGTTCACGCTTGGGCGAACACTGACTGTTTTTGTCCAGAGTGTGAAAAATGACTTGCGCCAAATTGAAAGAAGAGGGAAAATTAAACCACCAGTCCGTATAAGTACTACCATTAAAACAAATTGCTCCTTTGCATAAATATAGGAGTATGTTTTGATCATAGGCGTACCCAGGGGGGAGGGGTCACCCCCCCCCCCCCTCTTAGACCAAACAATTTTGGGGGGTTTAACCCCCCCCCCCCCCCCCCCCCATTTTGAATTTTAACTGTTCTCAAGACCAAATGTCAATGGTCTCGACCGTCATTTTCGATGGTCTGTCTCGACCTCGAAAAGTGTGAAAAACTGTGGTCCCGGCCTCGAAAATGTTAAAATTATCCACGACCACCATTTTCTTCAAAATATTTTGAAATGTAATTTTGACAGATTTTTCAAAAGTGTAACGCTTTTTTTGATACTCCCTGTATAATAGGAAACGCGTACCTCTCTGTTGATAAAAGCGGCTGAATTTTCAATTGACCATCTATTTTTGAGTGGGATTTCAAGTTTTAAGAATAAAAATTAAACAAAGAGTGTCGATCAAAAATTGTATAATGCATATTTAAGGTAGTTATTGTAAAAAAAATAATAATAATACGTACTTTACGTACGTAAAGCGCGTTGAATATTCATTCGGTTTAGAAATGCGCTATAAAAGAGACGTGTGTGTATGTTTGTCTGTGTGTGTGTGTGTGCCATTTGTGAGCGTATGTGTGTTTGTGTGTGTTTTATTATGTCTGTCGTTTGTAACGTTCGTCTTCAACCATTTTGTGCGTGCATACCGTGTCATCTCAAGAGGTGGTTCAACTCCGCAATTTGCACTCAACTTAATGACAAGCTGTCAGTAATTCACACTCCATTCGGATGTTTAAAAGCGGGGAAGGGCGGGAGGAACATGTAAAAATACTCAAACTCTTTCTTTAAAGACGCATTTGTGAAAAAGAAACGATTTATAATTATACATTTTGTTTTGTACAATGTCTCAGGTCAATAATTCGTTTGTTCCTTTTATTTTGTAATACTTGTACTTTTATAATTAAACATAATATATAATTTAAATTTCAGTGCCGTGCAATGATTTATTATATACGCTTTTTTTTAAATCTCACAACGTACGTCATGTAATGATTAAATTGTAAAAAAACAAATGTGACTATATTTCAGCTTTATGACGGAAAAATATGCATGATTAATATCTTAAAGGGACTTAGTAACATTGTCCAAATCCTCAAAATAAAATTTTAATTCTAGGGGTTCCCTTATACCTTGTTGTATTCATATTAACAATTAAATCATGGGACAGGTTTCGGTTTTTCAAATTTCCCTTTCGTTACAAAGATATGTATAATTTAAGTATTCAGATAAGAAAAACTCCGGGCGAGTTTTTCTTCCGTGTACAAAGTGAGTGCAGTGAGTTACTGAATATCACTTTGCATTTTCGCTCATTACTTGGCCATACAATGTCCATTTGACTTGAAATGTTCACACAATACCCTGTGGACATATGAGATAACAACAACATACATTGCATCAACCATTCATCACTTTTTGCACATGTCAACAAAGTTACTAGATCCCTTTAATTGAAACTGAAGTTGACTCCCTTGAGAAGTAAAAACCAGAAACGAATTAATAGTGATTCAATAATGGAATGTATATACTAACTTTCGCTTTTATTGTATATAAAGCATGTGCCCAAATCATCAAGCAACACACATGTATGTTAAAAAAGAACAAGCAATGCCTATAAAGTGTCCGCCATATTAGCCATCAAATCGCTCAAAACATAATTTTGGCCTATAATTATGCGATGTGGTCGACAAATTTGGTTAATTTCTGCATTTATTAATGTACTATCGCAAGAGAAACCCAGCCGACACCTCTTACAACTAAAAAAAGACGGCATTTGTGATGTTGATGAGTTGGAAGGCTTTTTCCCTGGATAGTTGTATTCTGTATCCCAAAACAGCCATGGTGCTTTTAACAATCCAGGGGATCTCAAATCCTTAATGGATATCCGGAGGGGAAAAAAGGAGATAAAACCGCGAGATATTCTGATATTCAAATCACCTTCCCCCCGATGCATTCGCGGTACGGTTACAACCGCCAAAACCACCATTAACACTTTAGTCAAGTTAAAAGCTGCATTAAAAGGACACGCTATCTTGTTTCTTATCATGCAGAAATTCTCTGGGAATATTAAATAGACATAATAACCACTCTCCGTCCTAAATATTTCATACAAATTTAGTTGTGGTAAAAGCTGCATAATTTACGTGGAAACGCATTTCGTCTGATCAATTATACTCGTGGAAAGGTATACATGTACCGTAATTCTTTTCCATCATGTATGTTTGCGTTATTTTTTTTTACAGAGCTCTTCACACCTCACATGGTTTTATGTAGTAAGGTAACTAAGTGTTACGATTATTTGTTACTTAACTTGTATAGCTAATAAGAATCAACTATGAGTGAACTATGAACTCCGAGTGTCGTTATGTAAAGTAACATATTTACATCTAATGCAGTAAGTAATTACAATGTTATCATTATTTTTTTTACCATGTTTGATTATGCTACTTACCTTTTTTGAATTAAAAAATAAACTTAGGAAAAGTTGTAATGAGTAATAAAATACACTTTTATAATTAAAAAAAGGAATAAGAATTTGTTTGTTACATGTATGTATAAATTCGTAAGAAAATTTGTATATTTGTATGTTTGATTAATTTGTAAACTGTTCCAGTTATTCCGTCTGTATGTATTATCCTGTTCACCCTGCCAATTGTAGAATGCGAATTTATTTTCAACTTCTGCCATGGACCTGGGTTTCAACCCTTCTTTGTAACATTCGATTGATTTGAATAAATAAAGATGATTTATATACCTTAATTTTTAAGTAATTATAAATAGCATATTAGTCATAACCTATACAACTATCCATAATCGCAAGCTGTCTTCTTTAAATCCCATTAAATCCAAATTGGCCATCATTAGATTTACAACCGTGAAGCCACTTCACAACAGACGCACACTTGAATCCCAATCGTCTTTCAAGATGAGCTTAGAAGAAATAGAAATAGGCATTGGATAACAGGCATTTCCTTTTTGTCGAGGGGGGGGGGGGGGGGGGGGGGATGGTTTGCCCGAAATACTAATATTCTCCTGTATCCAAACAAAAAAACTTATAGACGATTGTGCACGAATATGCAGCGGTATTACTATACCAGGATATGGGGTGATTTTACTTTGTATTATGTTGGTATTGCCCGAACATGAGGTGATTTTGACCACTTATGATATGGTTTTGCCAATAATTATTTTAAAATGCCTCTGCCCATGAGCTACTTTTGGCCCCAATTATGAGATATCTTTGGCCGAAGATATCTTTTGCCCCAGTTATGAAATACTTTTGCCCGAATAAAAAGGGTATTTTTGCTCGAATACTGTATGTGCTGGTTTTGCTTGAATACAAGATGATTTTGCCTATTTAGGGGGTGCAGCCCCCACCCCAACCCCTCTCTCCTAGTACACCAATGGACGAACGTCCATGAAGCAGAAACAGAAAACGTGCCCACCTTAGTGGAAAATAATTAAGTGCTTGCACGGGGCTTGCACGCAGATCGCTTTCCATTAACCATTTTAGATCAAGATCGAGTGATAAAAGCTACAGCGGACGAGCGAATTCACTGTGAAGTATCATTTTTACATGTTGTTAAAGGGATAGTTGAGTATTGGTCAAACTTAACTTTAGTAACCAAAACCTGCACCATTTCGGTACAAAATAATAGTTATAACTTCACCATGCTCGAAAAGTATATATTACACAATTACAAACGACTAAGTAAACCCCTGTTATCATTCAAAAAGAGCCGTTACAACTCAAGAGGGCGCTCTCTAAAAAAATAATTGGTTTTAGCAATTTTTTATACAAAATTGTGCATTTAATGTTTTGTTAAAATAATGATTCAATAGAGATATCATCAACAACTTTTTAAAAACCTATTCAGATTTTTTTCAAAGTAGTCTTTAAGCATTTTAATTTTTTTTTCTAAAAAGTCAAAAAATCCCCTGGTGAAGAATTTTTGAATAAAAATATGTTTATGGATATTTCAGCCGTTTCTGAACCGATTTTGTTCAAATAAAGTTTATTCTGTCATTAAAATTGTATGTTCTTTCAAATTTGACAGTCCAGTTTTTCATTATCTCACAAACAAATATTTTGTGAAGTGCCCCCTATACCAACACTCAACTATCCCTTTAACAAGGTCAATCCTAAAAACGTTTTATTCTATATACAAATGCAATACAATTAGTGTATTATACCAAGGACGTGTGCATTAGATAATTACGTTGCAGAATGCGACGCAAATGTGTTATAAAGTGCATTTTATCACTGCGTTTTCATGTTACATGTGCGCGAGTTCCGTTTGCACTGACATTGCAACACCTTTTGATTGATGTGTCCCCTTTCAAGTCCTACCCACCATGATTTTGTCGTACGAAATGCACATTTTTTTTCTGTCGTCGTTATATAATTATCGTAAACACGAGCCTCCAAAATAGTTTAACAAAACATTCTAGAGACTTTAGTATACACACAAATTATATAGAATGTGTCCCAGAACATTATGTCCCCGCTATGTTATTTGTATCATGTTGTGTGCCCCCTTTTTCAAATAACACGATATGAATTTGTTTAAATGATATTCGCGCTAAGAAAACTTGTATTACCTCATTTCAAATTCCCAAATGACCGTGTACTGTAACGTTATGTCGGGTACACCCGAACATTACGCACCCGCTATACGCTTATAATAATGTTGTTAATAATTGCCAGGTTTTTATATCATGGTTTCCTCTTATGTGCCCCCTTTTCAAATACGTCAAATAACATGATGTGAATTTTCAAAAATGTCATTCGTGCTTTTAAACCTCGCAATGTCTCGTTTCAAATTCCCGAGTGGCGGTAAACATTAGTGTCGGGTGACGAATATGTGTCGGTTAGATTGATCATGTTAGCATGTTTAGTTAGGGCTGAATGATGCGAGGGGTTCGGGGTATTTCGGTTAATCGGTGGCGAAGCTATTGGAGGGGAGGGGGGGGGGGGCTAAATATAAAGTGCCCCTAAAAGTAAAACAAAGAATTACAAAATCTTTAGTATACAATATTTGAAATAACCGGGTGGTGGTAATTAGTGTCGGGTGACGAATATGTGTCAGTTAGATTGATCATGTGAGCATGTTTATAGTTAGGGCTAATGTGAGGGTTTTTGGAATTAGCCAGTGGCGTCGGACTTTCTGGGGCCAAACTTTCTGTATTTTGTACACATATTATCCACATATGTTTCGATTTTATTATATATTATATTTCATTTCATTTCATTTCATTTCATTTCATTTCATTTCATTTCATTTCATTTCATTTCATTTCATTTCATTTCATTTCATTTCATTTCATTTCATTTCATTTCATTTCATTTCATTTTATTTTATTTTATTTTATTTTATTTTATTTTATTTTATTTTATTTTATTTTATTTTATTTTATTTTATTTTATTTTATTTTATTTTATTTTATTTTATTTTATTTTATTTTATTTTATTTTATTTTATTTTATTTTATTATTTTATTTTATTTATTTATTTTATTTTTTTAATTTAATTTAAATTTTTTTTTTTTGGGGGGGGGGGGGGGAGGGGGGGGGGAGGGGGGAACGTGCCTCCCCCCCCCCCCCCTTCCCGCTCGTAGCTACGACACCCAAAATAGTAATGTAATCTGTCACAAAAATCGAATAATGTTTGAGTTCTAGGCTAGGCATGATTGATGAAGAGCATGCACACGAAATAACAAGCTGATATCACCAAGCATTGCGGTCATGGTTTAGGTGTAATCGTGTGACCGGGTCTTCATGACCCTTATAGGGACCAAACACACTATAAGATGGGGTATAATTTTTTTTAATCTCATCTGGTGGACTTCCGGTAGCTAGTTGGAAAGGGTGTCCACCTATGTTGTGATCCTAGATTAAAGGGATTGTTGAGTTTTGTTATACAGGGCGCTGCACAAAATAATTGTTTGTGAGATAATGAAAAACTGAGTGTCAAATTTGAAAGAGCATACAATTTTAATGACAAAATGAACTTTATTTGATCAAATTCGGCTGAGAAATGGCTGAAATATCCATAAACATAACCATTTGTAATATATGTGGGGCCCCACAATTATTCGATAATTTTGAACCAGCCGTTAATTTTTTTTTTTAATGTTTCCTCTTTTCAAAAAATTACAAAGAGGTTTTTAAATAGTTGTTGATTTTCTCTCTGTCTAATCACTATTTCAACCAAACATTACATGCACAGTATTTTATTTAAAATGCTCGAAACAAATGAGTTTTTAGAGAGCGCCCTCTTGAGTTTTAACGGCTAATAATGACAAGCTTTTTACTTAGTCTTTTGTTATTTTTTCTTCCTTTTGAGCATGGTGGATTTATAACTATTAGTTTGTTATGTAATGGTGCAGGTTTTGGTTACTAAAATTCAGTTTGACCAAAACTGTACTCTCTTTACCAGAACTCAACTATCCCTTTAAAGGGGCCCTGCAACACAAATTTATCTTGACCTCTGTTCATCTGTATTCTTGTACACATTCAATATTTGTAAACGGTTTGACACAAATATGTTTTGTATATTTTTAAACATTTTATCATTTATTTGTCTTCATGTTGCTAAGCCCCACCTCCTAAAAAAACCTCCAGAGCAAATTCTATTGTTGACCTGCAGTGACATCATTTGTCAATCACTGGTCAGCTACCATGAGATTAACAAAAGATGAAAGTACAAAAAGAACATCGACACAAAAGCATGCCCTGCATACCTCCATGCAATAGCTTAGACAGTGCTTTTCTTCTGACATAGCAACAGCTATTGTAATTGAAGTTGTGTGAGTTGGTATTCTATTCAACCGTGTGATGCTATTGTGATTAGGCTAATCTTATTGTACTTTCATCTTTTGTTAATCTCGTGGTAGCTTACCAGTGATTGACAAATGATGTCACTGCAGGTCAACAATAGAATTTGCTCTGGAGGGTTTTTTAGGAGGTGGGGCTTAGCAACATGAAGACAACTAAATGATAAAATGTTTAAAAATATACAAAACATATTTGGGTCAAACCGTTAACAAATATTGAATGTGTACACTAGTACAGATGAACAGAGGTCAACATGCATTTGGGTTGCAGGGCCCCTTTAAGGTCCTATATAACACGGGCGTAGCGACTTACGTAATACCTATTCATCAGAGGGGGATGAATGAATAGATCATCCCCCAGTTGAATGGGTATTATAGCGTCTTTTCGCTCTGCGACGCATGTGCGGCGACGGGGGAGTTAAATCCGCTGTGGCCGTCCCCGTACTCTGGCTACCGTCGCGATCTATTTGCAGTTTCGCAATTCTGAATACGCGGGAGTTTCACTCGTTCCATTTATCATGCATGTACTATAAGCATACGGTATAGGCAGTACAAATCACAACATACTGTGCATGCAGCGCGTGTGTACGAATCAGTGCATGAAACACGTGAGGCAGCGAGCCTCGCCGTCCAAGCGCTCTGATTGGCTGATCACGTACCCGCGTAGCGGCTCTACGACCGACGTTAATTCGGTCAAATACCGTCCTAGGTTTGGCCGCTACGCGGAAATTTTCGCTCTGAGTGCGACCCCCCGCTAAGATTAGCGTTGTAGCCACACTCCCGTCGCAGAGCGAAAAGACACTAATGACATGTCTACGCCCGTGCTATATAACATACATTAAACCTACCTATAATAATATTCCATGACTGTACCACTTTGCCCCGTAGGCATGTAGATGATGACCAAAAAAAAACACATGAAGAATAACCGATTGTGTTGGACCGAATTTGGTACGCACAGAGGCGAGCTACCTTTTATCATGTCCATCACAATTTCACCATTTTCATTAACTGCCCCTGGGCATACGCAGAAGCAAAGAATAAACACGAAATTAATCATCATTAAAATAATTGAATGAAATGGGAACGTTCAAGAGATCTTTGTTGCGCCATGCAAACGCCGACAAAGTGTTGATCAAATGTGTGGTAATATTCTCTAATTGCCTTATATGAACGTTTAATAATACATGAATATTTACAATTACGGCCAAGTAATGAGCAAAAATGTAAAGTGCTATATTTTACTGACTCACTATTTGTACATATTTAAAACAATCCCCATTAAAATAATAATAATAACAAACAAGCCTCATGAACAAATTTTGAAGAACCCAAATTGAATCCATACTTTCATAAGTAAGAGCAAAATAGTCATCGAACACACACTCGCAAGCAATCCGCACGTGACGTGCACTTTCTGCTCCCTTGGGAGCAATGCATTCTGGTAGTCATTATAAGGCGCACCTAACGGTATATATAGGGTCTTACCTCCTCCGATTTGGTGAGGCCGAATTTGTTGTAGAGGGCGGAGGCCCCCTCAATGACAAGCTCCTCGCCCCCTCCCCCTCCCCCTCCGACCATCGCCATGTCGGTGAAAGCTGTTCAGGAAGCTTCCCTCCTAGAACGGCGTAGGTCCCCGTCAGGTCACCTTTACTGGAACCGCTGTTACACCCTTCTCGAAAAAAAAGTTATAGAATTGATATTCCTTGTAAATTCCTCCAAACTTGCCAACCCTCCTCGAAAAAAGCTCTAGAAATTCCCCTGAAATTCCACGAAACTGTACACGGAGCTGCCAAAACCCCTCAAAAGTTCTCAAAGACGACCAACACGTTTTTCCAGTCTATAAAGTTGGATAAGTTTATAAACTATATCCTTGTTTAGTCTCTCCTCCGACTCTTCCTTATCTCTGAGTTTGATCACTTTCCTCTAAAGGGTCTAGAGGATGGAACGATCCACGAATCCTGTTAATTATCCACCAGAAGTTCCACCTGGTCCTGGAATTGCTGTAGTTTAAAATCCACAGACAAACTTTGGTGATTTTTAGAAACTTTTATAGGCTTAACGAATAAATTCAAAATGTAAAACGCACGGCTCATGGGGTAACACAGTGCTACCCTTCGCCGTTTGTTTATAACACAGGGGGAAACCCGCCTAAGTATTCGAATAATTGTTTTTAGACCGCGGTAGTGCTATTATTGTAAGTGTAGTAAGTTTTTGGTACATAGCCCGAGGTAGGAGTTATAGATACAATTTTGTATACAATTCTTCGTAGGTATAGCATTAGGAAGGGGGGCAAAAATCGAAACCAGAGTATTACGTAATCTCATCCTTTGTGAGTTCGATCCATAGGGACAATAGGGCACGGGGTGTCGGTCTTTTGTAAAAACCCGGACCGATCTATATTCCAAGTAGGACCCAATGCTCAAAAAGTTACTCACTATCAAAGTGAGAGTAAAAAACACGTATACTCAATGCTGATTGGCTCGAAGGACCTACTCTCACCTGATTCGATCAAGCGTAACATTTTTGAGACACCGTTCCCCGGTGTACCGAAATATCGATCGCGAAAAGGGAAAAATATGGTGAGGACAGATAAGAGAAGTGGAGGAGGGGGAGGGGGAGGGGGGGGGCGGGGGGAAGGGGGTGCTGTAGATAATATAGACCTATTTATTAACCTGCTGCGTGTGAAGCCCTAACGGAATTCGTGTTAACTTCATGGGAGTTGCAATTTTATGGAGTGGATGTCTTTGAAAACATTAAAGTGATCAATAAGATTTGTAAGATTTGTCTTAAAAGTGATATTTGAGACTTTAGTTATATATACCAATATCATTGCAAGATAGTTCTGAATGTTATGTGATACGTTTGTAGAAAAGGAACTATATCTTTGTGACAACAAGTGAAAGTTTACGTCATATTTTATATCGTTCGATATCGGATACTTTGACTACAATCGCAAATCTTAACTATCACCACAATAAGGAAGACTTTCAAAAAATGCATTTGTTTAAACCATTTTAAATAACATATTGTGCATATGATGTTTTGTTTAAATAGTGATTAGATAGAGAGATAACCAACAACTATCTAAAAACCTCTTTTGAAAATTTTTTGAAAAGAGGAAGCATTTTAAAACGAATTTCAACGGCTGGTTCAAAATTCTCTAATAAACCTGGGGCCCCAGCTTTATTACAAATTGTTATATTTATGGATATTTCAGCCGTCTCTGAACCGATTTTGATCAAACAAAGATGATTTTATTATTTAAATATTATGCTCTTTCAAATTTTACACTCAGTTTTTCATTACCTCACAAACAAAATAAGTAGTCTAGCGCCCTCTCTACCAAAACTCAACTATCCCTTTAATATTCCTAATACGCGCACGTTAAAAATAACACACATGCTCCAAATATAAAAATTTCAGGGATGGAGACATTTGTCTTGTATCTTGTTAAATTATAACCCCATTAATCGATTTTGAAATAATTGTTCTGGTGATAACAAATTCACTCACTTACGACATCAATGTGCTAAAACTGACGTGTGGAAATGTCAGCACAATAATGTGTGTCAGTCAGCGCCAAATTATGCTGCTACCTTCTGTTAAATTAATCCAGTTCATTTCGTTGGAAATAAAATAAGTCAATGTTTCCACTCGACCGCTCGGGCACATTAACAACACAGGGAGCGTAGCTTAAGGGGTTTGGGGGAATTAAGGGGGCACGAGCCCCCACAAATTGTCCGTACCCCTCTCCCAGGGGCATATGGACAAAATGAATTAGCAAAATGATGCTATTTTCACGTTAAAACATAATTTTCCGCCAAAATCGTGTCACTTAAAAGTAAAATATTATAAACTTTGACCAAAATCATGTAATTTTCGGGTGAATAAATTATAGTGATTTAAGTTACCTAAATGGGTGAGTACATGCGTTGTGCTTGTCAGCTGAAAAAAACCTTGCCCCCCCCCCCCCCCCCATGGAAATGGTAGGGCCCCAGTGGCCCCCCCCCCCCCCCCCCCCCACTGATAGATGTTCTAGCTACGCCATCGTAACAAAATGAATGTGCTCATATTATTATAACATGAACAATGTAGGTCAATACTACAGCAAAATGAGACACCTGCATCGCTGTCATAATAACCCAATCAATCTTTATTTAAAATAGATTAGAACAAATTATTTTCACTCGCTCACGTGTATCAAACGTATGAGAGTTAGTATGCATTGTGTGCATCTTCTCAATTTCACGCATGTTTGATTTTCAAAAAGTGTGTCAGTAAAGCGAACACTCTTTGTCAAATTGTGATTCCAATAATTAAATTGTCACCAGCCCACGTATGATTATTGTATATACAAAAGTGTGGTTACTTTGTATTTCTAATTACCTATATTGGCTTCACGCTTGTTACTGCTAAAACAGAGTTTGTCAGTAAATCCAGCATTGCATTGACAAATTAGTCTTCCATTGATCTAATTGGAAACACACTATCATTTTCACTTTCACGGGAAGACAAGTCGGAAGAGATTGAAGTCTTCGTTTTCAAGGTTGTCCCTTTCCCGCCTAAATTTGGATTACATGCGCGCCATGGCGCGCATCAGACGATGCTATTATGGTACGATATCAACATTCGATTGCCGGGGCCCTGTTTGATAAAAACTAGTCCAAAAACGTCTAATTGTGGTAATTACTATGGCAACAGCCAATCAGCATCAAGCATTTTAGCTGTTGCCATGGTAATTAGACACTACATCTGTGTCTTTAGTCTTTAGACGAAAGAGAAAGAAAGAGAGGGGGTAGAGGGGGAGAGGGGACAAGAAGAGATTAAAAAGGGAGGGATAGGGGAGAAAGAGATTAGTATACAGAGATACGGATGTTATTTTGAAAGTATTTTCCCGCCAAAAGCAGGACTACATGGCGTGTTGCAAACGATTGCAATTCTCGATATCGTGACATGCGATCTCTTCAATATGTTCAAGGCAATGTGTTCGTTATATACTTGAGTGGGATGTTGCGAGTGGGCACAAGGCCGTTCTATTTGGGATACCAAATCCTTTTCCCTAATCGTATTAAAGTAAGACGGAATTATTGTTTTAATTTTTTTAATGAATGCTGCCAACCTCCACGCAGTTAATAACCCCTAATATATAGTTTTTATATATAATTGTATAGTTTCATTAGTACAGTAAAGGTGGTTTGGATTCAGCGTTATCTTGCAAACACCTTGCACACGGTGCGAAATACACACTGGCTCAGTATTGTGTATTGCGCACAAACTATAGCCTACCTACGAATGTTCAGAACGCCCTCTATATCCACACGCATGGCAATCTTTAAAGGTACTGACTAGGTTAATCATGTCATGTTGTTTAAACATGAGTTGAATAGGCGGGTATTGGTTTAATAGTGTTTGCTAACAGGATAGTTTGTGTATAAAAATAATGTATGGCAAACTGAATAGTTCGGGCTATTAAGATACGAACCAAAATATAAACAAAATTAATACAGACTGATTTTCAGTCTATTTTACCTCAATATATTTTTAATATTTCTCCCTCTATTTCCTTCTTCCTCCTCCGTATTCTCATCTCTCTCCCCTCCGCCTCCTCGCACCACCCCTCCTCCTCTTCATCCTCACCCTCCTCTCCTCATCTTTCTCCTCTTCCTCTTCCTCCTTTTCTTCATCCTCCCCTTCCTCATCCCCTTCCTCCCCCTACCCTTCCTTTTTTCTCCTCCCTTCTCCTCGTAACCTTCCTCCTTCTCATATTTCTCCTCTCTCGCTCACTGCTGCTCTCTAAGACTAATGGGTCATTGCACCCAATTTGCCCAACCTAGCCAGCTGATCGTAACAAACATGATTAAATCCGCCAGTAAGTCGTAAATGTTTACATTCATCAAAGCAACACATCGAAAGAAAAGTCCCTCCATGACCATTATGAAATAGCTCGCTATATTTATGTACAGCTGCTGTACATGTAAGGAATGGGATGGGTTACAATACGACAATCATCGGAGCAACGTTCTGTTCGTGATTAAATTCCCTCAATTCTACAGGCTATAAAACAAAACAACTGTTTGGTAAGTAAGAACTAATATAATTCTTGGTGGGGTTTTCTTTTACTAATTCGTGTTCACTAATTCTTAACTGTTCTTGAAAACAGACACAAATAAACATGAAATTTCGTTCTTATTCGGAAAAAAAACTAAAGCACAACACACGCGTAGCCGATTCGACCCGATCCGACTTGTATTCAGGCGGAGCCAGTAGGAAGCCAATCGGGGCTGATTCAGCATGTTGAATCGGCTCCGAATGATAGGGCCCGATGCTAGCCTGTCTGAGTAACTAACAGTTCCAGCCGGCTCTATGTGCGTACCTATCCACTAACACTAATACAAAATTTAACCTTGGAGCAAAACTCGCCGGGCATTTCATCCTATAAGTTTATTGATTGATTGATTGATTGATTGATTGATTGATTGATTGATTGATTGATTGATTGACTGATTGATTGATTGATTGATTGATTGATTGATTGATTGATTGATTGATTGATTGATTGATTGATTGATTGATGGATGGATGGATGGATGGATGGATGGATGGATGGATGGATGGATGGATGGATGGATGGATGGATGGATGGATGGATGGATGGATGGATGGATGGATGGATGGATGGATGGATTGATTGATTGATTGATTGATTGATTGATTGATTGATTGATTGATTGATTGATTGATTGATGGATGGATGGATGGACGGAATAAACTATAGTTTATCTGGGCTGACTCTGGCTACTCTATACCGGACAAAGAAAATAGAAAAACAGTGGCGATTTCTTTCAAATTCGTTCCGACAGCTCGCTAAAAGGGGTTACCCTTTAACTTCCGTCCATCAGTCGGCGGGATCTTTACGTGATGACACTCTAAATGATGAGATAAATTCAACGGTTTCGCAACTTATACCCCCTTCAGTCCCACGAGCAGTGATCTGTGTTATTATGGACATGCGGATATAATTGATAGCGAATGAAAATTGCTATATAGGTCCGCTGGTTTCTTGTTTATGCTTTCTCATGTTGTTGCCCAGCGCCGTCAGCTTTGATTCCGTCTTTTAATAATTTTAAAGGTCTGCTCTCCTGTTTGTACCGTTTTCCATCTCAAAGTAAATTGCGTTGATCAGAGATGCATAAATGCAAAGGCCTTGAAGCATGATGAACGCATTAACAAATGCGTCAATAATTCTTACTCCGAAATGTGTGATAGGGACAAATGAGACCCTTCACCTTGATAATCATAATTATTTTGAACCCTTTTTCCCCTATTAATTTGGGCTGTTTAACACATTACTATAACGAACATTGTGGTATATTGTGCTGCCCCCAGTTCCCGCCTGCTACGCCTAAAGGTCATATCAAACTTAATGTTGCTGATTAGGGCTGTATAAATCAAAAGGAATTTTGAACAATGAATCACAGTTACTATAATGGTAGCAAAAACGAAAATAAAGGCAAAACTCTCTAGTTTATACCCATTTTCATTTGAGAGTGAATTAAATTGATTAATGATGCAAATACATATCATAAGGCCTTGTGGAATAAAGAACGCATGAAACTTACTTCAAAGAGTGCTAGGGAAAAGTAAGCCCAGACCATCTCGATAATGATGTTTTGAATCAAATCCCTTTCTATTTAAACTGTTTAACTTGAATAAAATAACGGAGTAAAACGAACCTTGTGTTGTTTCGTTTCCACTCGTCAAGTTTGATTATGTCTTTTGGCAATTAGAGTTCACTTGTTGATGAATTCAAAGTGATACAGGGATGAACATAATTGAGATACCCTGGATGGTAACGAACGCCCCAAAACCACTGGGTGTTGTCACATATCACCAGATATCGTAAATGGATGACCGATGGATGATACAAAATAATGTGAAATCAAATTATCCGGGGGTGAAAGTCGTCTCAATTGCTTTATGCAAAAACATTTCGCCGTATAGAACAACGTATATACGTCGCCTGACAAAGAATGCATTTACCGAGCAACAAACGGACAAGAAACAAATACGAACGGAGACGAACGGTTTGCTCTACGTCGGGCGTCCGTTAACGATATCCGGTAATATGTGACAAGGTCTTAAAGGGATCTAGTAACTTTGTTGACATGTGCAAAAAGTGATGAATGGTTGATGCAATGTATATTGTTGTTATCTCATATGTCCACATGGTATTGTGTGAAAATTTCAAGTCAAATGGACATTGTATGGCCAAGTAATGAGCGAAAATGCAAAGTGATATTCAGTAACTCACTGCACTCACTTTGTACACAGAAGAAAAACTCGCCCGGAGTTTTTCTTATCTGAATACTTCAATCATACATATCTTTGTAACGAAAGGGAAATTTGAAAAACCGAAACCTGTCCCGTGATTTTATTGATGTACGAATACAACAAGGTATAAGGGAACCGCTAGAATTAGAATTTTATTTTGAGGATTTGGACAATGTTACTAAGTCCCTTTAAGGAATAGACTTTCTAGACCTGGGAGCTTCTGCATTAGCCTCTGTCATAGGCGTACAGACACTTTGTTTTGCCAGGGGACTGAATTAACTGAGGGATATACCACATTCGTTGAGGTATCAAGCACTTGTTATTACAAAGTTAAATGCCAATAGTTAGCAAAACATTCGTTTTATGAGAAACAAATTGTTTCAAATAAATAAAAGAAAATAAAACTATAACTATCAGGAAGACAGGCAGACAATGAAAAGGGCTTTTCATATTTTCATAAAAGTATCCTTTTGTATTTCTTAGACTTTCCAAAAGGGGGTAAACCAAGACAATACAATCATACTTTTGCAATGCAATATGCACACGCTCTTTCCCGTAAAGGTCAATGATTTACAAGTACATTGTTTTTCAGGTCCAAGGCGGAGTTCATTATTGACTAAATGAATCAAATAAAACTGAACAGCGGGTGAGAAATTAGAGCAAATATAAGATGGCTTTTCATACCTTCGCAAAAGTGATTATTAGTGCATTCGATATCCAGGTACGTATATAAATGTTCTAAAACGAAAACAACGCAACTTTTAAAGATGCACCCATGCTAAACTCTGAAGTTCAATGATTTACATGAATTAGAATAGAAATCGAATGTAATTATTGTCTAAATGTAAAAGAAAACAAAACACAACTTGGGACTGCAGAAGAGGGGGAATCCGTGACTTCGAATACCATCGCACATTATCTTCGTTGTATTTGATAATGTAGACAGTCATTTCAAATATGGACACACCATCATGTGCATACTTCATGTGCAATAAAGGATAATTATTTAAATATCTAATCCTACAAACATACACAAGATATAGATAAGCATAACTTTTCATCTTCATTAAAATAATCAATTTGAAATGTTGCATTAATAAGCCACGTAGCTATCTAGAAATCCAAGTTTCAGGACAAATTGCACAATCAAAATCAATATTATGGAACGTTCCATGTTCATAATAATGTAATACATAGGAATGTGAACAAAGTCGTACAAAGAAATCTGCCTTTCTCCAAAGCTGAATCGGTGAAATTAGCGCCTTTTGGAATTAAGCTCTTCAAATATTGGAATGCAACATAATAATAAAGTTAGTTAAAGACCTTCCCGTGCCAATGTTGGCACATAAGGCGGCGCCTATCTCCGATTCATTAGCCCTAGGCCACACGTCTACTAAATGTAGCGAAAGCTACAGAAGGGGGCCAGTCCTCTGGTAACTCGTGTGATTAACTTTCCCTTCTCCATTCTATAAATGCCGAGTGCCTGGCTAGAAGGCAGAGGATACCATTTTTAAAGTCTTTGGTATGGCAACATAAATAAGATACATATTACATACATCACTCTCACAAACATGAAGGCCAAAGTATTTCAAGTTCAACACAAATTCCATTATTGGATAAATTAACCCAATCAAACCAAACAAGCAAACCGGAAATCAAAGATAAATAGATAATTAATGTTCAGCTTCACTAATTAAATAAAGTCCATTTCAAATTTGTTTCATTAATATAGCATAATAAATATATCCTTAAAACATTTAAACCAACAACTTCAACACGTACATCACCTTCAAAAACATACATACATGTACTGGCTAATGTACACCAAATTGTTTACAAATATTTTATTTTTTGAAGGAATTCCTGACCATTATTGTAAATTAATCAAATCAATTCAAACAAGCAAATCGGAAATAACTTACAAATTAAGCAGACTTTAAAACTGCGTATGAACAGTCAAAACCAACAAAAATGATAGTTACATTGATCACCTTTAAAAACACGTACGCTCTAAAGGTCAATGATTTAAAAGAATTCAAGTTTAATATGAATTTCATTATTTTCTAAATTAATCAAATCAAACCAAGCAAATCAGAATATAAAGATAAACATGACTTTAATGTTCATTTTCCCTGATTAAATAGACAAGTCATGCTCATTTTGTTTACACATATTGGTATAAAGCATTAATGTTTACTAAACCAACACAATTGATACATACATCACTTTAAACAAACATGCGCCCTGCAAATGCCAATGATTTAAAAGTATTCAAGTTTAATATGAATTTCATTATTTTCTAAATGAATCCAATCAAACAATTCAGCAACAGCGGAAGACCAAGACAAACCGTGACATGTCATCCTTTCTCCAAATCAGCCTCTTGAACTTATCTTCATCTCGTCTTAAAGATGGCCTTGCATGCTACACCGCGGATCGCCATTTTGAACTGAGCAAGTTTGTGTGCACTACCATGACTACATGACAATTATTAGCCAGTGTGTATTACGCATCGTGCGCAGGACGTTCGCCAGATGGCACTGCACATCTGAACAGGGCAAGTTCAGTGAAGTCCGAGCCACCTTATAAACGTGGGGAAGCTACACCACGGATTACCATTTTGAACTAGGCTAATTTTGCGCGCTCTGCATACCAAATGTACTGAGCCAGCGTGTATTCTATACACCGTGCGCAAGGCTTTCGCAAGATGGCACCGCGCATCGGATTTACGAATCCTAACCATCTTTAAACGATCGTCATGTGTGGGTATGCTACACCACGATTCGCTATTTTTAACAAGGATAATTCTTGTTAGCTCTACATAACACTAAACGAGTGATAACGACAAATACGGTATGCAGGTAAATAATAATCATTCTGGTCGATACTGGTATTAAGTTTGAATTTAATTTGATTGTAAAGCGCATAGAGATGATTACATATTATGCGTTAAATAATAAGTATATTATTATTATCATTTTTTAATTAAATAAACTGGATTCGGAAGCTATTTACACTATTCTTCATGATTAATAAAACATTAGTCGCTTGAAAATGGGCATGTCATTCAAAGTTTTATAATACTGTGTGCGCATGTGGTCTTGTTATGCGTGTGTATTATCACGAGTTTGTGTGTGTGTCTGTGTGTTTGAATGTGAAATATACTTACGGGTGAAATTAATCTGGGCCATTTTCATATGTTATACGGTAGTCGACTTGTATCTGGTTGACTTTTAAATGAAGCCCGTACTCGTTCCTCTCAATATATCTCGGCCAATAGACTCAGTAACTCTTCTGGGATTCGGTCCCCGTACCAAATATCATGTTCACATAATTTAGTGACGTAGAGTGGTCCGTTCGATTAGGGGGCATGCTTCTGTATTTGATAATTTATTTTCCCGAATTTTTGCCCTCATTATGTAGTTGTATTGGTATGTGTTAAATAAGCGGGAGGAGAAGTTAGCATGTGCCTTCATGCATGATGCCCCATCCCCGAAGTTACGCCACTGAACATGCTGAACGTGATATGTTACCAAAAGGCGCTAAATTCACTTGTTCAACTTTGGAGAAAAACAGGTTTCTTTTTCCAACTTTGTACACATGCCTATGGGAATATGAAAATGAAATGCTCAATATTTGTATTCTTATTGTGTACAGTAATTTGTCCTAAAATTGGATTTCTAAGTAGCTACGTAGCTATTAATGTACTGATATAGTTAACTCAATTTTTATGGAAAGTGGATTTAGCGCCTCTTGGAACTAAGCTCTTCCTATGTTATATATTATTGTATATGAGAAGAACAAGTGGCACGAGGAATCTACATCTCCGTTATGCGTGGGTAGGGGAAGGCTTATCCCCAAGGTCATTGTGGTGTTTCATTCGAAGTGGGACATAATCATCTCATTTTAGACAAGAATCAATTAATTTCCAGGGACAACATCATTTCACGTTAGGAGTCAGAATACTTTTTGGTAAAATTGTCTAATTTATGGTCAGGTGAAGAAAGTTGAGATACGGTACTATATTTGTGTGAGAAGGACACCAACTTGCAGATTTATCTATAAGATTCTAAAAAAAGGCCAGCTTTGATGAACTTTTTTTTAAAGATTTGGATCGTCAAAATTGTCCCAGTATGCATCTAAAGCATGCAATGTCTACTCCATAATTCTCGGTCAATAGACGCAGAAAACTTTTGAGATTTCCTCCCACATGAAATCCGATGGTTCTACATCTTGTGTTCACACTTGCCCTAACTTGGTGGGATACAGAGGTGAAAATATGGCGAAAAACTAGGTTTAGCAAAGACCGAAGGGGGGGGGGGGGGAGGGATTCACAAGGACTTAAAGTTGAACTTTAGGTTGGACTTAAAATTTATGGAAAGCCATTTGTAGCCTTGGAATGGAAACAAAAATATTCAAGAGGAAAAATGAACTTATTCAAGACTTAAAATGAATTTTACATCAAGAATATTACATCTCCTTGATAATATAAAATAGTTATGCTTTTATTAAATCAAAATCTAATGTTTTGTCAAAAAAATGTTTGTTTACATTTCACACAGCAAATAATGGCTTTCCATAATTTCAAGTTTAACTTAGAATTTAAGTTACTCTTTGTGAAACGCCACAGGCATGCCATATACAGATATAGGGCAGGGTGCTTACAGCGAACAATAATGATGCAAGGTGGTATACATATTTTATTTGTTGTTCCATTTCTTCACATGCAACCGGGTTAGCAATCATTAGATTCTTTTTAATATTGCAGTTATATTAATAATGTATACGTTACCATGGTTACTATATCTCATGGATTTACGGACACATGTTTGCTGGACGAGGTCTTCCGCCCGAATGATCATCGTTCCAGATTCCATATGACACAAACAAGTCCGGAAATGGCATGAACTTTTTGAAGTTGAGGGGGCGCTTGCCCGAAAATTGCATATTTTGCACGAATTCGAGTTGTCCGTTGACTCAAAATGACACATTTCCCCCAATATAGGCTGTCTAAGCTTTGCCCGGATTGACAAATTTGCCTTAGTTTGATGTATATTTTGCCAAATCATTGCATTTTCCGCATCTCTCGAGGGGGGGGGGGGGGGGGGCTGCACCCCAGCCCCAGATCCCCCCTCCCCCTAGGCCTACATCTAATAAAACTACTCTTGAATAAAATTGGCAGGGAAGCGTTTGATTGCTATCAATGGCTGTGAGACGTATCGATGTCAAGCCGAACATTCTTGCTCTAATCCAGTTAGCTCATGAACCATGGAGAGCACATACCCAGTGGCGTATTATGGTCGGACTGATTGGAGGAGGGGAAAGGGGGCGGGGGAGGGGGAGGGGGTGAGGGTGCACACGAATGAATTGGGGGCACACCTTATACATGTCTTTATTTTTTATACAGATGTTCACATTACGGTTCATATCATTTTTGTCAAATAATTTATTTTTATTTTGTTTTGTTCGGGGGACACGTTTTTTTTTTGTTTTTTTTTTTGTTTGTTTGTTTGTTTTTTTTGGGGGGGGGGGGCGTGCCCCCTGTACTCCCGTAGCTACGCCATTGGCTTGAACCGTGGAGTGCATATCCCCATAAGTCTGACCCAGTTACACGTAATTGAGGGGAATCCTAAGCTTGCTAGCCGAACTAAAACTGAAACAATCCGTACTGATAGGCCGTGAATAGCATATAGGCCTATAATCCTCCATTTATCTGCAATTAACTGAGAGGTAATCCAGTTTAGCACTGATTGGTATGAAGTGCGAGAGCGCACGATGAATTACAAACATTCATATCACAGCACAATGTGCTAATTATAAGGAACATAACATAATGTAATTGTTCAACGAACGAATACCGATAATTATTGCATTATTTTCTTTGGTGTTAGGAATGAACGGACTACATTCAAACATAATTTATGAAGCAATTGCTTTATTGTTGCTCAAACCTTCTCTTCGTGTGTGTACTGACAATACTGAGCGAATGCAAAACCCCATTGTCTCACAGTGAATAAAGGTTTCATTACGATTATTTTCATTTTGTATAGTCAATGTAATTCTAAACTATTATGAGCAGTTATATCCAAGAGCCACATATTATAAAATTTTAAAAAACATTATAAATAACATGAAATAACCCACGTAGAAAATCTTTCGTATATATTTCACCGATGCACAGTATGCTCAGCATGTCAAAACTATTCTTTTGTCACCATTCACGTTGTGTTTTTGAAATGTTTCCAAGAAAATGCCAAGTATGACCATGTTTTGTTGTTGTAAGAAGATGACAAAACACTTTATATCAAAAACACAGGTAATACATCGTAGTCCACAAAGACGAATTACAAATGCACACGAACACACACATACAAACTACCAAGTAAATAGGCAGAATTTATTGACACGCGCACACACATACACACTTATTAGTCAATATAATGCATTTATTGACACACGCACACAACCAAACTACTAAGAAAATATACTGCTTATTGTTTATTGACACAGCATGCATGCCATACATATGTAATGAGAAGATGGGGGCTTGTCCGGGATAAACACTGATGACACGCATTGCATGCTTCGTTGCATTCACCGCCTGGGGAAGATCGCACCCTCTTATCACCTAGTCACGTCAGTCACGTCGTAGACATGATCTCCTATAGTATATCATCACGCCTCAAAGTTGAGCCCAAGACTTAAAGGGATGTAATGTAGTTACTTTGTTGACATGTGCAAAACTGACAAATGGTTGACAAACATCTAGAGTTCCAAGTCAGATTTGAGGATTTTGACGATGTTTTGACTAGTTCCAGATCACCATGCGTGGTGTCGCTAGCCTGCGGGGTCGCCATTTTGAACTAGGCTAGAATGCGCGCACTCCATAAAACTGAGCCAGTGGGCATTACGCATCGTGCGCAGGGCGTTCGCAAGATGGCACCGCGCGTCTGGTTTACGAATCCGAACTACCCTTAATATTTGAATACAGTAGCATGTTCACACTGTACACAGGCCGCGAAGGTCCGAGCGATATGATATAACAGTACACACGCACGCATGTACAATTAATGCCCGCGAGATAGAACCAGAAAATTGCGTGTGCGCGCACATATATACACTAATAAAGTGCTTACAAAGACGTATTCGAAAACAAAAAAATTAGGGGTAGAGGCCCGAGGGACCCTATACAAACACATACATTTTACAGGGATCTTAAAATACACTTCTTTAGCTATTATACGTCTCCAAACACGAACTGCAAAATTATGTAAACACGTACATGTACATCCATCAAATGTAAACAAATTGTCAATGAAAATGCATGTGCACATAATTATAAGCAATATGATAACTCCTGAAGCAAGTGCTTCGGTAATGCAATAACATTCTTGATCGAGTGCGATGATTATTCATATTATCATGCATGGGCGTCGATCACGGGGGGATGGGGGGGGGGGGATATATCTCCTTCAATATTTCAGGTGGGGGGGGGGGGTGGGGGTTGCCTGTATTATTATCCCCCAAAATATTTGGGGTTCAAAAATATATAATAACATTAAAATAAAGGAGCATTGCCCCCTCTCATTCATAATGTGAAAGTTGATACTATAGTCTTCTTTAAACCACATTTTGATAGTGCTAAACTGCCCAAATCCAAAATCTTCCGGGGGCTACGCCTCCTTGAACCCCCATTAAGGTTATTTGACCCAGTCCCGGCCCTGTACTCATTGAATAGTTGCATTTAGGACTTCTCTCTATGCCCACTAAATTGAGCTAACTATACAATAGTTAACTGTATTTCCTATTTACAAATAGACAACATCTTTATTTCTGGATATAACAAATCCCAAAGCTTTCGGGGGCTCCGCCCCTTGGACCCCCGATAAGCTTCCCAATGTGGGTATCCCGTGACTGATTCTATTCAGGTTTCCATCAGGATGCTTGCAAACTATGTATCCATCAGACTAAAGTTCATATATACTTGCACACTGAGCCCTCCTCATAACATGATGCTTGAAATATGCACTTAATAATCTTCCAATTTCTGAACAGCTAAATCCAAAAGTTTTTGGGGCCCCCTATCCCCCACCGCCCCCCCCCCCCCCCCCTCAGTCATAAAACCCGGGCACGCTACTTGGGTTGTCGCTTCACTCCCTCGCCGAAGATGGTCAAAATGACGTATCATCGGCGAGAAGAAATCGACGCCTATGTTATCTATTATATTACTAATCCCACACCTGGCGCTATAATCACATGAGCTCAAATAAATATATCCATAGCTGGAATGTATTCTTTTAATTATAAACATGTAAGAATGTTACATGTATAGAAGTTATTTTGAGATGTTGTTTTGAAGTATTATATCGATGAAAGTTGTTTTGAGATAACATTTTTTGTTATGTTTTATTTTCACATGATCGCAATAATAATTATTGTGAGTGGGATTTTAAGTCGCCCGTCTTTGTATTTGTCAGGTGGCTTGTATAAGAATGTACTCTCATGAGGTAACATTCTGAAATGTCGCTCGTTATTAAAGGGAAAGAAACGCTCTTGTCAAAATTCTAGCGAATAAATCGTATGTGTTATCCAGGAAATCGAAATAGCTATAATTATGATGTTATAATGCTTGAAAAGTAAAACAAACAGTCGCAATGTCTCATTTAGGAGAACGTTTTTATTCGAATAGCATATGTTAACACATGAGGGCGCTATGCAGCTATTATCTGATGGAAGACTGCCTCTTTAATGTTGTTTGACATTAATTGCAAATGTTATATTCATGTCAATAAGACTCAGTCATGTTTGGTGTGTTTTTTTCGTCCACGAAGTATACAGGTGAAATCTCAAAAATATTTTGCTTTCGATTTGTGTACTTCATGACCCTGTGGCCATGTTAAAGCTTAATATTGAAGTAATGACTACCTAAGGGTATCAAGGAAATGAGCATTGTAGACAGGCCGCCTCTGTAGACAGGTTCCGTATACATAACAAATATTTTCTCTGCATGAAGGGGATCACTTTTGGTGGCCCAGTTATATGCTGGACGGCTGCTGTAGACATATGACCGCTTAGACAGATTGACTACTATTTGCAATCATTAATAATACCATAGCTGCGTGACCATTTCATCGTAATCTTTCGCGTAGCTATGTAATATCGTCATAAATCAGACGTAATGTATACACAACATGCACATAGGTGGGAAGTTGTTACGATTTCTGTGCGATCGATATCATATATATATTTATATATATCTATAACCGCTTTGTACTTTACCCCCGTAATCATAATAGATACAATAATCATCCCGCACAAATTGTATGCAACATATCCACTCACTGGGGAGCATTCGTTCCAAGTGGATCATGGGCATTGAGAAGATCATCCCCACAGAGACTTCCACCTCCTACCGGGTCCCCATTATATCATAATAATGAAAGAATGATCTGAATAAAGTGTCTTTCGGGAACACTTAGAATCGGGATTGCAGTTTATACGGCATGAACGAAGGTAAAGGGAACACTGTTTTGTCCAGGAATGGAACGCCTATCGATCATCAGCGGGGCCAGTGTTTCTCGCAACATTTTAAGGAATCTATAGTAACATTGTTGACACGTGCAAAAAGTGATGAATTGTTGATACAATGTGTATTTGTTGTGATCTGATATGTCAACTTAGTAATTGGTGAAAATTTCACGTCAAATGGATGCAATATGACTGAGTAATGAGCGAACGTGCAAAGTGATATTTGCTAACTCATTGCCTTGACTTTGTATTCAGTTATAACTTTCCAGTGGATAATTACAATTCCCAACACTTCAATTGTAAATATCTTTTTAACAGAAGGGGGAAACACACCATGTTCAATGCTTCTATTGGTGATATGATTACATAAATGTATGAGAGAACCACTAGAGTTTTAAGTAAATTTTGTGAATTTGAACCATGCTACTAGTGTAGGCGTATTTGTTAGTTCTTATTCACACTCGATATTCTGATGGCGGTTCACAGTGAGAATCAAACCAGCATAATTATGTGCAAATGGGGGAGGGGTGGGGAGGAGGGAGGAGGGAAGAGGGGGCCAAACTTTCCAACGAAAGGAGCAGCATGAACAATCATCAATATGGTTGTACTATACATTTATATAATTATGTCTTGTTGTTAATTCTTATAAAGAAATGCAGTGGTGCCCCCGTAACTTTCTGTGCTCGATAGTTTGTACATTGTAAATTCACCGTCGGAGAAATTTTGTCCCGAAACAAAACGATTTACGGTCGATTATTATCGCATATCGATTGATCACTTTATTATCAATCAGGTGATCGTACACTTAATCGTAAATCTCAGTTATGTCGTGTTTTTTATTGTTGTATTTTTGGCAGAATAGTTATAATGATATTGTGTATGTTTTACATACACCCGCGAGACACAGCAACACGTATTGTGATAGTAATTATGCGCAATAATGTCTGCTCGCCCGCGGCCATTTTAATCCGCGTGACAAGACAAAGTTTGCCGACCCTTCAGCGCCTGCGTGGTGGGCAGTGATGTGGGAGGGGACGTGCCCCCTTATAATGTGATGCAAACAATAAAAACATAAGGGGAAATCGGTGAAAATATACAGATATATCATATATATACACAATGTGTTCCCCCTAATTATCATATATAATATGATATAATGATGATATAATTATGAAAATATTGCGTGACCCCCGAAATCAGTCCGTCCACGATACGCCACCGGCGGCGGGAATTATGGGAACATTAGCACGTTCCTGATTGTTTGCCCATGTTCGCTAATACAAACATTTACACAACGTGGGCGTTAATTGCTCTCCGCGGGAAATCGCTCGTTCCCGCCAAAAAAAATATAATTATGAAAAAGAATAATAGTATACGCTGGCCCGTGAAGTGTCCATGTCTAATTATACCCTGTGCAAATGCGCTTTATCCCTCTCAGTGTTTCCGTAATTATGTACGACCGCTGGCAGCACTACTAAAAACGAATAGTCACCAATTACAAAATGCTATAAATATAAAAGGTGTTGTATAGTATTATTTCTTTTCCTCCCGGGAAGGGGAGAGGGGGGGGGGGGGGGGGGGGGGGTGTAAAAAAGAGGTTATAATTCCAGGGGCCATTTCAATAACACCTAACCACTTTCTCGCTGGGAATAAGCACGTATAAAACACATGTTGTTGTCTTCTCTTTATTGTATAACATTCAAACCCAAATCGGTTCTGATCGGTTACAAGAAAATATGTGAGCAATATTTTGGTAACGATAAGCGATGTCGAACTTTTTGATCAGATAAAAAAGTAATCTTCATCTCGTATCGTTTGACATTGAAGGAACGGCCCCTGACTGGGCTGGTCATCATAGAGACCGTGAATCTCAAAATCGTCGGTGAGTGTGAGAAGAACGTTACGTCGATTTTCGAAATCTTGTCCAGGTAAATCCCTTTTTCATGATGTTTATTGAAAACAACAAAAAGGTATATGAATTTTGATGAATGTCTGTCAACCCAGGGTCGACCCCCCGCAAATTGAGCTATGCGTACCATCTTGTATAGGTCAGAGCCTCGGCTACCATGTGAAAAATCCAGATACTAATTATATTTAATGTCGGGACAAAAACACAAGACTATATAAATAAGAGCGACATTGATTTTGACATGGCTTTCAAACTTTTAAACGTGATTATCGCATAAGTACAATCAGGTGACTTAGCGCCTTTTTCTTTCTTAAACCGACGAAATGGAATCTGACAGCTGTTGAATGCCACACAGAGGAGCCCGCTCGTTTCATCGCGGTGTCACGCCCGGATGATGCATGGATACAAGTCGTGCGGATGCATGAATTCGCATCACGGGTTAATATTTTATCTTCACCAGTCTGAGATAAATTCGTCTTCAGAATGTTAAAACCCCAGGGAATTCTCTAGACTATAATAATATAGTAGCCGACACGACCATACAAACGAGTTTACTTTTGATCTCTCTTTTAATAATCACAGCTGAAATGTACCCCTCTGTTCCATCCTTAACCTTCAGTCCTTGGAACGTTTCATCAACTTGCAGAGCATGCATGCATACGTATGCGATCAATTCGAGTTTGGATTTAATTATACGGTGGAATTAAAAAAAAAAGGCAATCAAAATAATGACAAATCAAAGAAAATCCTGTCACGATGTTCAGTGTAACGTATTCATATATTAAGTGAAATGCCGTATGGGGGAATTTTCCAGACTTACATTTTCCCGATTAGCAAGTCATGCACGAGTGAAGTTAATTTCCCGCCTTGCATTATCCCGATTTGCAGATCATGCATGATTGAGGGCATCATCACCGAGTGACGGCATTTTCCCGATTGCAAATCATGCACGAGTGGAAACTTCCCCCGACTTACAGACCATACACGAGTCAAAGCTGTTTCCCGATAAGCAAATCATACACGAGTGAGGGAATTTTCCCGATTAGCATAATTATCATGCACGAGTTATGACATTTTCCCGACTTGTAGATCGTGCACGAATGACTGATTCCCGACATACAGTGGCGTAGCTTGTTCGGACTGATTGAGGGGGGGGGGGGGAGTGGGGGCGAATAGTTGGGGGTACACCGTAGGTATTTCTTTATTTGTACACAAATTGTCCTCTTATATTCTATTGTTTTTGTCAAATTATTGGGAGGGAGGGGGGGGGGGGGGGGGGCAAGTGCCTCCACCCGTGCCCCCCCCCCCCCCCCCCACCCCGTTATAGCTACCGGCCAACATTTACATCAGCAGATGATTGATTTTGTATCAGTCCCTACTCATCATCTTGTCATACAGACGTGATAACCTCTTTTATCATGAGCTCGAGGGTGAATTTATCAACTTGTAGCTGATACAAGACTTGTAGACAAACGAGATGCGATTACCCGGTACCGATTCATCATCGATCATGTTACCCAGACGTGATAGTCTCTTTCATCTTTAGCCCAGAGGCATTTTCCTAACCATGCTTATATTTGTTTAAGCTTGTCTATATCGATATGATTTCATGATTGTCCTCCCTCTCTTTTTGCAGTCATGTAATATAGCCATGGTAACAAATTCATCTCAAGTCAGAATCTGACTTCTGGCATTTTGGCAGCTTGTTTTTTCCCGATTTCCAGATTATGCATGAGAGAGAACCTTTTTCCTGATTTACATTTTCCCGATTAGCAGATCCGACCTGCATTTCCCTCGACTTGTAGATTGTGCACGAATGACCGATTCCCGACATTTACATCCGTCTGCAGACTAACGATTTTTTAAAATTTTGTATCAGTCATTATCAGGTTTTTTTCCCCCGATCTACATTTTCCCGCTTTGTGTGTGTTCCCGATTGAGGACATGTTAAGCCCGGCGCAGACAGAGCCGACTCGACCCGATCCGACTGGTTTTCAGTCAGGCTAGAGTCAGTTTCGTTCAGTCGGAGCCGATCCAACATGTTGAATCGGCCCCGAATGACCTCCGACTGGCACTTGACTGGAAAAACCGGAGTCCTGAGGCAGCGCATACTGAGTTAATCAGGCTGAAAACCAGTCGGATCGGGTCGCGTCGGCTCTGTCTGCGCCGGGCATTAGACCAGCGATTTTGTATCAGTCCCTACTCGTCATCTTGTCATGCAGAAGTGATAACCTCTTTTATTATCAGCCCAAGGGTGAATTTATCAACTTGTAGCTGACAAACGAGATGCGATTACCCGGTACCGATTCATCATCGATCATGTTACCCAGACGGGATAGTCTCTTCCATCTTCAGCCCAGAGGCATTTTCCTAACTACATGTATGATAACTTACTTGAAGCTTGACTATGGATATGACGATATGAGTTTGGTTCCTTGCCTCTTTTTCATGTAATAAAGCCATGATACAAGAAATCATATCTTGCTCAAAGGCACACTTTGTTATTGCTTGTTGATGATAGTAGACAACATTTATTACAACGAAATAAATCTACGAACTATAAAATGTGATCAATAATGTACAATTCTTTCAAAGATAAAGTCTTGTACAGCCTTGTTCTAGTTTCGGATAAGTGAAACGACTTTGTCCTTGTCATATTATGTACCAATGGCAATGCTATTTTCTTTTGACTTCCAGCTATGTATTAAAGTATGTGGGTTTCTTTAACCCCTCAGATACCAAATAAAATGCCCATAATTTACTTGACCCAGTTTTTCCAGAAAATGCCCAATCATTTGCAAAATAGAAAGAACAAAATACCACAGTAAGAAGTCAAGTGTGCATGGTTGCACTAGAGTCGAGCAGATGACCACGGTACTCAAGACGGTTAAAAGTGGTTCGGATTTTTGTGCAAATTATCGCGAAAAGTTCGAAATACAAACTGGCTGATATGTAGCGCGCGCAAACTATAGCCTATTTGCGATATTTCGGACGACCCCTGTATATTCCCACACATGAAAAGAACCAGTAACATAGTCCAAATCCACACAAATTACTTAGAACTCTAGTGAATCTCTCATACCTTGTTGTAATCGTATTTGCTTATAACAGGATGGAACAGTGCAATGATTGAGCGAATATTCATTTTCTCGGCCATATAACACCCATTTACAGTAAACATTTATTAGAATGCACATTAATCAACCATTCATCACTTTTGCACATGCCAACAAAGTTACTAGATTTCTTTTAAGAAGGACAACAATAATATTGCTCGTCTACTCTTGAAGCGCCCATCTCATCATCTCGGCATGTATACGTATATAGACAACGTAGACGCGATAACCGAGTTCATTTTTTTGTTTTGGCCCGAGGGCAACTTGTCATCGTGTATCTTATCTTGGATATAGGAAACACTCGAGTTGGCTTCCTTCCCGATTCATTATGTCACGAATATGTGATAAACCCTTTCATCTTCGGCTTTCTCAACATGTATATGTAGCCAATCTTGGATACGAACAAATGGTCTCATTTTCTTTTCATGACACTTTTTACCTTCGCCCCATGCACTGGCAAATTTTCTTGTTCAACTTGCAGCTTGTCTTGGATAAGAACGTAATCACCATTGTGTGAAGTCTCAATAATCTCTTTGAACTTCGTCCTATCTATTTCAACTTGTAGCGTAGCAAATCTTTGATATGAAGAAATTATCCCTTATGCGTTTCCATTTCACCACCCCTGTGTGTAGACTATAGACTTAATAGCCTCTTTGAACTTGTTTTATTTCAACTTATAGCGTAGGTAATCTTGGTTATGAAGAAATTATATATTTTGCTTTTTTCATTTCACATTACACTGTGTATAGACTTGACAACCTATTTCATCTTCGGCCCAAGGGCAATTTTCCACACTTGTAGGTGGTCTTTGGATTGGGACAACTTGTGTTTATTTCTCTTTTGTCTTTTCTTCCCAATTCATACGTTGACCCGATAACCTAATTTTTTCTTGGGCCTTAGGGCATTTTCACAACTTGTATCCAATTGTTTTTGTTCAGAAAAAAACTACATATGCTACAAATTATTTAACCCGTTCATGCCTGACTGATTTTGCTACAACATGCATTTTCCATAGACCAAAGCCCGAGTATATTCGGGACCAGTCATAAACGGGTTCATGTTTGCTTTTAATCGGATTTATCATTTATTTATCGTAATCATCATAAATGGCGACGGATTTCAACATGGGTAGCACTCTTGTTTTTTTTTTTTTTTTTTTTTTAATCGCTGTAACGACTTTGAATCACTTTCCTCAAAGTAACCGCTTTCATTTTGAGCCAAAGGCCATTTTTACAAAATTGTAAAACATTTTCATCATTGTGATTGAATTAAACACAAACATGAGCCGTTTGATGATTACTTACATCATCCCGTTCATCATTTAGTTTCAACAATTAACCTAATTTGTTTTTGTTTTTCGACCGGGGGGTGATTTCCTCAATTTGTATTTAATCTTGCATCATCAGAGCAACCGGTGTAGCTTCCTATATATTCATCATGTTACGGAAACTGTTTTTGTTACCCTTTCAATCACTACATCAAGGACGAGGACGATTCTCAGCTTATAGCTAACACTTGAAAGAATCGAACGATCTTATTTGGATCTAATAACTTTTTGTTACATGTACAAAAGGTGATGAATGATTGATAAAATGTGAATTTGTGTGATCTGATATGTCCACTGAGTTTATGAATGACATATGACTATGTAATGAACGCCGGAAAACGCAAAGTGATATTTGCTAACTTATTGCACTAATTTTGTGAACAGTTGCTATTATCCAGCGGAGAATTAAAAGTCCGAACACTTAATTTGTAAATATTCTTATAACGAAAATAACATTCCAAAATCTCAACCTGTCTCATGATTCTATTTGTTATATGGATACAACTAGTATGCTAGTACGCTCCTCTGGGAGGTGAGATGGTGCACAAGATAATTGTGCGGGTTTGAACTGTACCTAATGACCAATGGTAATAATGCGCCTCTGAATAGGGCACCTAGATACATGGCGCTCAATAAATGCTATATATTTGTATTATTATTACAACGAGGTATGCGAGAGCCCTTAGAGTAACAAGCAAGTTTTGTGGATTTCGACAATGTTACTAGGTTCCTTTAACGCAAGGACGATTTATCAGCTTATATTACTTGAGAGAAACAAACGATCATCATCATGGTATACGGACGTGGGAAACTACATGATCCTCGGCCGAAAGGCAACATCTCAACTTGCACCCAATCTTCTTTTCTTTTGATAGAATACAAATGGAGCGACAGGCGATATCGTGTTCATCTTCTCATTCATCACTTTAGTTTTATTATCCAGGCACTCTTTTACCGTCACCCCTATATGAATTGGCTCAATTTGTAGCTAGTTATTATATTTATTTATCACCTGATATAGCAAATACAGTACATGCCGCTGCCAGGAAATATTTTAGTATATTTCATGGGTATATCTCACCCCAGCAATTCGCAGCAACGTTAAGGGGCTGTACACATACCGTACCCGCTACTTCCGGCGCGTACCGTTACTTGTACTGTACAGTATGCATGTCAGGTGACTCTCGCGGGCGAGTGCAACGGATTTTGACAGTCAGATGATAAAGCAGTTATTACATTTGTTGTCGGGAAAATCACGGAATATTCCTACCCTCGGGATTTCAAATGCTATTTCGTGAAGAAAATAAGTCCCTGGACTTCGTCTCGGGACTTATTTACTCTTCCCTCAATAGCATTTAAAATCCCTCGGGATGAAATATTCCGTGTTATATTCCACATACTAAGAATCTTGCTCTACGATTGGTCAAAAGTTAATCACGTGATGAAATATAGTTTTGCCCATTCGTTACACTCTGTAGATATCTTGGGTGAAAGTGCGTTGCACTCACTAGATAAAAAGTACTATCTACACTCCGCGGTTGCATTGAATTGAATACCAATAAGTGGCGCGATAACTCTATGCGCGCGGTTGCATTGAATTGCTGTGGAGAGTGTGTATTCAAATTCCGCACTATTCAGCAGACCATACATAGAAGTATGACTCCACCACTGCCGTTGTATTGTAGGTATGGTACCGGGTACGGTAGGTCTGCTTCATTTAATACGGGATTTGAATAGCCACACACTGTACGGTCAATTTAATGCAACCGCGGATGTGTGTGTGTTGCGCGAATTACAAATGTAATGCGTACTTTGCACTGCACTGTATATATGTACGTATCGTACACCGCTTGCCATGACTCTGACGTTTAGACTTTAGAACGTTGACTTATGAACTGTTTTATAGTGTTTCATCATCATTGATTACAATTTTCTTGGAGTCTGACTTGGAGTTGGAGTTCACTTTCATTTTATATAGACCCAAGTGCTAGCCTATAGCCTTAGGCTATGGAATTGTCATGGAGTTAAACAATTGGAATAGCCATTGTTGGTAAGTAGATCAAAGACAAAGTCTAGTACCGGTAACTGTAGTGTTACTGTTAGTGTTAGAACTAGGCCTAGACATTAAAAGCAGTTTAAGTTGTCTTTCTCGTAGACCTAGCTACCAGTGAAATGTTTCCAATGTAGAATATAAAGCAAATAATCACCTTTTGGTTTCAGGCAATGGCAAACCATCACTTCCTCGGCAATCTGAATGTATACGCTATCTTTCCTCAGCTTCGCTTCGGAAAGATAGCTACATCCAGATTGCCTCGGAAGTGATAGATTGTGCCATTGCCTTCACCAACGGTAATTATTTGCTTACTATCCCCTCCACCGCCATGTAATAACTGTATACTATTTCCAAGCACATACAACAAACATACAACACCTATACCATCAACCATATACATGACCAAGAAGTTATACTTTATTGTAACTTAAAGGGGAATTAACCCTTATCCTGTTGACTTACTGGATGTGATGAGAGCATAACTACTATCGTCTGCTTTCAATGCCCATAGGAGGCGGCCATTTCTTCAACTTCTCGCGGTGAAATGACGTGTCAGGCGGAGAACACAATAGCGGGTTACGATCAACTTTCATTGATTAAACAATTATTTAGGGGTGTTGGTTCCCTTTAATTAGGTCTTCTGCAAGAACACCATAGTACCTTTAACTTGATAACCTCTTTCATTGTTACCCACCCCAAGGGCAATTTCTCACCGTGCATCTAATCTTGGATTGCAACAAACGATCTCATCTGCTCTTTCTTGTCGACACCATCATGATGTGTGAACGTAATCAGACTAATAACCCATTTCATCTTGGGCCCGGAGGAAATGTCCCCATCTTTTATCATTCTAATGTTCATTCTTTGAAAATATGAAGAATATAAACACATAATTTAGTATGATGATGGCATTACAAATGATATAATTTTTCTGGTAACCCATTTTTATTAACTTTTTGGTGGAATGGACTACTAAAATTATTATCTTTCATTGATTAGAACATTATTTAGGGGTGTTGGTTCCATTTAATTAAGGTCTTCTGCAAGAACACCATAGTTCCTTTAACTTGATAACCTCTTTCATCGTTACCCCCAAGGACAATTTCTCACCGTGTATCTAATCTTGGATTGCAACAAACGATCTCATCTGCTCTTTCTTGTCGACACCATCATGATGTGTGAACGTAATCAGACTAATAACCCATTTCATCTTGGGCCCGGAGGAAATGTCCCCATCTTTTATCATTCTAATGTTCATTCTTTGAAAATATGAAGAATATAAACACATAATTTAGTATGATGATGGCATTACAAATGATATAATTTTTCTGGTAACCCATTTTTATTAACTTTTTGGTGGAATGGACTACTAAAATTATTATCTTTCATTGATTAGAACATTATTTAGGGGTGTTGGTTCCATTTAATTAAGGTCTTCTGCAAGAACACCATAGTTCCTTTAACTTGATAACCTCTTTCATCGTTACCCCCAAGGACAATTTCTCACCGTGTATCTAATCTTGGATTGCAACAAACGATCTCATCTGCTCTTTCTTGTCGTCATCAACATGATGTGTGAACGTAATGAGACTAATAACCCATTTCATCTTGGGCCCAAAGGCAACTTCCTCATAATGTAGCTATAGTTATCATTCTTTGAGCAGATTAATAATATAAACACATAATTTAGTATGATGATGGCATTACAAATGATATAATTTATAAGGGAACCTATTTTTCTGTTTTTTGTTTGTTTGTAGAATGGACTACTAAAACTATTATCTGTCATTGATCAGAACATTATGTTCCATTTAATTATGTTCCATTTAATTAAGTTGGTTCCATTTAATTAAGGTCTTCTGCAAGAACACCATAGTTCCTTTAACTTGATAACCTCTTTCATCGTTACCCCCAAGGACAATTTCTCACCGTGTATCTAATCTTGGATTGCAACAAACGATCTCATCTGCTCTTTCTTGTCGACACCATCATGATGTGTGAACGTAATCAGACTAATAACCCATTTCATCTTGGGCCCGGAGGAAATGTCCCCATCTTTTATCATTCTAATGTTCATTCTTTGAAAATATGAAGAATATAAACACATAATTTAGTATGATGATGGCATTACAAATGATATAATTTTTCTGGTAACCCATTTTTATTAACTTTTTGGTGGAATGGACTACTAAAATTATTATCTTTCATTGATTAGAACATTATTTAGGGGTGTTGGTTCCATTTAATTAAGGTCTTCTGCAAGAACACCATAGTTCCTTTAACTTGATAACCTCTTTCATCGTTACCCCCAAGGACAATTTCTCACCGTGTATCTAATCTTGGATTGCAACAAACGATCTCATCTGCTCTTTCTTGTCGTCATCAACATGATGTGTGAACGTAATGAGACTAATAACCCATTTCATCTTGGGCCCAAAGGCAACTTCCTCATAATGTAGCTATAGTTATCATTCTTTGAGCAGATTAATAATATAAACACATAATTTAGTATGATGATGGCATTACAAATGATATAATTTATAAGGGAACCTATTTTTCTGTTTTTTGTTTGTTTGTAGAATGGACTACTAAAACTATTATCTGTCATTGATCAGAACATTATTTAGGGTGTTCGTTCCCTTTAATTAAGATCTTCTGCAAGAACACCATAGTACCTTTAACTTGATAGCCTCTTTCATTTTTACCCCCCAAGGACAATTTCTCACCGTGTATCTAATCTTGGATTGCAACAGACGATCTCATCTGCTCTTTCTTGTCGTCATCATCATGATGTGTGAACGTAATGAGACTAATAACCCATTTCATCTTGGGCCCGAAGGCAATTTCCTCATAATTTATCTATAGTTATCATTCCTTGAAATGATAAATAATAGTTGTAAGCTAATTATTCATTCTTCGAAATTATAAACAATATAAGCTAATGGCCATTCTCTGAAATGATGAATCATTAATGCTAATATCCATTCTTTGAAATGATGAATGATATAAGCTAATCTTCATTCCTCACGATATGATACGATTTCGCTTCGCATAAAACCGATCATTATCATTTTTATGTAGCTAGGATCGACACACTTTCTTCTCCATCGTTCACAACTTCACCCTGAGGGTAATGTACCGGAGTCTTATATAGTTTGTTTTTGATTCGATATGGAACAAAACAGTTTAAATGATAAGGTAGCCACCCCCCCCCCCCGCCCCTCCCCCCCCCGCCCCTCCCCCCCCCCCGCCCCTCCCCCCCCCCTCAATTCACACTCACTCTCCCTTTCTCTCGCTCGCGCACGCTTTCTATTATCGGAAATATCATTTGAAAAAGGGGGCATTATGTTTGTTTTGAACCTCGTTAGACAGGGAAATTCCCCCCAACAAATTTGCTAACGGAAAGCATGAATTTGTTAATTACCCATCATTTGCAAAGTGCATTTTCAGTGAGATTCAATCCTTCTACTGCGTGAAAATGCTAAAATATCCACGATGTATTTTGCTAAGAATGTAACCTGTGCCACACCACATATAATAATATACGACCTTAAAGGGGTAGTCCGGGCCTGATAAAACCATTCGTTATTTGAATAAGCAGAATAAGAGGCATAATTGGTGAAAATTTGATCAAAATCGGACAAGAAACACGGGAGTTATACCGATTTGAACATCATGTAGTAATGAGCGATCGTTTCAAAATTGCCGCCATATGCAACATCATTGACGAGCAACTCGCCATGCCTTTAGTACATGAAAATACACTTATTTCTCATTTTCGTTGCTAAAAATTAATTTTTCTCTGCTTGTTTTCACGAATTCATAGAATAATATCGATGGGCCAACCTCTTTGGAATTTGTAAGCTCATAAATTTGCTTTGTTATTAAGAAAATTTAATTTTTTTAAAATTTCCATGTAGAAGTCAAAATGGCTGCAGCTCGCAAGTGACGTCACGATCGATAGCAATTGCGAACGATACTAAACATCGGAGCAAAGTTCATCCTGTCATAACTTTTTTATTGCTCCACCGTTTTGGCTCAGATTTTCGATCATGATTCTTCATATTCACTTCATTTTATAGCAAACATCACATTTCTGGGGTGGAATTCCCCTTTAAAAAGCAGGGCTCGGCTGCAAAGGTGTTTATATCGTGATCATGTTTATTTCATACGGCATGCATGTACAACACAGTAATAATACTCATCAATCAAATAAACCCATCACAATATTTCCTTTAAAAACCCCCACAAAGTAAGGAAAGGACAATACAGAAGCAAAAGCCAAATAGAGAGCAAGATAAAAAGTAGGCAGAATAAAAAATATTTAAAAAATGATAGAGAAAGTGGAAGATAGACAAGGGGTGGAGAAGAGGATGGGGAGGGAATTGGCAAGAGAGAGGGTGTGGAGGGCGAGAGAGGGTGTGGAGGGCGAGATAGGGTGTGGAGGGTGAGAGAGGGGGGAGATGGGGTTTTATAGAGAGCCCAGATGAGGAGATACACAGAAAGAGGGGGATAGAGGAAGGGGAAGGGGGTGCAGGTGAAGAGTGGGAGGAGGTGAGAGGAAGGGAGATGGAGAGAGAGGGAGGAGGGGAGGGAAAAGAGAAGAGAGGACGGAGAGGGAAGGGGAGGAAAAAAAAAAAGAGGTCGAGGGATAGAGAGGAGGGCGGATATGCGGGCCTACGGGTGTTTGATGTCTGAACCTGAGCTAATAGAACACCCACCGTCAATAAGTATTATGAAAGTATATGTAACACTATCCCTGTATTTTGAATTTTGCCAAAGGATAAGGAAACATAATATTTGCTCATATGAAGAACTAGAAAATATCGCCCATATCGGAAAGATGAAAATGAGAGCAAAACTATTGATTTTACTCAAAAAAGGTCTGTAAAATTTGCTTCGGGGCTCACATTCTGTCCAAATATTGACTTTTCCAAAGATATTGGCTGTTTTTGCGAGAGTATTCATAATGTTCGAATCTGATTCTTGCGGCAGGGGGGCAAGGGGGGGGGGGGGGGGGGTGTGTGGCTGCAGCCCTTCTAGACCTCGGCTCGAACGTCTATATGTCTACTTTGGGAGAAACAAGGAGCGCGGATATAAAGGGGTGAAGCGGGAAGGAACACTTGTTTTACAAGAACCTGGTGGGCGCTGTTGTAACTCAGTCTATGGGAATTGCACAATCTAGTACACACTGTAGTAGGGAACTTGTTAACCCGTTGCCTACAGAAACCTGGTGGGTCCTGTTTTGACTATATGGGGAGTGCCAAATCTAGTAGGGAACTTGTTAACCCATGGCCTACAGAAACCTGGTGGGTCCTGTTTTGACTATATGGGGAGTGCCAAATCTAGTAGGGAACAGGTTAACCCATTGCCTACTGGAACCCGGTGGGCCATGTCTTGAGCTCTATGGGGATTGCCAAATCTAGTAGAGAACATGTTAACTCATTGCCAACGGGAACCTGGTAGGCCCTATTTAAACTCTATGGGTTACAATGGTTACTAAGCCAGTTCGAATTACGAAACTGCGCTTTGTTATAGTTTGCAACATTTAAAGGGGACCACCAGGCGAAGAACAACACATAATCATAATGTTTTGGTACCGTTTTGTGATATCAAATAGATACCCACAATTTTGCAAAGGGTTGTGTAATTCATAAACAAAGCAATTAATTACCACCACTTACGGAACCACTATTATTTCCTGGTTCCGTACGGGCCAAACATTTGCGAGTGCGCCACTGCTATTCACGCGTACGTTTTGAGACAATAGACTCTCGGACGATTCGTTCGCTCTAGGCAAAGTAGTCTTCGTACATGCAGACCCATGAACGCATGCTTTAGAATGGTGATGTGTTTTCCAATTATATTTTTTTTCTTTCTGGAAACATTTTTGGAATGAACTTGTTGATGGAATGGACTACTAAAGATGTTACCTTTCATGTATAAGAATATTATTTTGGGATGGTGGTACCCTTTAAACTGGTTTTAACCTAAAGTTTTGCTCTGTTATGTAAATCGAATAGTTCCTTGTAAAGGATTTTTTTTTACACAACCTTGAAATAGTATACGTAGTTCGCAGGTGATATTTTGAATGAGTTTGCAGGGATCGTTGTCACGTATACACAAATATGAAAGGCAGGACATCTCAAAGTTGATATGAAATTATCGATACAAAATATAACGCGTTAGAAGTGGCTATTTAATGCAGTTTATTCGAATCCAGCATTAACTCATGCTATTAACATACTAACATAATTATCTAACACGCTCATGAAGTGTTATTTATTGCGTTCTTTAGGAGTTGATTATATATCAAAAAGGCCTACTACCATAGTAATAAACAATTTTTTAATGTAACCAAAAAAAAAACTTTACTTTTAGCGGGTTCTCAGTACTTATGACTTTTCAGTACTTATGACTCGCACATAAAAACACACACACGCGCATACTAAAAAACAAACACATACTCACACTCAAACATACACCTATACACGCACACACAAACACATTCCACACACACACACAAACACAAACACACATAGACACATCCACAAACATAAACACACACACACACACACACACACACACACACACACACACACACACACACGCACAGACAGTCAGCATCAGCACACACATACTAATCAATAGGCTAACTTCATATCTACCTTAGAAGAGCATTGTTTTGTCTGACGGTCCTCTAACCTAAATTGTTTTGCCCGTTGAACTATTAACGAATACGAATCAGCCAATCACCCGCTGTGCAGGACCCATCGTGACACCGCGAACTCGTTTTCATTGTTGTGTATGATTAAAGGGATCTAGTAACTTTGTTGACAAGTGCAAAAAGTGATGAGTGATTAATAAAATGTGTATTGGTGTTATCTGATATGTCCACAAAGTAATATGTGAACATTTCACGTTAATTGGATGTTTTTGGGCCGAGAAATGAGCAAAAATGCAAAGTGATATTCATTTACTCATTGCACTTTAATACTTTGTACACGGCTTACATTATCCCGTAGACAGTTTTTAACATCTGAACATTTCAATCGTAAATATCTTTTGAACGAAATGGAAATTAAAAAAACAGAAACATGTCCCGTGCTTTTACTGTTGATTATGACAAGGTATGAGAGAAACACTAGAGTTCCAAGTAAGTTTGGAGGATTTGTACAATGTTACTAAGTCCCTTTAAAGGAAGTTTGGATTCGTAGATCCGATGCAACACCATGCGAACGGTGCGACATACACACTGGCTCGGTGTTATGTACATTGATTATATATACGAAATAAGAAGGTGAAATACAAAACAAAGCAATAAATTCTTCCCCTAAGAAATGAGGTTAAATGAAGGTCCAAAATCATAGTAGGTGAGCTCCACCCTGCGCACGTAAACTTAACATGATTCTTGTATACATGTATATCGTTAAGAGAATTGCAAAAATTCTGTGAAATTTAGTTCACCTGCGCATCTTACCGCAGGGCGTAAGTGCGATTATGTGTGTAGCCCCTAGGGAATTACCCTAAATCTGTCATGTCTTTATTAACATGTTCCCTACTAGATCTTGCAATCTCCATACATGACCAACCATGTTCCTGTTGGGAAAGGGTTAAAGTATAGACAAACTGGAACCTTTTGTAGGGTGTTTCACTAAACACTAAAATCGTTTTTTAGTGATTAAGAAGATGCTATCAAACGGTTTTAGTGTTTAGTAAAACACCCCCAGGTTCCATTCAATATTAAACTTATCATGTCACAACTTTTGTGAAAACTTACATCTTTTGCAACTTTACTTTCAATATCTAAACTTTAGTTGAAACGCCGTTTTGCCTTTCGGACATCTGTTTTAAAAATCCTCAACATGCTGACAGACGGTTGACATTCAAAACTTGTTGTTTTCTTCAAGATTCCGCCCTGGATTCGAAAAGCATTAATCAAAATGTGTCTTATATTACTTCCGTCTTGATTTCAAAACGCATTAATCAAATGAGTTTCCAATAATGAGCTTACAACACTTACGTATAGAGGTACCATTGAGAGGCCGCATGTTTAATTTAAGTCTCGACAATGCTATCTCACCACAAAAACCCCTATAGGATCAAGTGGATAGCTTGATTAATGTGTTTGCTTGCGGGGAAAGCTCGGATTTTGTTCGGCTTTACCTTTATTAAACATGTTAAAGGGGTCCAACATTCAATCATGATTTCTAGCATGCATTCTATTTAAACAAAATACAAACCTGAATAATAGAACACAAGTGGATCGCTTGATAAAAGGGATCCACAAAAATTGTTGACATGTTCACAAAGTGATGAATAGTTGATGAAATGTGCATGGTTGTGATCTGATATTTCCACTGAATAATGTGTGAAAATGTCACGTTAAATGGATATTACATGGACAAGTAATGATCGGAAATGAAAAGTGATACTTGCTATCTTATTACACTGACTTTGTACACTGTTATAACTTTCCAGTGGATAATTAAAAATCCGAACACTTTAATCGTAAGTGTCTTTTTAACGAAAGGGAAATTCGAAAAACTGAAATATGTTACATGCTTCTATTGATAATACAAATACAACAAGGTATGATAGACACTTGTCTAGAGTTTTTGGATTTTAACAATGTCGCTTAGATACCTTTAATGTGTTTGCTAGTTCATTAGTTATTTTCATCAAATTCTATAACGCACACATGTCCTCGTTGCATCGCCATTGGTAAAACAAAAAATACAGAAGAAACATAATTCACAGAATCCTCAGTGGCCCAGAAAACAGATTTGTTGTTACCATGGTAACAATGTATGTTTATATGAGTCTCTTTTAAAAGGTCGGATTGCAATATAAGAACAAATTAAAATTCATGGCTGAAACGTTGTCTGATCATTTTCGTGTGAAAACTAATAGCCTTCGGCGGCGAAACAGAATAATTATGTCGTTGGCATAGTAACAGATTAGATTCAGATGAGTACGGAACCGATAAAGGTCGCGTTGGTCATCACGAGCAAGAAGGAAACAATTACATGTCGCGTCGGTCCTAAAGGAGTGGTCACATTGGACACGACTCCCCACGAATAGACCCACGAATGCAGTACGAATTGGTACAAATCTATTCCTATTTCTTGATATAAATAATTGAATTATTGATATCAGTTTATTTCTTGATATCAAGTATTACCAATACCGAAAAGTATTTCTTGATATCAAGAATGCATTTCTTGATATCGAGAATGCATTTCTTGATATCAAAAATTCGATTTCTTGATATCAATAATTCCATTATTGATATCAAGAAATAGGAATAAATGTTAAAACGGCTTGCCATAGATTCGTACCAATGCGTACTGCATTCGTGGGTCTAGTCGTGGGGAGTCGTGTCCAATGTGACCACTCCTTTACATGTGTATTTAAACGGTATGTTTACACTTTTCCGACAAAAAAACCCAGCTGATGGCTTCAAAACAGATTAGGCGCAGATCAGGGCGTTCATTACCATGGTAACAGATTACTCAGCATTGGATGAGTGCCGTGACAAAATACAAAGGTCGAAGTAGTTAAAAACAGATCGGAATTTGAGACGAAAATCGTTTGGAATGAAACAGATGCTAAATTTGTTTTCTAAAACAAGTAAAGCTCGCCGCGGCAATACACCTCTCTAAAGGCCCGGTCACATACCACCGGATAGCGTAAACGGATGCCCGACGGAGGGTACATTTTTCAATCCGTTAGTCTGTGTTTGTATGCGCGTTCTTCTCAGGCGATGTACGTTGTTTTATCCTGCAGAATGTTTTGTCCATGAAGCAATGGAGACGACTTTCAATACCGGATAATTTGATTTCACAAATTGTCTATTCGTCGGGTATCCGTGTACGCTATCCGGTGATATGTGACCGGGCCTTGAAGCCTTGTCGGAAGAGCCACGTAATGCTGAAAATCAATGAATCGTGGCAATTTCGTGTCTATTCCGAGGCTATTTCATGATTATTACGGCTTCTACGTGACAATACGTGACAGTAACATTGTTTACGTGACGCTTACGGGAAGGCAGGGCCGAAATTGCAAAATGTTACAAATATCGCCACGTAAAATCAGCTCTGTTGAATGACATTCTTTTGTTATACGGTAACGGGAGTAGCCGAGTAGTATGACGTGGTTTTCAGTGGGTTTACGTGGCTCGAGTATTACGGGGTATGCACGGCGCCGTAAAATAATCGTTTGAACTTTGTTTTACGTGGCCCTAAAGGTGGTGCGTATACATGTACTGGGATGTGAGGCTGCGACATAACAGCAAAGTTTTATTCGAGTTTTGTATAACAAGACCATGAAGACAGTTGTGGCGCAAAAACAGATTATGAATTAAGTATTTTCCATGGCAACCATAGAAAGTCGCAGTGGTAAACATTGTAATACAGCAAACGTTTAACAAATTATTTCCATACATAAATAAAGAATCAACTGCTATGCGACTTCTTTTTTTCTTAAATATGGACCTTTCAAGGGTTACGGGAAAAATCAAGGAATTTCAAGGAAGTTTTTGAAAATTCCCAAATGATTGATAATACTGTTTCACTTTGATGGGAAAAGCGAATTTTGTTTACATTTTTTGTTTGAGGGGTTTGAGGAGCCAAAACTTTCCTGTAGCTTTAAATATTGCAATAGTATAGATACATGTATATTAATTTGTTTTTCGAAACAAGCGTCTCGCGCCAGCGAAAACAGATTAGAGCGTAACTGTGACAACGGCTTAGCTTTACAACGAGCTTTGAAAGAAGCAATTTCCTAACGGTAGATATCGGTGACTGCAAACGATTTGCAGGAGCCTTCCCCTTCGTGCGATGATAATGTCATATTCATCTACCAACGATCAAAAACACTCAAGTCAGACCTTGTTTCTGATTGTCCTCTTCAATTTTGTTTTGGTGTCGATTTGAGTCATTGTTTGAAATATTCTTATTCTTTTTTTTAGTTCGCAAAGCGAAAGTGAGCAGCTGCCAAAATGCTCTAATCTTTCTGGACATTTTGAGGGCGCTGTGTGACGCAATAGTGGGCCTCGGGGACCCGGTGATCGATCTCCATCACCGTTCCACCCTTTTGATTTCTTCTCCAAAACGTCCTTTCTCGTTTTAATCCAAGGGCGATCGCGATCATTTTTTTTACAGAGTCCCGGGGAGAGCAACAAAGAGGAAGAGAAGGGGGTGTTTTTGCCCCTCAACGGATTAGCTTGCATCCTATACTCAAACCGTGGTGAAAATACGGTCTATAATATACATTCAAGGATAATCGCGATCATTTTCACAGAGTCCGGGGAAGTAGCGACAGGGAGGAAAAGGAAAGGACATTATTATTCCCTCCTTAGAATTATCCCGCACACCTTTTAACGATGCTAACTCCCCTTAGCCCGTGATGAAGATAGAAATAAATTATTCAGTCATTTCAATGATTATTACGATCATGTTCACAGAGTGCAGGGGTGTTGTATAGCTGCAGGGGGAAAAAAGTCGGGAGCACAAATGTGCCTTTTTATGGATTAGCTTGCCCTTTCTAACTGCCCCTGGCAAGCAGTTGGTGAAATACATTATTCAATCATTTGAGGAATGATCACGATCATTTTCATAGTCCCGTGGTGTAGCGGCAGGGGGGGGGGGGGGGGGGGGTAAGGGGAAGGGGTGCACTAATTTCCCGCAATAGGGATTAATTATCCTCCCTTTAACTTCCCAAACCCGTATGGAATACAACAACATTTAACAGTGTTTAAATCGTTAATTTGTTATTGACTGCTCCCCTTAAAAAAAAAAACTTCCTCCCTTCCACCTACAGCTTAACCACATGCATGCCTTCGGAAACCCGATGGTCCCTGTCAACTCCATAGGGATTTCAAAATCATAGTGATGAACAGGTTAAAAAGCTTGTTCCTTTAATTGCATTGAAATTTAATCCAAACAGCTGACAGAAAATACGGAACTGCTGTAAAAAGCGGCAGATTCACAAACTTGAGTGTACCTACCACTTTCTTTTCGTTAAAGGGACTTCGTAACATTGTCCAAATCCTCAAAATAACATTTTAATTCTAGCGGTTCCCTCATACCTTGTTGTATTCATATTAACAATAAAATCATGGGACCGGTTTCGGTTTTTCAAATTTCCATTTCGTTACAAAGATATGTACGATCGAAGTATTCAGATATTAAGCAAAACTCCCCCGGAGTTTTGAAACCGTGTACAAAGTGAGTGCAGTGAGTTAGCGTGTCCGGACTACTACCCCCTGAAAAACCACCCCGGACGATTACCCCCCGGACAACTAGCCCCTTAGGAAAATTACCCCCGGACAACTACCACCCGGACAATTACCCCCCTAGGACAATTACCCCCCAAGACAATTGTCCGGGGGGTAGTTGTCTTGGGGGGGTAGTTGTCTTGGGGGTAATTGTCTTGGGGGGTAATTGTCTTGGGGGGTAATTGTCTTGGGGGTGGTTGTCTTGGGGGGTAATTGTCTTGGGGGGTAATTGTCCTAGGGGGGTAATTGTCCGGGTGGTAGTTATCCGGGGTTAATTGTCCTAGGGGGGTAGTTGTCCGGGGGTAATTTTCCGGGGTGGTTGTCCAGGGGGTAGTAGTCCTAGAACCGTGAGTTAGTGAATATCACTTTGCATTTTCGCTCATTACTTGGCCATGCAATGTCCATTTGACTTGAAATTTTCACACAATACCTTGTGGACATATGAGATAACAACAATATACATTGCATCAACCCTTCATCACTTTTTGCACATGTCAACAAAGTTACTAGATCCCTTTAAACAGTAACAGTATTTTGTTCTCATTTGAGATTGAGACACACAAACACATAACTACACATAATACAATACATTGAATACGTCGCTCTAGGGTCAAACACACTCAAATGAGAGGAAATATGGAATTTATGATGGTAGAGGACCTTATTTTCCATCACGAAATACAATAAATTGTATACAATGTAATCATTTATTTGTAGAATGTTCAAAATAGCTCATGATTACATTGTAAAGCATTGCTGACGCGAAAACCAAACATTGTCTTTAAAACTTAAATATTAATATGCGACAATACACACCCGCCCACCCCCCGCATCCAGATTACTTGAATCGTTTTTCCAGATGTCTAATGAAACATTGTGAGTGCAGTAAAAAACAATGTGCGTTCAACATACGATCACTTGTATAGCAGATGAGCAATTTGTAGTTATACATTATGTACTGTATACATAATTCAAATTTCAAATTTTCAAATTTCAAATTTATTTCACATCTCTAAAAACACAAAATATACAAATTTCAACAAATTACATACTATACATACAAATATAAGTTATACATGTGGTGTGTACAGTATTACAGTGGATGTGGGGGATCTGCAAAGGATATAAATATCCTGTCGAGGCAGATCCCTTTGTTAACTGTAATGACTATAGAACTAGAATTGAACGAACAAATGATTTTAGTATCTTTGTCGTAGCACCCCCGCCCCTCACCCCACCCGCCCACCCTATGTCATGATTGTGGATGAAAAACAAGGCATATTTTGAATGTAATGATATATATTCATGTATCTATATACAAAAATAAAAGTACACAATAAATAAGTACATCAATTATACAAGATATATACATGCATCTAATCGTAACACATAATTAAATACTTTTTTAGTGAGGATTTAAATACATTTAATGAGGAGCATTGCGTGATATTATTTGGCAGGTAATTCCATACATCAGGACCTCTATGTTTAATGGATTTCTGTGCAAGCAATGTCTTTGGGTTAGACAAATGATATTTACATGAACTACGAGTTTGATAATTATGTATTTGATCATTGCGAATAAAGAGGGTCTTTAGGTGCATAGGAATGAGATTTATTTTCAATTTATACATGAATATGGCTGTTTGAGATACATTAATGTCTGTTATTTTTTAGAACATTTAAACTTTTAAAGATAGGATTTGTGTGAGCAAGATAAGCAGAATCTGAGCATATTCTAATTGCCCTTTTTTGTAATATAAAAATTAAATCAATATTTCGTTTACAAGTTGTACCCCACATTATATTACAATATGATAGTTTTGACAATATAATGTATTGTTACAATAGACACCAGTAAACCCAATCGAAAAAACGTGTAATATATTACATGTATATAGTAACATTCCAAAATAAAGATATTTAATGACCATGTCGCCACTTGTTCTGACACCGAGTTCTGAATCGCGATTATGTCCATATATACTCCTTAAAAATTTCATACCGCACTTTTAAGATAATTATGTATGGTTATAATTAGGACTACCACAGATGTGTTGGATTCATTCAAGATTAGCCAATACTCCAATAAATGTATTATGGAAAAATTACAAAGTAGTTTAACTATTATGTATGAATACCACACTCGTAGGTTATATATTGGTACATTACAAAATAACGCCTCTGAATTTGGTGTTTCCTTAAACCCCTTCCAATTTTAATTAAATGGATTCAAATGGGCTTCAATTTGAATAATCACATCGATATACATTCGATTTGATTTGTCCTTCTGTATACAGTGGAGCTAGATGCAATAGACCAAACGTCAGAATACAGAAAGGTTTTTCTTTCGACCAAGGTGTGTATGATTAAGAGTTCAAGCTGTACACCATGATAATCAATAACTCTTGTCGGTACAGAGCATACTTCAAAGACCGTCTAAAATAATGTTTTCTTTCCTTTACAGAGGTGCAATAATATATATCACATCAATATATTTGAACTGCAAGGTGGCAAATCATGTGCAAATACGAGTTTATGCTGTCGCCTTTTTCAATGTACTCTTCCTCATAATTTTTTGTTTTGTTTTGTATGTTACACAATCATTAAACAATCTCTCCAAATTGCATGCGTAGACGGACGGATGGTTGATTGACAAAGGGGGTGGGGGCTATATTTTCAATAATTGAGATGGGGTGGGGGTGGGGCGGCGCAGCGGGATACCCTCTGCCCCTTATTTTTTAGCTTCACCACTAACATGCAGCGAGCGTTTGCACTTTCCGGGGCAAACTGTAGAAATCTTTTCCGGATGCAAAACGACTTCTAAGACGAAAATGTGGACAACTTTCATCGATTTTTCTGTAAGTGGCGATGTTTCCTTCTTCGTCATATCGACGGAAAGCTGAAAGGAGGCGGTTGACATTCTTTTAGAGAGACACAAATCAAGAATAGTTGTGGTAATGTTTCCTTTTTAATACAATCGCTCGATTACCCTTCATTTTGTTGTCAAACCAAAAAGACAGTTTTGTTGCTGTGAACTAAAAAAAAAAACTCAAAATATAGTGCAATGTCTGTAGATGTTATTATAATGTGGTTTATCACATCCTGTATTCGTATGTATCTATGTAGATTGTGTTAATGAAAATAGACAAAGAAAATATGGATTCTCGGGGGGGGGGGGGGACACCGTTTCTTCGTTGTTCATTTTGATTTATATTAAATAGTTCTGGTCAGTTTTAAAAGTTTTGAATAATTAAATATATTGTACGCAAATATATATACTACTACTAGCACAGACGAATCAGACATCAAAAGCATTTACCTGAGAAATGTTAATTCTTTTCTTTTTAAGCCCCATTTCCAAAATGTCAATGTATGTTGGGCAAATTAACACGCTTTCATGACTTTTCTAAAGTTGTTACTAGTACCCTTAGCTTGAATAAACTTATTTTGTTTCACATTAGATACAAGAACATTGTTACAAAAGCGGATGCAATAGCTCCTACACCCAAGGCGGTAATGGATGGAAATTTGCACACAGCGTTGGAACACCACATTATGTATTCATTATACATGTAGTTTATTTTAGAGCAAGGGGTCATGACTTTAGTGTAACTTTACTTTAGTCAAATTCAAACACCTCAACATGTGCATATGTGTGTGTCTACTCTTACAAATGACTGCATACATGTTTGTGTGTGTATGTGAGTGTCTCTGTGTGTGCATGTTTATGTGTGTGCGTTTGTCTATATGAGTGCATACTGTCGGTTTTTAAAAAGAAGTTTGTGTTTGTATGTCTGTGTACGTGTGTATTCGAGTATGTGTGATTGTAGACGTATAGACTAATATCGTCTACTCAATGATAACACAAACACATACCTAAGATACACTCTACCAAACATACATATAGAACACTGGTTTGATGATAACAAAGCTACATATAAACACACACATACAGGCACACATACATAAATTCACGCACACACGTATCCAAACAACACTGGTAGATTAGCAAAATATAATAGTGAGAAAGCTTGACAGTCATAGGAAGATGGATGAAAGGAGAGAGAAAGGAAGAGGGAGAAAGAGATGGGGAGAGATGGGGAGAGGGAAGAGAGTGGTAGAGAGAGAGGGTGATGGACACATTCGAACAAAAACACAAACACATTATGTTATTCATGTATTCATGTGCTGGTCATTAGCATTATCGCACACCTCAATGATTCCACGTTACATATTCAATTATGTATGTGGTCTGTCCACATTAAGCGAAAACACATTCGTAATACGGTGTGAATGTTATGAAAATACGCCTAATGGCTTCCCATCGATAGAATGCTTTTTTCAAATTATATTTTGTAAACTTTGAGCTTGTAACTAAATTATTAGATATTTAAACATGAATTTGATGTTTGAATATTGTTTTTAGCTTGTTTTTAAAATATACACACCCATCCATACGCGCACTTTCGCACGTACACACGTACGAACAAATACACACACACACACACACATACATGCACGCACGCACGCACGCACATACACACATACGCGCGCACACACACACACACGCACACATATGTATATATACATACGCACACACCAGATCCAATCACCCACTCGTGTACACACACAAACACACACACACACACACACACACCCACACACACACACACACACACACACACACACATACACACACACACACACACACACACACACACACACACACACACACACACACACACACACACACACACACACACACACACACACACACACACATACCCATACACACGAGCGTACATATCCTCAAGGACACACGCATACATGCAGGCGGACTTCATCTACTGAAGATATGAAGTTACTTGCTTACATTATTCATTAAAGGGATCTAGTAACTTTGTTGGCATGTGCACAAAGGGGTGAATGATTGATAAAATGTGTATTTCTGTGATCTGATGTATCCACTGAGTAGTGGGTGAACATTTCACGTTGAATTGATATTAAAGTGATATTCGCTTAACCCATTGCACTGACTTTGTACATAGTTATAACTCTCCAGTGGATAATTTAAAATCCGACCACTTCAATCGTATATATCTTTTTTTGTTTACGAATTGGAAATTAGAACAAAACGAAACCTGTCCATGCTTATATCGATACTACAAAGTATGAACGAACCACAAGAGTTCTAAATAAGATGTTTGGATTTGGACAATGTTACTAGATCCCCTTAATTATGTTTATATACTTGGGGCGTGTTTTTTTAAAGAGCTAAGGTGCACTAAATCTTGTCATTGAACCCGTGGGTTGTTGCTCTAAACACTAAAATCAATTTGAATATCGATTCAAGGGACCGATTATCACTAAACAAATCGATGCTAAAAATCGATGTTAGTCTATAGTGTAACACCCTACTATAATAACACCGTACATAATATGAACATGGACACAAATATAATTACATGTATCCTTCCACATTGACCCTCCCTCCATACATGCATGTGACACATTACAGTGCGAACTTTGGTAATATTCTTGAGAATGAGATAGTAAATGTTGCTCATGCCGTCTGATCTACACGAATGTCGGGATATTTTAAGATATGAAATTAAGTCTTCGGGATTACGGTAACAAACACACGCAGTATACATTGGTATATCACTTTAAAAAAAACCGTAATAACACAAAATAATCGTACACTCGAAGCAAAGCAGCTGAACACACATTCACACTAACAAGATAGAATAAACACTAAAAAACTAACCTACATTTTGTGACATGGGTGTGTTATGTACTGTGTACGCAATCATATCTTTAAAAAAGCATATATAAATGAAGAAAAACAAACCCCGGTAGATCTAGTATGTGATAACCATTCCTCGATATGTCTGCTTCGCGCATTACCACACTTAATTATGACCCTGCGACGTGTTATAGCGGAAACAGCTAGCGGCCACGTGACATCAAAACGTGTTATATCTGTAGCGTTTGAACCTTGCAAATCTATAATACCATATTTATACAAACTAAATAATAATAATCATACTTATACAAACTGATGGTACTTTCGACGTGTTATAGCAAAACCAGCCGTCACCTGACAAAAATTATTTTTCATGTAGTCCTTAAACATCGTAAAACTACCTATTAAAAATAAGTATATGAAATAATGATAGGTGTACTCAACGTTCACAACTATTTTTTTGTTTGTGTGTGTGTGGCTCTGTGTTGTGAATAACACACATAATTCGACCTTGGAAAGTGTAAGCGGTCTTCATGTTTGAAAGATTAATAGCAACATAGCCTTTTTTTGGTCACACTCCCCCCGTAATTTGCCTGAATATTTAACCGCACACCCCATATTTGGTCACATGGCACCTTATTTTGGTCACACGACCCCTTATTTGGGTCACATTATCCCTTATTTGGGTCACATTATCCCTTATTTGGGTCACATTATCCCTTATTTGGGTCACATTATCCCTTATTTGGGTCACATTATCCCTTATTTGGCCACATGCCGCCATATTTAATCACATGCCCCCAATATTTAGTGACAAGCCCCCGATATACATTTGGTCAAATTAATGGCCCCTTATTTCGTCACATGCCTCATTCGTTTAATCTCGTGCACCGTATGTTGGTCACTCAAATGTCCCCTTCGTGCTCACAAGTCCCTTTAGCTGTTCACATGACCCCTTATCTTGGTCACATGGCCCCTTATTTTGGTCAAATGCCCCCTTATGTGTTTACATGGCCCTTATTTGAAAGCGCCCTATCGCAGACTGACGCGGTGATTTAACCGGATGATAGAGACTTGACTAGCTTTTACTACTAGAGCTTTCAGCCAGTCTCGAACTTCCGATTGATAATTCTCCTCATGCATACGCATACTTGAGAATAATGTACATAAACACCTGTCTAATAAATCCTCTTAATGTGCTTCGTTTCAGATAACATTAAGAGGGATTTTGGAGGGGGAAAAAATGCTCTTTCTTGCCCAGTCGTTGAGGGGAAAAGGAGGGTACGATTTTCCCCAAAGAGAGGGCAAGATAAGCCAGAAATGTATGTTATTAAGTATATATTCCGTTATGCTGACATCAAACAGGGGATAGGAAGGGGTGCAACATTACCAAAAATGGGGGAATCTTTGCCCCCCCTCCCCCTTGCCCTCCTTAGCTATTGGCTCTTGTTTATTTAAAGAACATTGGTTTGTCGTTAATATTATATTGATTCGATCGAAACCTGCATTCAGCTGCATGTTTTTTAAGTGGTTCGATTTTGCAGATCGATGAATGTAGGGTTATATTTCGGTAAAATTATGTTTTTATCGATTCCCCATTTAAATCCTGACCTTGTAAGAACATTATTTGATATATCATTATGATTACACTATCGAATCGAACTCGTGTTTCGTTACGCGCAGTAGTTCTCTTGATATTTGTTTTTGTCAGATTCATTGATTTGCAATTACGATGGCATTAAACATACATAAACCGTATTCAGTTTCGCCAAGTGGTTGGATTATGTGTTGTTTAAAAGAGTATACAGTAACAATATTAAACAATACATTGTATTGACAATTTAAAGTGGCCAGGCAAACCAAACGCATGTTATCTTATGTTCATCTGTATTAGTGTATACACATCAAATATTTGTAAACCATCTGACCCAAACATATTTTGTATATTTTAAAAAATTTTAGTAATTATTTGCCCCAGAGTAAAATTGTATTGTTGACTGGTTGTGACATCATCAGTCATTCACTACTCAGTTACAAAGAAGTGTAACCATTCAATAACATGAAATATCTCCACAAATTTAAAGGGGTAGTTTAGTTTTGGTAGAGAGGGCGCTGCACATCACAATTTGTTTGTGAGGTAATGAAAAACTGAGTGTCGAATTTGAGAGAACATTCAATTTTAATGGCAGAATAAACATTATTTGGTCAAAATCGACCCAGAAACGGCTGAAATATCAATAAATATATCTGATCTTATAATTATTTGGGGCCCAAATAATGATTTTTTCAAAAAATAAAAAAAATGCTTGCACTTTTTCAAAAATTTTCAAAAGCGTTTTTTAAATAGTTGTTGATGATCTCTCTATTTAATCATTATTTCAATAAAACACCACATGCGTCATTTTGTATGAAAAATGGTTGAAACCAATGCCTTTTTAGAAAGCGCCCTCTTGTGTTTTAATGGCTCTTTTTGAATGATAACAGGCTTTTTACTTAGTCGTTTGTCATTTTGTATACCTTTCGAGCATGGTAGAGTTATAACTATTAGTTTATAATGTTACTGTCCAGGTTTTGTTACTAAAGTTCAGCCTTACCAAAACTGTACTACCCCTTTAAGGTCTTCATGTTCGGTAATTAAACGGAGCAACTAACGGCTTTCTCGAATGCAAATCCTTACTTTATTTGTAATTCAACTTGAAAATCTTTGAAAAAAACATCCCCTATATTATTATAGTTCAATTTATCTTAAGGGATATTTTGCGATCAACCTGAAGGCTTAAACTCAACATACCTTAACGGTATCCATGTTATCTCCGTAAAATATTTCAAATACACGCTCAAATGCAGACAGAAAAACACAATTTTGTTGATTCCGTAAAAAATTCCTTTGTCATCCGATCAAGAAATTGCGTCCATAGTTTAAAGGAATCGGGCGAAAATGAAGCAGATAGGATCTTTCTATGCACAAAAACGGATGGAAAAGTAACGTTTACAAATCGCGTTTTGGCTACCAACAACTTCCCCCTAAAAGATGTTCCTTATTCACCGAATGACAAGATAGTGTAGTGCATATAAATAGAGTTAATGCTTAAAGTTGTGTACATATTTAACCTGTTTAAGACCATACGATTTCGGGTGCGGTTCGTTATTCCGAATGTTCGTTATTCCGAAGGTTCGTTATTCCGAACACGCAAATTTCCTATACCTGAGTGTTCGTTAATCCGAAAATGAAATAGGGTTCGTTAATCCGAACATTTGTTGCATTATTCCGAAGGTTCGTTATTCCGAAGGTTCGTTATTCCGAAGGTCCGTTATTCCGAGGGTTCGTTATTCCGAAGGTTCGCTATTCCTAAAATGAAATCGGGTTCGTTAATCCGAAAATGAATTTGGGTTTGTTATAATGCTATAATTTCATATAAAGAGATAAAATAAACTTAAATGTTTGATTGGTCTGGCCAAGGGAGGGAAAGGGGGAGGGGTATGCTTAATACAGGCTGTAAATTAAATAAACAAAACACAAACTATAGTATTATAACAAGCCCGATTTAATTTTCGGAATAACGAACCCGATTTTATTTTCGGATCAACGAACCTTCGGAATGACGAACCTTCGGAATAACGAACCTTCGGAATAACGAACCCGATTTTATTTTCGGATCAACGAACCTTCGGAATAACGAACCTTCGGAATAACGAACCTTCGGAATAACGAACCTTCGGAATAACGAACCTTCGGAATAACTGAACCTTCGGAATAAAGAACCTTCGGAATAACGGACTGTAACCACGATTTCGGCTTCACATGGGTTATCCATAGACCACCATGACTACATCAGTGTTGAATGAGTTAATTATGGTACGAAATTGTAAAGTTGTGGTTTTGCAATGTGAACAGTAAACCAGATTATACATGGACAAAATATAACAAGTCTAATGTTATTATAAGGAGTTCTATTCATTCAACTGCTATTTCTGAAAATCGTATTATCAGTAAAAATTATCGTCCTTTCCAGTACTGACATGACTGAAGACAACGTTATTTGATTATAATTAAAGCCGTTGCGTAAGAAATCACCCTAACCCTAGGGTCGAATGTTGGATATTGAAATATATTTTAAAAGGGCATTAAAACACAAGGAAACTGATTATTTGTGATTCCTCGAAAAGAGCACAATCTCTATCGTGTCTTTGTTTTTCCTTGTAGTGTCTTTATATGTTATAATAATAATAATGGTTTATTTACCCAGGGTAACCAATTCAGTGACGAACACTACTCTCCAAGCGGGCCCGGCATAATATAAATGCTATTATTACCGCACTCCATTTTTATTTATGCCGAACGCCTGGCTATAGAAGGCACTATTATAATGGTCTTTGGTATGATTCGACCGGGGTTCGAACCCACGACCTCCTGTGAATGAGACAGAAGCTCTACCGTTGTGCCACAATGTCCGATTAAATGTATGTATGCGTTTCTATATGTTTCTCAAGTCTTTCTATGTATTTCAATATAGTGACAAGCGCATTAATATATTTAATTGCACGATACGCTTTTCCGCATTTTAACACGTTCGGATATTGTTCTACGATGAATGATGGGCGATGAATTATACATTTTTTTTTTAATGAGCACGATAATGCCTACCAGATGGTGAAAGGTTTTTTTTCCATCAAGTGGTGATGGTATTTTATCTTGTTCACGGATGACTTAGTCTGTTAGCACGTTCATAGTATAATTGCCAACACTGACGTATTACACTGTTGCCATAGAAAAATGAATAGAACTACCATAACCGCTATATTCTATAGCACTATAGAAACGGTGTACATTGGTCATGTATATCATTCTGTAGCCAAAACGTTTTCTTATTCTAAATTAATTCATATCATATTTATACTTCCGAGCTACCTTTATATCCAAATACATGTAACTACAAGACTTTTTTATGATATTAAAAACATAAGCAATACAATAAACACGTCCATAATTATTTTTCGAAAAAGATTGGCTTGACATTATATACACAACTTATCCCTTAGCATGCTTGTGTGACAAATAAAATTATACATTTAATTCCACAGTCATAATTATAATTATTGTGTGCATGAAAAGACACATTACGATAGAGTATTGTGACAGCAGTTGGCGATGACACGTAAAGTGTTAAGGAACAATTTGACAGATTTGATTCCATGGTCATTCATTGCGATAGAAGGCGCCCATGGCACTCAAAGAGTTAAAGGGATCTGGTACCATTTTTCAAATCCACATAACTTAATTAGAACTCCATAATGGTTTTCTCATACCTTGTTATATTCGTATTACCAATTGAAGCATGGAACAAGTTACGGTTATTCGGCTTTCCATTTCGTTAAAGAGATATGGACGATTGAAGTGTTTGGAGTTTTAATTATCTAGTAGATAATTATAACTTTGTACAAAGTCAGTGTAAGTCAGTGCAAAGTCACTTTGCATTTTTCGCTCATTTCTCCATCATAGACCTCATTCATTTGACGTAAATTTTTCACACATTACACGGTGGAAATATCATATCACAAAAATATACTATTTATGAACCATTTATCACTTTTTTCACAGGTCAACAAAGTTACTAGATCCCTTTAAGGATCAATATATTTGATTATATGTGACCTCTGAATATAGAGTCCACTCGGGCACTCAGAGTGTTAATAAACATATCAATATAATCTTAACATATTATTACTGTGAGAAGGTTATTGAACACGAGGAAATAAGTATTGATCCCCATTTACGAGCAAGTGTGAATTCTACCACACTCTGACCTTGCGTGATTCTGATACATGGATGCTAATATAACGCAAGTGGTAATGTGTGATATCGATTTCGTGTTTTATCTAGCTAAATAGTTTTATCATTCAACATCAGATCATATATATCACGTAAAGTTTGAGACAAATGAAAGATGATATTGATACATGTATGTACTATTATTCGTACAATGGCGTAGTTACGGGGATAGTACGGAGGGGGCACGTGCCCTCCCCCCAAATAATTGGACGAAAACAATAAAAGTCATAAGCGGAATTCCTTATTAAACACATAAATACATAAAGTGTGCCCTCATTTTAGTCCGACCACGGTACATTTTGTAAATAACTGGAATAACTGGTTTGTCTGGCTGGAATGCTCCACAGGGAGTGGAATACGTGCACTTTGTGTGCTGGATTGATTGCAGAATGCACCCGGTGACCGGGATAACACTATCATTGTAAAGCGCTTAGAGATGATTATCAATCGTTATATAAATCGAGTATATTTAAATACATTTTTAATGAAAAATATTTACAAATCATGAATGTATATCGCACAAGTTTGTCGAATATATAAAATATACATAAACTCATAAACGTTAGCGTTTATTCCATCCATACAGTAAGTTTCAATTTAATGCATAACTGCGTGGCGCTGGTATAGAATAAATAAATGAACAGCCGTAATAAGGTCAGATTATCAAAGAAAAACAACAGGGGGTTCTAACACGTGACTCAAGGCGAAACATTTATGAAAAATAAATATTGGCTTAGGAGAGTAAGAGGAGCAAGAGAACAATAATCATCATCACCATACTCATGCAATGACGTATATACCGTGGTCGAAATGATGGGGATGGAATAAACTGAATCTTGATCTTGAATCTTGACTATTTTTTCTCTTTATTTTGTATAAGGGGATTATTGTTTCGTTGAATTATTGGGGTGCCCCCATGCCCCCCCCCCCCCCCCCCCCCACGCTACGCCACTGTGCTCATAGGCGTACGGGGACATTCTGCATTGGGATGCACGGGAGGTCTTTAAAGAGATCTAGTGACTTTTTCTCAATCGACCAAACTCACTTGCATCTCCCCAGCTAGCCACCTGACGTCGGGCCGATGTCGGAATTTGGTTGCCGGATGTCGGCATATCGCCGTTGGCTCGAGGTTAAAATGTCATGAGATGATGTTGGGCCATTGTCGGAAAATGACGTTATGCCAATATATCACAAAAATTACGTCGTGACGATGTTGGGCTGGCGGACATTTTAACCTCGAGCCAACGGCGATATGCCGACATCCGGCAACCAAATTCCGACATCGGCCCGACGTCAGGTGGCTAGCTGGGTCTGCAGTGATTCTTTCATGGCTGGTTGTTGTTATCTTACTAGTATATAGAGTTATGAAAGCAGCTTTGTTTTTGTTTTGATGTTCTCTTTGTTATTCAGATATTAATGTTTTAATTTGAAGACAAAAAATACCAGGGGTTATTTCACCTGCCTATAAACAACGAGTTAGCATTATACATCCGACACTTTGCATTTCCGCTCACTGATAACTCGGCCATATTTCATTCATCAACTGGAAATTTTCACGCACCACTCAATATCAGTGGACATATCAGATCGCAGAAACAAACATTGTATAAACCCTGTGCAACTTGTTTGCATTTCTCAACAAAGTTACTATAGATCCCTTTTAAAGGGATCTAGTTACTTTGTTAACATTGTGCAAAACCTGACGAAGAGTTGATAAAATGTGTATTCCCCATTTCCCCGTGATCCGATATACCGATTATGTCCACTGAGTGATGTGTGAACATTCCATGGTAAATGAATGAATGCCATATGACCGAGTTATGAGCGAACAAGCAAAGTGACGTTTGCTAACCCATTGCACTAATACTTTGTACACAGTTATAATTATCCACTAGATAATTATAAATCTGAACACTTCAATCATACATATATTTACAACGGAAGGAAAATTTGGAAAACCGAAAGTTGTTCGATGCTTCTACGCATGGGAGCACTGCTAGAGTTCCAACTAAGTTTTGAGGATTTGTACAATGTTACTAGATCCCTCGAACACTTTGAATGACAGGAGTTATACAGCCCTATGTGACATGTGTATGCAAAAATTGGCACTCAGGGAGTTAAGAAAGCGATACAAAAATGATGGTTTATGACGATGGGCACTACGATAACCAAAAGCCACTCTCCAACAATATAGATGCAATCTTCTAGTTATAGAAATATGTATTTTAGAAATAGCAGAAATAAAATGAAGACGCTTTCAAAAGGACATTTTAAGATAATGATACGCTATATCCGTATATATCCATACTTGGTATGTACTGCTAAATATAGAATATGGCATACCAAATTATTACAAATAAGCCACTCTCCAACAATATACTTGTAATCTTCTAAATTTAGTTATAAAATGATGTATTTTAGCAATAACAGAAATAAAATGAAGATGCTATCAAAAGCACATTTTAAGATAATGATACGCTATATCCATACTGTGTATACATGTACTGCTAAATATAGAATATGGCATACCAAAGTATTACAAATAAGCCACTCTCCAACAATATACTTGTAATCTTCTAGTTATAAAATGATGTATTTTAGAAATAACAGAAATAAAATGAAGACGCTATCAAAAGCATATTTTAAGATAATGATACGCTATATCCATACTGTGTATACATGTACTGCTAAATATAGAATATGGCATACCAAATTATTACAAATAAGCCACTCTCCAACAATATACTTGTAATCTTCTAGTTAAAAAATGATGTATTTTAGCAATAACAGAAATAAAATGAAGATGCTATCAAAAGCACATTTTAAGATAATGATACGCGATATCCATACTGTGTATACATGTACTGCTAAATATAGAATATGGCATACCAAAGTATTACAAATAAGCCACTCTCCAACAATATACTTGTAATCTTCTAGTTATAAAATGATGTATTTTAGCAATAACAGAAATAAAATGAAGATGCTATCAAAAGCACATTTTAAGATAATGATACGCGATATCCATACTGTGTATACATGTACTGCTAAATATAGAATATGGCATACCAAAGTATTACAAATAAGCCACTCTCCAACAATATACTTGTAATCTTCTAGTTATAAAATGATGTATTTTAGCAATAACAGAAATAAAATGAAGACGCTATCAAAAGGACATTTTAAGATAATGATACGCTATATCCGTATATATCCAGACTTGGTATGTACTGCTAAATATAGAATATGGCATACCAAAGTATTACAAATAAATAGTTATAGATTGTGAACGAATACAAAATAATGGTGGTTGTATATTTGTATGTATAGCTTAGCATTCTGGAGGCAAAATTAACCCATTGACTGCTCGGACCTGATGATGTGTTCTAGTATAGGGCATCTCTAGTCTGTGCATAATGATCCTGACTTTGTTTCAATGGGAGCTAGGTCATATTATTATGATATACTGGAATAATGAGCTGAATAGTGCGTTTTTCATAAGGAGTGAATACGGAAAAAGGAATGCGGATATAACTTCACATAACTAGAACAAGGAACGGGTTAACGAGAAAGAGGGAGACAATGGAAGAATAAACATTCGATCAGAGTATAAAAGGCCCATCTCAAATCAGTTTCGCTGGAAAGTCAAATCGCTCGCGCATCTCCGCTGAAATATGAAAGTGGGATGACATTCAAGGAAGCGAATTAAATCTTGATATGATTGTATCATTTTTTTTTGCCGCCAGACAAACACGTGCTCTTTCAAACTAATCACCCCTCTCTCAAATGCCTCAACCTTCTGGACCTCCCTTTAAAGGGATATAGTAACTTTGTTGACAAGTGCAAAGAGTGATGCGTGGTTAATACAAATGTGTATTGGTGTGATCTGATATGTCCACTAGGTAATGTGTGCAAATTTCAAGTTAAATGGACGCTATATGGCCGAGTAATAAGCACAAACGCAAAGTGATATTTGCTAACTCATTGCACTCACTTTGTACACGGTTACAACTATCCGGTGGACAGTTTAACATCTGAACACTTCAATCGTAAATATCTTTTTAACGAAAGGGAAATTCGAAAAAACGAAACCTTTCCCATGCTTCTATTGTTAAAACGAATACAACAAAGCCAACAAGGCATGAGGGAACCGCTAGAATTCCCATTTGATTTTGGCTTTAATTATACCGTGCAATAAAACCTGTCGAGTATTAAGACGCGATATTCAGAAATCTAATATTGGACTTGACAAAATTATTATTCAGGTAGATTTTGATCGCTTCTAAAATAGAAATAATAGGTTCAATTTATATAGAGCCTAAAATGATACATTACCATCTCTACGCACTTTACACGATAAACTAATAATTAACTCCTAAATCACTACTTAATCATACTTATTGCTAAATGCGGGACATAAAACCTTCGCGTATTAACTTATTCAGCGAGACATTCACCCATGTCGGCAAATAAACATTTTAATGTACGCTCCCGCCATTTCCCCGTTTATCTTGATTAAGAACTTCCTCGTCACAACGTTTACTCATTTACTCTGAGCATGTATACAATTACCTGCTTTAATGTGAAAATAAATAATCGGCCTTGACGGAAGATGAAGCCTGACACATTTTGTATGACCCTATAGCAAGTGGCGTAGCTATGTGATGGGGGGGGGGGGGGGGGGGGGGGGGGGGGGGGAACGGGGGCGAATTTTTTCCCCCTACGAACTTTATGTCTCTGGCGCATGCGCACATGATTCCCACGAACTTTTTGTCGGTTATCAGACTTCAGTGAAAACTCTGCATGATACATTTACTAAATGAACCGCTACTCACCATGTATTATGGCAAAAGAAAATAAGAGTCATAAGAGAGAATTCGAACCCATGATACCAAGGTTTTAAATCCACAGCGTGACCAATATAGGCCACGGAAACCCGCTGATGGTCAGGATGGTCTCAATGCAATTATAACCCTTAAACCCAATCC
>JBAMJV010002592.1:0-78145 GCA_037951105.1 Echinarachnius parma | reverse complement strand
CAGAGGTCTGTAGACGAGAAAACTGTCCCATCTTGCTGGAAGTCGTCCGTGATTACTCCCGTGCCCAAAAACAAACGCCCGAAGGAAAACAACGACTTTCGGCCAATCGCCTTAACGTCTATTGTGATGAAGTGCTTGGAGAGAATCGTGCTAGAGAAGCTGATTGGTCCAATTCGCGAGCGCATCGATGTGAATCAATTTGCGTACCAATCACATCGCTCGGTTAATGATGCGGTTCTCGCGCTGACGGACTCGCTGTACCGACACCTAGACAAGACAAGGTGTTACGTAAGAGCTACGTTTGTAGACTTCTCCTCCGCGTTCAACACAATACAACCGTATAAATTGATTGAGAAACTTAGGCAACTAGAAGTGAATCCATCTCTCATCCTGTGGATAAATGACTTTCTACACGAGAGATCACAGAGGGTTAGAGTTAACGAAACTTTGTCTGACAAACTCACTACAAACACCGGGACCCCACAAGGTTGTGTTCTATCCTCAAGTCTGTTTATCCTATACACAAACGATTGTACCTCCGACTTTCCATCGGTTCACATCTATAAATATGCAGATGATACCGTAATTGTAGGATTAATTAAAGAAAACGAGAACGAATACCGGAACACAATCTCCTCTTTTGAAACATGGTGTAAGGATAACCATCTCCTGTTAAATTCAAAGAAAACAAAAGAGATGATATTTGACTTTAGGTTAAAAAAGGAAATCGATCCTGTTGATGTTCAGATTGATATTAATAATGAATCTATTGAAAATGTACACAATTACAGATACTTGGGAACCCATATTGACCATCAGTTGAAGTGGGAAGAGCAAGTAAAAGCTACACTCGTAAAATGTAACCAAAGATTGTATTTTCTTCGCAAACTCAAAGCTTTCCATGTCAATGAGAGGATTATGTACTTGTTCTACACATCTGTGATCCAAAGTCATATCACCCAGGATAGTACTGTTTGGTACAACAATGCAAAACAAAAAGATAAAGACAAACTCCGCAGGGTAATAAAACGAGCCAGTAAAACTATGAATCGTGATGAGCTCAACTTAGATACAATTTGTGAGGAAAGGACACTTGCTAAAGCCCACACAATTGTAGCCGATCCCTCACACCCGCTCCATTGTAATTACAATAAACTAAGGAGTGGACGTAGGTGGCAATCGCAAATGGCCAGAACAAGTCGGTTTTCCAACTCATTCATTCCATACTCAATCCGGCTATTGAATGAAAAATAGATAGTATAGAATCTGAGGCCTGTACAGTATTCGGCCTTTAAGTCTTAGTCTTTGTTCTAAATGGTGTCATTGTCTGTTGTACTATTTATTATGTTTATGTCCTGTACTAAATCAAATTTAAATAATAAATATAATTAACCTCAGGTAAATTGCCTACAATAAGGAAATAAATTATTAAATTGTTTAATTAATCGATTTGTATGACTTTGTATATTATTTCCCTCTATATAAATGGGTAATTTTTAATTTCAATATCGCAAACGTTTCTGTTCTTTAGTTTGTTTTTGTTTTTGTTTTAATTATAATTAATAGAATAGAATTTAGAATTATTTATATTAAATAAGGATATACACTGATTTCATATGAACAATATTAGCCCTTGTATTTATTGCGTTGTTTACTATATAAACATATTATGTAAATACAATCATTCAATTTATAACACTAATTAAATGTTAATTACACATTTATAGACTGTTTATGGAATTAATGAAATATTTAAAAAAATTAAAAATAATTGTTAATCTGATAATGAATTATGTGCATAATTGCATGAATCATTTTGTGTGCTTTATAAGTAAGTAATAATATGTTATATTGTACTAAATTAAGATATATATTTTATAATATATATTACAAAATTAGTATGTATGAATAAGATCAGTTTAAATATGTTTGATAATTTGAATGATATGAATAGCGAATTAGCAATACAGATTAGACATTTAATTTTGCATAATCTTGATATAAATAATTGCATAGAATATGTGTTCATGTGAAACATTATATTAATTATGCCATATTTTGATATAGGAATTGATGAGCATGTAATAATGAAATGGAATGATATTTGATATGGAATAATATAAAATGATATGATAAATTTTGATTTATGGATAGACTTTTTGGACACACACAATTACTAAAACAGTCAAAATATATATTAATATTTGTAGGTGTTTGTAAACAATATGTGTTAAGCATTGTGTGCACATTCCTTGTCTCATGAATATAATAATGGTTATTTGAACGAATTTATCAAAAGACTGATGATTTATGTAAATGTATATATTGTTGTAAATATTTTGTTTTCTCCGATTATTGCATGTAACGCAACAAATTTCCTTATGGACAATAAAATCAACTTGAACTTGAACTTGAACTTGATTGTGCGTGTTATTGTTGTTCGGTCAATAACCTGCCTGCATGGAGCCCAGCGTGATTATCAAGATCCGGTCATTTCTGTGGTCAAAATCACCCTCGAAGGTTAACCCCGTCATTAATGGTGTCAGATTCAATTTTGGTTCTTGTCGATGTTTGATTAATACGTATTGTTACTTTCCCCTAGCATTATCCCTCGCGTCAATCAATGATCAATTACCATCCATCTTACATCACACTAGTAAGGGGGTGGTTCGGTGGTAGTCTAACCCATGGACCTAGCATGGTCCATAGGTCCGGTCCATGGTCTGATGGTTTAACTATGATTATACTGACCCTGATCATGCTGGCTGCCTAACCTCTATCCAAAGGTTTATGCTACATAATTACACCAATTTTCGCCCTTTTTATTCTTCAAATAATTGCATACAAAATGACTTCATGATTGGTATTCGTAAGTACATAAATTGATGGGAGTTAGAATTGTTGCAATGTTTAGTAACCTGCCCTACGTTTTCCAGTCGATGTAATTTTCAATTGTATGATATGTTGATACTTAAAACGAATATTACGCACAATGCTGGTATACTTGTTGTCATTATTCCATGTTTTATTTATCATTCAACATTTTCCCGATGTCGCCTTAACTCAATGGCCTTGAAGAAAAATATTTCGCATGCAAGATCTATTTCCAAGCCATCAATATGCGTATGGATAATGTGTTTTCTGATAAGTGGTCCCTTGCTTTTGTGGGGCTCGCTGCTCTCTGGTCCTCAGGATGTACAGTACATGTAAGTTGACTTGAACAAATGGGCGGTACATGCAGGCCTCCAAACAAATGACGTGTATATAATTATTCCAGGGGGAACCGGGGCGCTACTGAATAATTATGTATCAAAATAAAGCGCCATTACAAAGGTTGCGCATTATTAGCGGCAACGGTATTATTTCGTTCATCATCATCATCATCATCATCATCATCATCATCATCATCATCACCAACATCACCACCAACAACAACAACAAAAACAACAACAATGCCTGGTGTGTTTTGCCTGTGTATGATAATCGATGTTACCTTAAAGTAATATGACTTCTCTCAATAGGATTTTGTTCGAATCGGTTTATATTACCCTGCGATTATCATTCTTACGACGTTTATGAATAAAAAATGATTTATCTTTAAAGACCTTTACTGTATCTATTTTCTTCCACAAATACTGTACTTTAATCTTTTTACAGACATATCAAGAATAATTCTACTTAATTGTAATCGAAATCGGTTTCTCCTTCCAATATCCTTTAATGATTTTGTTTGTTTTTCCTTTAAAAATTGAGAATCGGTACTTATTGATTTGAAGGATGCGCGACAATGGGTTTTTAATCCCCTAATCATGTTTGTGAAAAGAACCGTCAGCCCTCTCCCCGCCCCAGACAGCTTACCACCATTTCATGTAATGGGATAATGTCTATAACTATTTGTACGCTCCTTCAGACGGAGAGTGATGTAATGTAAAGTTATCAGAGCGTGGTAGTCTTCTTCGGGGACATAACATGAACATGTCCAGGGTCCAGGGAAGATGGGAGACCTGGGGGTGTTTCACAAAGATCTTAAGTTGAACTTAACACTAAGTTGGACTTAAAATGTATGGAAAGCAGTTAGTTTCTTTGAACACATTTTGTAAAAGTTCTTTTAAAAGGCATAACATGTTGATTAAAATCATTGATATTTTCTATTATCAAGGACATTTCATGTTCTTCATGTGCAATTTATGAAAAGTCTAAAACACTTGCATGTTTGCTTATCAAGATATTTTATTCCAAGGCTACAAATGGCTTTACATACTTTTTAAGCCCAACTTAGAGTTAAGATCAACTTATGATCTTTGTGAAACACCCCCAGGGCCCAACCCAATCACGACTTATACTTCATTTATTAATTTGAATATTATTAATGTATAACATTAACATTCAGGCTCTCAGTCTCATCACAATGAAATAAACAATTAAAAACATTACAATCAGTTTCATGTTAATCCTTGTAATTATTCACGTCAAATAGTTGTTTATCTTGGATTAAGGGTAATGAGGAGGGAGGAGGGGTGGCTACTATAAAATCATAGCGTTCATCAACAATCATGATAATATAAATCATACTCGTTCGTTCGTTCGTGTCTCCACATATCAAGATATTTAAAGCAGGGAAATGGGAGTCTAATATTAACCACGTCCCTGATTAAAGTTTATAAATTAAATCATTCCATCGTACAATAAGTCATACTGTTACAGGGCTATTGCGCTGGCCAGCGACCCCTTGGCGAACCCACTAAGAACCCCTCAAGGTCCGACACACCGATCATGTTTACGATGATGATGTATTGTATAGGCCCATTAGAGCACATTCGCTAAGGAAAAAAAAGAGCATTAAGCAATTATCCCTAATCGTGTTGATTTTACATCCGCTGCTATACATACAATACGCTCAGCATGATTATATGTGGGGCGGCGTGGCAAGATTCTTTTCGCTTTTTTCTCAGTTTGACCATTGATAGTTTTTTTCTTCAATTCGATATTATGGATTTATGGAACTGTTTTGGTTTTATTTGTGTGTGTATGTCCCGTATCCCAGATGAGTAGCTAACATGGGAGAAATGGATTCCTCCCCCATCTATGACTATTTTGTAACCCCTTCTTTGCTGGAAGTTAATAAATCAATCAATGAAGTAATTAATTGCTCAATATAAAAATACATTAATGGATTAATCAGTCAATAAATGAATTATCAAACGAATAAATGCGTAACTAAAAAAAAAAAAAAGTAGCAAGATAAAATTGCTGAATAAATAATCACAAGGAATATATAAATAGATTCATATGAAATATAGTGGCGATATACTACAACTAATCGCAGAGTGATCAACTGCTATGAGCAAGAGCCATATAGTACAGTAAATAAATCTAAATTATAACTAAATTAATAGCGATATTACTAACTAAATTCATGACTAGACAATTTAATAAATAATTGAATACATGACTTGAAATTGAACTGAAATTGAAAATACATGAATGAATGAATGAATTAATTACATTCGTGAATAAATACTTGAATAAAATAATATAAACATACACAAAACGTCATATATATTTACTGTTGGCTATAACTTGTCCCCTCATTGCAATTATAACCCTTATTTCCATCTGACTTTTCACCACGGGTAGTCATATGATTTCTTCATGCAGCTGCAGTTTATGTTCATTTTATTTCATTAAACTTGCAGATTTAATTCGTCTTATTAGTTAGTTCAACCAGTTAATTTTCATTTGGAAAAACATTATTCGCCTGCAAGAAGAGGCTGGTTTGGAGTAACTTTAGAGGGTTATTTCTGGTCACCATCGATGGCACATGGGCTGGGGCCGGAGTTTACAGCTCCGAGTAAGTCAACACACGGGAGCATCATCTGGGACTGCTCATCGACATTCGCCGTCGGCATCAAGAAGCCATCACCATTGGTAGTCGACAGGAAGCGATCATCGTCAATCATGAGCGAAGTCGTCGGGACTTCAACATCGGGGCTACATGCAGGACGCTGCATCGACTAGCAACACTGTATTTTCTGTCTATTTTAATTGTGCTGAATATCATATTCACATACTCAATACAGTATTATGCAATCGAAGGTCCCCTGTCTACAATATCCAGGGTTTCAATTCACACAAGCTGTCTTCCTAATGAACTGTCAAACTTCTTTTCATTTCAATTGCATTGGGAGGTCACGCGACGCTGGTCAAAAGACCAGCATATAAGGGTGTTGTCCTCCTAATCCCCACGGAGAATGGAGACATCTATCATCCCCGAGAATAGATATTCGTATGAATAGTTTTGTCTGACATGAGTGCAATCAAATGGGATTTCCAAACTCGTAAACATCATAATGCTAGCTTCAAGCCAGTTGTTAATATTTCGTTATCATGCTTATGTCATCGCATGCGTTGTAATTAGAGCGAGGTGCTACATTTTAATAGATATCCTTGGAATTGGATGGCACAAACATAATATATAGTTATAGTTATCATGGTTATGATGAAAATGAAGACGACATTGCGTAAGTAAATGAACGGAATATATAGACAGGCTAAGACACGGCTAAACAACTAAGCACAAACTAATGAAATCAAGAGGGTTGGATTGCAAAAAAAGAAGTGGCAGTGGAACTAAATATATACATATTTTAATTACATAATTATGTTCAAATAAGTTACCAACTGGGGATGATCATGATAACGTTGAATAGTGTGCAAAGATAACTAATGCCAACCCAGAAAAAAAAGGCTAGTGATTACAACAACTGCATGTCTCAAATCAAATGTAGTCGACTGTAGCATGAAACTAGCATTTTGTGCATATACAATGCAATGATGAAACTAATCTTAGCTCACCGGGGCCCATATTCATAAAACCGTATTTACTAGCTTAGTGCCATTATAAGTATAATATTGTATTTTATCACCTGACTTAGTAAATACAGTACATGAGCTGCCATGTAATATTTTTGGATATTACATGGCACTGTTACATGGCAATTCAGATGATAAAACAGTTGTTAACTTTGCTGTCGGGAAAATCATGGAATGTTCCCCTCGGGATTTTAAATGCTTTTTCGTGAAGAAAATAAGTCCCTCGACTACGTCTCGGGACTTATTTACTCTTCCCTCAATAGCATTTAAAATCCCTCGGGAGTGGAACATTCCGTGCTTTTCCCTTCACCACCAGATGGACTAAGTAAGCGGAATCAAGTTTTTCTAGTCACTTATCTAACTTTAGTTATCGGTGAAAGCATGTATTACCTACTACCATTGACTACGTGTACACAAGTTGGCAACTAGAGGAATATGTCGCTGCATCCTTAACCCTTTTATCTAAAAATAGACTTAAAGGGAATTAGTAACATTGTCCAAATCCTCAAAATCCAATTGGAATTATAGCGGTTCTCTCATACCTTATTGTGTTTGTATTAACAACAAAATCAAGGGACATGTTTCGGTTTTTCGAATTTCCCTTTCGTAAAAAAGATATTTACGATTGAAGTATTCAGATGTTAAAATATCCACTAGATCGTCGAAACCGTGTACAAAATCAGTGCAATGAGTTAGTGAACATCACTTTGCATTTTTGCTCATTACTCGGCCATATAACGTCCATTTAACTTGAAATTTTCACACAATACCCAGTGGACATATCAAATGATAACAATATACATTGAATCAACCATTGATCACTTTTTTCATATGTTAACAAAGTTACTAGATCCCTTTAAAACAGAACTAAGCTAGTGTGGATTCATGATTATAGGCCCAGAACAGACAGTCCTTAGGCGGAGCTCCGGGAGGCCACTTTGGTTGTTCACTGCAGCCGCAGCTCAAAATTTAATAAAATAAAACAATCAAAATACCAAATGGGAGAAAGACCTCAAATATATCAGTCATATATGGCATGTATAGGTTGGATTGATTTTGAACAAAGTTTGACCTATAATAACTAGAACGTTTGTCAGAGGTTTTCCCGACATATGGATTCCTGGAACTCATTTGTGTTGTATAGTAGTAACATGCTAATTGAATAGCTTTCTTTCTTTATACACGTAATGGCCCAGCATATTTACTCTTTATTACTCATGTATAAGTTTTTTGTGTTCTATATTATGTATTGTTTATTAACCATATTTGTTGTAACTGATTTGTTTATTGATTGCAGAAAATAAAGTCTTTGAAATGAGAAAATAGTGTGTACACGATTCGCAGAAACCGCGCAAACTTTTGAATACAATGTGAGTGAACCGGGGGTGTTTCACAAATATCCCAGGTCTAACTTAACACTAAGTTGGACTTAAAGGGCATCAAGCGTGGGGATGCTACACAGCGGGTCGCCATTTTGAACTGGGTTAGTTTGCGCGCACCGCATGACACTGAGCTAACGTGCATTACGCACCGTGCGCAACGCGTATGCAAGATGGCGCCGCGCATCTAATTTGACGAATCTGAACTACCTTTAACATTATGAAAATCCATTTGTAGCCTAGGAATTAAAATATTCAAGAGCCTAATTATGCGAATATTTGAAACTTTCCACATAATTTCACATCAATAACTTGAAGTCTCCTTGATAAAAAGAACATGTTCATGATCTTTAGCAAAATTGTAGGCCTGTTTAAAGAAGTCGTTTATAAACAATTTAACAAAGAAATTAAGTCCAACTTAGGGTTAAAGGGATTAAGTAACATTGTCCAAATCCTCACAACTTACTTGGAGCTCTAGTGGTTCTCTCATACCTTGTCATATCCATATTATAACAATAAACGCACGGGACAGGTTTCGGTTTTTCAAATTTCCATTTCGTTCAAAAGATATTTACGATTGAAGTGTTCAGAATTGTATTGTTAAACTGTCTACGGGATAATGTAAGACGTGTACAAAGTAAGTGCAATGAGTTAGTGAATATCACTTTGCATTTTTGCTCATTTCTCGGCCAAAACAAATCAAATTAACGTGAAATTTTCACACATTACTTTGAGGACATATCATATCACATCAATACACATTTGTATTATTCACTCATCACTTTTTGCACTTGTCAACTAAGTTACTAGATCCATTTAAGTTCGACTTTGGATCTTTGTACCCCCCCCCCCCCTGTCTTTTCGAATATACCGCGCAAACTTTTGAATATTCTACGAGTAAACCAGTCTCTTGGCACCTCAAAGAATGGAAGCGGGTAACATTAGCTCTCCCCGGTGTTCCTGTCAATATACCCCGGGCTTTGTCACCCAGAAAGGTCATTCAAATCGGAAGTCTTGCTTTATCCCACCCCACCCTCATGTGCCCATGCCGCCGAACGCCCAATACAAACAAAGGGGAATCGAAAACCATGCTCTGCAGTTTGCATACTCTATTCCACCATTTGACATACCAGCTCCCTGATTCCACCCCCCCCCCCCCCCCCCGCGCCCCATCCCATTCCTGGAAAGTGTTGGTGAGCGAGTAATCCTAATTTTACACTTTAAATAACACATTTAGCGCCACTCCACCTCTCCTATACCCTTGTGACCCCACCCCAACAACCCCGGGCCCGGGGGCCGCCGTAAAGCGCAAAATACTGAGAGGATAGCGTAAAATACCGTTCTTTCTCACAGTACTCGCCCGATCTCCCCCGCCCCAACCCGAGACGTTCAAGCTCCAAACGCAGCGCTGAGTGAAATGTGAGAGCGTCGCTCGAAATTGGGGATTTAGCAAAGCCTATTTGGGAAAAGGGGAGCGAAATGGATGGCTTGTGTAATTTCTAGTTGAAACATGTACAAATTATACTTGTATTCGAATACAAATATTTGTGAACTTGTAAACATGCGATGTAGGACATATTTTAACAGTCCAAATGCTCCCTCTTTAAACGTCCTTTTTCTTCATTTTTTCTTTCCCCCCCCCTTTTTTTGTTAGGGGGGGGGGGGGGGGGAGGGGGGAGGGGTGTTGTGAGATGTGGAATGAGTAGGCACTTTTTTTTTTAATAAACTTAATTCCTTTCTTGTTATTGATATGTGATAGTATTCAAATAATAACATTTTCCACACAATTCCGTTTCAGTTCCTGCTGTATGTATATGTGCATGTGCACGTATTTGTACATTCACCCATACATTTTATGCATTTTTTGTGTTTGTTTCATAAATATTTTGAATATAAACTAGTTATAAAGAAGATCTGAATGAAGACATACACAGAACACAAGTGTATGTGTGCGTCTGTATGTATGTGTGTGTGTGTGCGTGTGTGTGTGAGTGTGTGTGTGTGTGTGTGTGTGTGTGTGTGTGTGTGTGTGTGTGTGTGTGTGTGTGTGTGTGTGTGTATGTGTGTACGTGTATGCCTATGCGTGTGTATTTGTATACTATATCTACTACAGTCAAACCTGTCTATAGCGACCGCATAAGTGACCGGCGAAAAGTGGTCGCTATATACAGTTGGTCTCATTAGACAGGTTGGCGGCCATTTTTTATTTTTTGTCGCATATTGTGCCTATATGCACATGTGTCATTAATTATATAGAAAACTATACACATGCGAATAAGCGTAGCTGATTCTATTACAAATTCTATACAAAATTCTATTAAAATCGTACAATACTCTTAACCCGTTCAGGACTGATTGATTTTGATCTAACATGTAGTTTCCATAGACCCAAGCCCGAGTATTTTCTGGTCAAGTCCTGAATTGGTTAAGTGCCAACGAGACTATTTTGCCCCTATTTTGCCAAACCACGTCCACGTGGTAACGTTATTCTAATGTAACTAATACTCAGTAAATACTTAGTAGTACTCCGAGCAAATGTTGAGAACTAACTGGCTGTTCAAACATCACAGAAGGACGCGATTGTATGATACGTTCACTCTTTTTTACACATATAATTATCATTATTTATGCTCCCGGGGCGGTACTGAAACTACGTTTGAAAAATATCTATGAAAATCTGTCGAATTCCTTATACTCGAGGTAATGATGACCGTGGAATATTTATTCGGGTGCGTTTCGTTATTCCGAAGGTTCGTTATTCCGAAGGTTCGTTATTCCGAACACGCAAATTTCCTATACCTGAGTGTTCGTTAATCCGAAAATGAAATAGGGTTCGTTAATCCGAACATTTGTTGCATTATTCCGAAGGTTCGTTATTCCGAAGGTTCGTTATGCCGAAGGTTCGTTATTCCGAAGGTTCGTTATTCCGAAGGTTCGCTATTCCTAAAATGAAATCGGGTTCGTTATTCCGAAGGTTCGTTATTCCGAAGGTCCGTTATTCCGAGGGTTCGTTATTCCGAAGGTTCGCTATTCCTAAAATGAAATCGGGTTCGTTAATCCGAAAATGTATTTGGGTTTGTTATAATGCTATAATTTCATATAAAGAGATAAAATAAACTTAAATGTTTGATTGGTCTGGCCAAGGGAGGGAAAGGGGGAGGGGTATGCTTAATGCAGGCTGTAAATTAAATAAACAAAACACAAACAATAGTATTATAACAAGCCCGATTTAATTTTCGGAATAACGAACCCGATTTTATTTTCGGATCAACGAACCTTCGGAATAACGAACCTTCGGAATAACGAACCTTCGGAATAACGAACCCGATTTTATTTTCGGATCAACGAACCTTCGGAATAACGAACCTTCGGAATAACGAACCTTCGGAATAACGAACCTTCGGAATAACGAACCTTCGGAATAACGAACCTTCGGAATAAAGAACCTTCGGAATAACGAACCTTCGGAATAACTGAACCTTCGGAATAACGAACCTTCGGAATAACGGACTGTAACCGGAATATTCTATCCCATATATTAGAGGCTGAAATACTTGAATCATAAGGCGATAGCTGGGTGACCAGCCAAAGTCAATCTATAATCTGTCTGAAGTTCATTGTCATTTTAAACGTTTGTTTTAAGCATTGACATGCTCAGAATTGGAGCCATGGCGATCGAGTTGATGCCTTGGTCGCTCAAGGGCTAATTTTGTGGTCGCTATACACAGCTTTATAATGTGCGTCGGGATCCAAATAGGGTGGTCGCTGGTCGCGTTAGGCAGGTTTTCGCATTACGCAGGTCGCTTAACACATGATTTTTCAGGGGGACCATTAGCAGGTTTGACTGTATACTGCTTTGGGGGGAAGGGGATGGGTTAAGGTGGCGAAATTGTACTTGAGTTTCTATTTATATCAGTAATTCGTGCTTCTGACAATAGCGAGGGGCCCTAGATGGCGGCCATGGGGCGCACAATTTACCCGTGTGCAAATGCTCGGGTGTGATCGTATGAATGAAAACCATGAAAAAGGTTTGTGGACAAAATAGAGAAGAACCGTGAAAAAAGGTCGAGCGCGGTCCGTGACAACGAGGCGTCTGTGAGGGAGCGTTCATGTTACAGTGCCTCCCGACCTCTCAGCGAACACGCATCGCACATCACATCCAGCCCCACCGACCGACCGACTGCTCTGCCCCTCCGTAGGTTCCTTGTCTCTAACGACATGAACGAGGGAATCCATTTATAGAGATTCATGAATTCAGCAAGCAGGTTGCTCTTGTCTTTAGCAGGTAGCTTTTATTTTCATTTTTTCGTATGTTTTTTGTTTTTGTTTAGCAAGGGGCTCATATTTAGCAAACAATTTGCTTCAGCAAGGAGGCTGTTATAAAACTATATAGCAGGACCTTTTATTCGCGAGAAGATGTTTCCTCGAACAGCTTGATTCTGTAAACCATCGATCGATTTTAGCCATCATCCGGGGCAACACATTGATGACATTCGTTCATCACGACGTCTATCCTCACTAGACATCTCATTCTTACATCCCCCGGAGCGCGGGGCGTGATTTATATTCGAAGCTGTACTTGACTGTTTTACAATCGTCACATATTTCATAAGACATCTCTCTTTCTTGGGAATACACCTATACACAACGAGGTATGTATCGACAGTTTCGTGATGTATTTGTTTGTAATGTGAATCTCTCTGTCATCTCCTCTTCATTTCAGTTCGCAAAATGCACCCAGATCTATTTATACGCGTTGATATTATTACAGATTTTGAAGATGCATTTGACTACTATATAACAACCCACACATTCGTGTTAATATCGGTTCCTGGAAATTCGCATTTGTTTTAATACAATATATTCCCAATGACGATATTATATTATCCACTGTGTTTTCCTCTTCTTGTTGTGTGCATTACTATACACGTATATTATCTTCATCTTACGAATAACGTATACACGTCTACTCAATTTAAGCATTTGCGCTATACGTGTGATATATGAGATTGCAGACATATTTTTCATTGTATATTTGCGATTTTTCGCGGCTGCTAGTTCTCAGACATGTCAACATTTGTCAAATTCAATTGCTAAGACATGTTCCATGCTTATACGACAACAATATATATGCACAGCAACCATTCCACTGTCTCTCATGAATAATCCATTTCTTTGAATGCATCGTGATGGAATTACATGTTTTGTATGCGTTTCACAAAGTGTTGATTATAGTAATGGTGAATTATATTAACTGAAGTACGAGTTACAATTGGAACAATTATACTACAGCTTAATCTAAATTACATAACACGCATGATTGAGAATACAGTTGCATGGAGGTTAAAGTCTAATTATTAAACACACATCTCACCATAAATCGTACATAAACTTGAACTAATGTGAATGTTATTTCAATGGAGGTTTTTAGCTTCATATTTACGAAATTATCAGACATAATAGAGAGAATAATATTGTGATCAGTTAGTTTGTACTTAATTGTACGTGTTGTTTTTTATGATGTTTATTATATAACCACATACAAGTGGACAATGAATCATCAAAGTCCTCGTCGTCGTCGTCATATTATGAAGAAAAAAAATCCCGTTTAACTATAACATGAGATTGGAATGTCGTAACTAAATTACCGCATTTTAAAGTAAAATATTATACCATGGGAAATAAATTTTAGAATTATGTTACTAAATTTGACGCGCATCTTTCAATGAGGTAATTCAATTCCAGGGGATTTTCGGAGCGGCATAAATCGTATTTTGTTAAAGAGTCAGAATAATTTTTTTTTTTTTTTAGCATCTAAACATGTCAACACACATCGCAATCTGTTAGTCAGGACATGCAATTGACCCAGTTTCATACGTTCATAACCCACAAAATGCATCTTTATTCTTCTTATTTGGTATGCATGTACTAGCTCATATAATGGCACAGTTATCTATTTGTACATAAGAATGTTAGTCGAACAGTATTTGTCTTTGTTCATCTGTGTAAACGACACTATTTGTATTCACGTATTCATAAATGTAAACACAGACAAATCATTGTGCCATTGCCGTTTAAATGTGTTTACCAGTGGGTATTTGATACCCAAGGCTGTTTCTGAGAACAAAATATGTACATTATGGTCATGTAAATGTAGGCAAATATTAGTTAAGTAGTCACAGTAGGTATTCCGGTGTTTTTGTTCTCAAGGCCTGCCTATATGTTTTGCACTTGACATCGAAATGAAAATTGAATAACATATACTCATACCTTGATTATGTGTTGATTTTTTTGTGGAATTCTCAATTACGAGTTAAAAATGTGTGACTGGGTAATATTTCATCGCCCTGCAAACAAATCCCAATCCCAAAATCATTAATAAATCGTATTATAGATTATATACATGCAAGTGTCCCTGTAGATCATTATGTTGTCTCCCACCTCTCTGCATGTATAGAGAGAATCTGTAAGTTATGTCCCTTCTGCTTTGGAGGAAACCCACCCGTAGCGCTGGCCTAGCGGGTTGGCTAGCTCCCGTATGACATGTCCGAAATATTCTAAATCACAGCGGGCCCATCACCCATTCACCCAGTCCGACCACCTACAGCCACATGTCCACCCCGTGACTTCAGGCGCATACATATCGCGCCTTCCGCTGGAAGCTCAATATACTAGTATACACCTAGAGCTGGGTGCCATTTTATTTTGCTTTATTACATCTCATGTTCTTGTCATGTTTGTCTGATGTTTTTAAATATAAAATGTATACAATATTCTAAACAACTTGAAACTATAGTAATAGTCCGTTTATTTCACTTGGACATTTGCCAATAACCGACGGCATGATTTTGGCACATTAATAAACAGCAAAATAATTGCAGCATTTTAAACATACTTTCGAGCGGTTGCACAGGCATCAGAAAAATGCTATGATAGACTTTCAAATTATCCATGTCTTATAATCGATTCCCTAAATGTATAACAAAAACATCACGACGATAAAATAGGGAAAACTTTAAACTGCATTTCCTTATCCATTGCCATACATTCACAATAATTCATGTCTGTAATAATAGTCAAACATGTTCAGTTTTCTTGAGTAAAACAAACACACTACATTTGACATGTTGGACATAATTAGACATAATATCATTTTTGTCTTCATATCATCAGTTTATTTTATTACAAGCAAACATACCAGTAATGGTTCCAATTCTTCTGGAAAATATATTTTCTTTAAAGTTATAATATGGTTAAAAATAATTGCCTTTAATACTTTATGTGATGATTACAATTAAAAGCATTGTTTTAATTTTTTATATTTTTTTGAATAGCTTACCCTCTGTAAAAGTGAATAGGGATCGTGTGGTGCGTACACTTATGTTCTTGTTTGATTATGTGTATACAGAAGAATGTGTTCGTGAACATTAATTTTATTCACTTTTTTCGTTACCCATTTGGTGAAGGAGAATTTGAAATAATTGGACTAATAATTATACAATTCCATAATTATATAGTCATTACAATAATGCGGTTTATGTTAACAAATTTATGAATATTTTGAAGAATGGTTATACTGTCGTAAAATTTATAAAAACAGCATATTTTATATAGGAAACACATATCCTTCATTCAGCAATGCAAATGGACGATACCTTTTTCTGAACTTCATTCGTAATTTGTATTCACTTGAAGCCATGTATGATTATATAGAAATTTTCCTGCAAATTACATTCAAAACTATTAATCATAGGTTAAAACGTATTTAATTTCCATTATCAATATTGCTATAATAGACATACACTGAATTCGATCAATTACATTTATTTACCAATTTGTTAATCAACTTGAAATCATTATATTTATAGAACTTGATACAAAAGACGCATCGATTATATGAAACACATACAGCTATTTAACATTGTATTATGTTTGCAGCTGATGTATTTGGCATACTTTTTGTTCTGAAATTTGTCATTTTGGCAAAGATGTAAATTATCTATACCTTTGCATTTCATGTCAAGGTTGGGTTTGAATACAATATTATGGCGTAGCAAGACGATTCGCCGATTCAATTAACCAATCGTTAAATTCACATACAAATTTTACGTGTTCAAAATAATTTACAAAATACTGTAAGAAACCGTACAAAGTTGTAATTACTAGACAATTCATTAACAGAGAATGATTTTGAATGGGGCCTTTCAACAAAGGATTCACTATTTTTCTAGCGTTCAATCTCCGTGAGAATAACCATGCATTATGATATTGGTGGGCTGCAAGCTCAGAGCCAGTGATTACCGGCCAGCCCAGCCGCTGGCCAGAGTGCCGGGTCGTACCTCGGACAAAGCTTGGCTGCAATCTTTGCAATATGGCCGCAGCTACAGGCATTATATCTAGGGTGCCCATCTTGTTTACAACACACTTTTCGTCCTCCTCTAAATATATATTTTCTTCTAAGACATGTTAACTATATCTATTTTGCATTTTTATTTGGTTGATTGTTGGCTTATGTTGAGATATTTCCCGCCATTATGAATTTACCCTCACAAATCGATATAAATTGCATAATATAGTTAGATTTTAAATATCAATCCTAGTTTCCATGGCTCAGATATAGGGCGGCCATTTTGTATACACACACATTGCATCTTTCTCAATATTATTTTTCTATTTCCATAGTCGTGTACTCATGATTTCGTGGAAGCTTACATTGCGATGTTTTCCCTCAAAAAATGATTTTTATGTGTGTTGTATTATATCAAATAAAGGTTGGCTAGTATGATAATAAATTATGTTTGCGATGGTTTTTGATGACATTATTTTAATTTATTTTTCTTTCATACATTCTTGAACATTCTAGCACGTTATCTTTGATTGTTGGATCACGATTATTGGGTACACTTTTCTTCCATTTACCTATAGGCATGTTTTGTACATTGCAACCGCAACATTGAATAATGCAGCTATTGAATTTAGGGTATGTAATAGTTTCTTATCGACTGTTTTTTTATATTTTTGTGTTCCCCTTTTCGCCAAATATTTCGTTGACCATTTTACCAATTTTCCTTCTTAAGTTCTTTGCAAACATTTATTATGTCTTTCTCAAAAAAACCTGTGTTACTTTTTCCTGGGTTAAAATTAAACTGTAGCGAAATGAGCAAAACATTTTAGAAAACTTCCGAGAGAGCGAAGCGAGCGAGCTTTTTTAAGCTTATTTATTTACAAGTAAATGTATTTCATTTTATTACTCCAGCATTAAATTATAACACTTTAAAAGAGCAGACAAATCCAGAACTTAGCAGGTAACTAAAAGCAAAATGACATTAAGTACACGAGGCAAATGAAAGGACAATAAAACAATGCCTAGGTGACCAACAAAATAAAGAATTATAATGGTGGTTACTCTAAAGTAAACAAAGAAAGTATGCACTATACTGCTACATGTATATGGTGGACTAATTGATGGACATGACAGTCACTGTATAGTAGTGGTCATCTTTATGACAGCACGGGTCAATTACCGTCGAGGATGAGTCATTGTGATTGAACAGAACTGTCTCTCCACAAAATGTCAATGTAGAACAGAAATATATTTTATGATATTTAGAAAACAAAAGAGCAAGCTCATAAGCACAGATACATACTATGAACTGAATGCTTATCGAAATCCCACAAATGTGCCTAAATATTTAGAATAACAATCATAACGACTGTTGGTTAATTGGCGGGTCAATTTATGTTGGGGAGGAGTTACCGTGACTAAACAGAACTGTCTCCACAAAATGCTCGCCACAATGAAATTGTACAACCAACATCTATTTTATGATTTCTAACTAACAATAAAGCAATCTTTCGAGCTAATATAATGTATAAATATGAATGATATGCTTTAGATATAAATCCCGCAAATGTCTAAAATCATAACAGTTCTTTTGTTGAATAATTAACAGGTCAATTTCTGTTCGGGAAGAGTCACCGTGATTAAACAGAACTCTCTCCACACAATGTCCGGCAAAATGATAATGTACTGATCCCGAATAAATATCATGATATTTAGATCACAAAACAGCAATCTCACAAGCTCAAATATAAATTAACTCCTCATGGAAACCCAACAAATGTCGATATAACTATGAAATCTTGATCGAAACCCCTGAAATGGCTGGATAAAATTAGCAATCACACAGATTCATTATGTCAATTGATCCATTTTATTCACACCCTTCTATTTTATCCCAAATTTATGTTCTTCTATTTTGAAGAACTATCTCATCGCAGTATTATTACATGCACACCAAACGTACCTATTTATAATAATAAGAAGAACCTAATCACAAACCTACCTTCATTTTTACTTGATCGTTTTTTTAAATCGGAATACATAAGTACACGTATTTATTTATTTTTGTTTCACTTGTTGTTTATTTAATTACTCGTATTTCTTTTTTCCCTTCAATTTCTATCCACCATCAATACATGTCTAAACATTTTCCCGTTTTTATTTCATGTATAACTAAACTAGTTCATGTTATACTTTCAAATGGTATATTTATTTCATGTTATTAGTGGTTCATTCTATATGTTTAACTGGTATATTTATTTCCAAACTCATGGGAAGAGCCTGCCTATCCACCCGCAGCTGTTTGTCATATTTCCTACAATAAAAACAACAACTGTGCAATCAAGTTAGATATTCGAATAATATAATCATATTAAACATTAATAAGAAATTAAAACACCGGCAAATTAAATATAGAAAAGGTAATATAATTGTTATTCATATTAATTAAACGGATTAAAACAAAAATCTTAGTACTTTTTACGATGTAATTGTATGTTGTGTTCCTTTTTGTTTTCTTTATTTCGTGTTTTTAATACAACAGCGATATCATACTTATGTTACTTGTAGTTGTACGTGTCTCTATTTATTTCCTTTTTAACATTTTTTTTTCTCGTTAGTCTTGCCCCCGACCTAGCATTAATGATAGTAATAGGTAATCAAGAAAATTACAAAAACAAGTTTACACAGAATTTCACTTACCTAGATATCCATTGTATTTACACCCCAAAATCATGTTATAACAGTTCGGGTTCTGGCGAGGAAAGAGTTAAGGCATGGCTTTTCAAGGAGTGTGTGCCTATAATGAGTCTCGACGGAATTCCAATAATAATACAAATACCACATGCCGCACTTTGAATTGTTTTAAATTCACCGTGTCTTCCCCATAAAATATCAATCTTCATCAGATTTTGTGAAATAACTGTCGAAGTGTAATTCAAGAAATTACCTAAATCACTCTGCGATAGAAGTGTTCATGGTTAACTATGGTAAATAATTCACAAACACAATCATAAACAGGACCATTAACGTTCAAAATAAACGTTTTATTTGTTATTTATGTTTGTACAATTTTAGCGTTCAAAGATGTAAAAAACAACGATCAAATTCTGGTTATGTTGTTTATCAGGCACACTCCCTTGGGTAAGCAAAGTGATATATAGCGGTATTATATAAGTTCAAGTACAAAATGTAATAGGACTGAATTGCTATTAAACAACAATAGAAGTATATAAAAAAAAATTGTCGCCATCTGGAAATCATAACTTATTACATATTATGCAGAAAATGGATTATCTGTTAAAATTGTCCATCAAAGCTGCAATTGAAATTTATTATATTACATGTTATAACAAAAAAACATATTTTAAAATGAAGCAAAACCACACCCTTGTACAATATAATATAGTCGTGAATCCCTATATATCAATACAATTTCGAGTAATTCTAGGTAACTAATTGTAGTTTAAAATAGAACCAATATATATCATAAGATTGAAGCCTTTATGTTGAGACCCGTTCCATTATGCAACAATATATAAACGTCTGTCGGCACATATTGATAAGTAGACGCACAATTATCATGATTATATTTGTCTAAAGTTTTCAAGTTTCTGATTTATTTTTCATTTCCAACAAAAATTGTCGAAAATAAATACATCATAATAAACAATATTAAAACAATTAATGTTTGAAGGTATACAACTAAAGCGAATACATTGATTAATACGTTAATTATTTAAGTATCTAACAAATGTATACCTACAATATAAATTAGTGTATACCGTAAACTAATTAGAGTAATAATGTTATTACAAAATATGTATTCATGGGACATTGTATGTGCATGTAGATTATTCGTAAAATATGAATCCATTTATTAGTATTGGGGCGTTCTTGATTATCGTTTTGCTAAGTGTAAATTCAATTTGTCAGTTGATCTGGAAACGTGTATTGCATGTTGTGTGAATTTATTGTAAATACTGATTCGATTTAATGACAATAAAATGCATTTAATTTCATCTAATCCCAATTCAAATATGTGATTTAAATGTGATAAAGTCATGTTCCATTTGAACAACATAAATCACATATAAATACGGTGACTGCGAGTTCACACTAGTTCACACATTGATGGTTCACGTGAGGTCGTTTTTACAAAGGTTACACAAACATAGGTTGGCCACCACACACTATGCTATACGCAATCCGATCCGAGCAGACGTACGACTATGGATCTGAACTATACTACGTGCTTTAAATACACACGCCTTGCTTTAGTTCAGATACTCAGTTGTTCACCGGATTTGATTCGGATTGAGTGTGCGGTTGGCTAAAGTGTTTTTGCACAGAGGTATTTTTGTATTTTATTTGATTTATTTTCATTCATTCAATTGATAAAGCAACGATAACGATAATAAAAGACACAAACATATCAACATGAAGAAGTGGAGGAAAACAATTTTCCTTTCTATTTCAACAACCATTAATAATTGTTTTATTCCCTTGTCTAAAGGAAATGAGCTGAATAATGTAGATTATAGTTTGTAATACGACTTGCAACTGTGGATGTTTTGTACAAATATTGTTTTTTATACTTTGTGACACTTATTCCACACAGTTTACTCAATTATATTTATTTCAATGGATTCATGAAATAAATATTAATTGAATCGATTTTTATTTCATTACTCATATTTCTTACAATTAACAGATAACCATGTACCATTACCCATATATCGATTTGCTCAATATACATGATATATAATCACTAGGAAATTAAAGCTTACAGACATAAGCAATTATTCTTTATTTTGTTAATTTTTTTAGTTCAAGTTCAACATTATGGCGTGAGATTTTCAAATGTCCAACAATTGAGTGCATAATAGTATTTCCAATTTAACGTTATTATAATAATAAAGATTTAGTTTTTCTTGCAAAATATAATGAAGGCCATATTTGAAAGGCCGCCATTGTATAATGCAAACTTAATCTTTTCAATACTGTTGAATTACGATAAACAAAATTACACTATTAACTTTGTATTATTTTGCTTATTATTCAGCTTCAATCGCAAATATCTTAAATTATGTTCTTCATAAAATTTGTTCATTCGTCTATACATTTATCCATTGGCAATTATGTCATAAAAAGTATAGCTTATAAAGCAACATTTTATTTATACCGTCGTCTCAAGTTTGTAAGACAAACCAACAACGTAAAGGAAATGTTAAAGGGGTAGTACAGTTTTGGTTAGGCTGAACTTTAGTAACCAAACCTGGACAGTAACATTATAAACTAATAGTTAAAAATTACAAACGACTAAGTAAAAAGCCTGTTATCATTCAAAAAGAGCCATTAAAACACAAGAGGGCGCTTTCTAAAAAGGCATTGGTTTCAACCATTTTTCATACAAAATTATGCATGTGATGTTTTATTGAAATAATTATTAAATAGAGAGATCATCAACAACTATTTAAAAAACGCTTTTGAAAATTTTTGAAAAAGTGCAAGCATTTTTTAAATTTTTTGAAAAAATCATTTAATTATTTGGGCCCCAAATAATTATAGGATCAGATATATTTATTGATATTTCAGCCGTTTCTGGGTCGATTTTGACCAAATAAAGTTTATTCTGCCATTAAAATTGCATGTTCTCTCAAATTCGACACTCAGTTTTTCATTACCTCACAAACAAATTGTGATGTGCAGCGCCCTCTCTACCAAAACTAAACTACCCCTTTAAAGGGATCTAGTATAAACATTGTCCAATTCCTCCAAACTTAGTTGTTCTCTCATACCTTGTTGTATTCATATTAACAATAGAAGCATGGAACAGGTTTCGGTTTTTCAACTTTCCATTTAGTTCAAAAGATATTTACGATTGAAGTGTTCGGATGTTAAATTATATACGGGATCTTTTAAGCCGTGTACAAAGTAACTGCAATGAGTAAGTGGATATCACTTTGTATGTTCGCTCATTTCTCGGCCAAATAACATCCAATTAACTTGAAATGTTCACACATTACTTTATGGACATATCAGATCACACCAATACACATTGTATTAACCACGCAGCACTTTTTGCACTTGTCAACAAAGTTACTAGATCCCTTTAAACCCGAGACTTGCTTTATTGTTACTGGCCTTGATAGAACAAAACGTGTCCACATTTATGACCGATTTTATTACACCACAGTGGCCAAAGATTATGTATAATATTATATCGTTTTAATGCAGAACATGAGTTATGTGATTCATGAGTTATTATTTTAGTTATTTAAATGTATTCCTATGGGGTTTACAACGTTTAATAAGAAACATTTGTACACACCCAAAAAGGTTGTTCTACCTTTAGAAAGCGTGCTCGTATTTGAAGAATGTAAATCGTTGCCAATTTGGCGATCTAATAAGAAACAAGTAAACTCACCCAAAAAGGTTGGTTTACCTTACTAAAAAGTCCGTGAGACCGACGTGCTGAAATCAAATTCAGAGGAATATTTTGAGAATGTAAATCGTTGCCAATGTTACGATCGTCAGTGGGTTTTGTTTTGGCGGTCGGCGCATCGTTAATGTCAGGTAGATGAAATGCAACTCGATATGGCTGGGGTAAGGGTCATGGGCATAGGGGCACTTTCTTCTCAGGAGGGGGGGGGGGGGGGGGGGGGGGGGGGTGCTGAGGTCTTTTACCCGAATTTTTGCAATTTTTCACCTGACGAGCAAACACAAACAAAAAAAAATTAAAAGGAAACTCGCCTCTTTGTTGCCCGACGAAACACGATTTTGCCTGAATATGAGACGGTTTTGCCGGAAAATAGCATGGGTTTGCCCGAATATGACATAATTATGCCCGAATATGACATGATTTGCCAACATTTCAGGTGCGTTTTGCCCGTATATGGCCGTTTCCTTCCCCTTGCCCCGTATATAATGGTTAGGATTATCGTGGAATCGGCAATAAACGCCATTCTACCAACACACGCGAAGATGACAGCATCCTAGAGAGCATCGAACCTCCAGCAGGGTACGTCAACCTTTTCTTGTGTTCCAAGATAAACAAAATGTACATTCTCATTTCATTATTATATTAACTACGTTCATTAAGTTTGATATGACCACACAAGGGACATTTGAAATATTAAACGTCTGAAGCTAATGGAGGAAAAAATTAAACTACGTTTTAAATTAACTAATCTTCACCCATGAAGTTCAATTTCTTCCACAAAACACACAAATCCTAGCGTTTACAGCAAGCAGCCCTTCAACTATAATGATTTTATCTCATTTTGACTGCCTCATGTTAACCACCACTCCGTATAAGTACCCTTTGTTCTGTGTCGCCCCCTCCTCTCCTACCTCTATTATGTGCTCATCTCCCTTTATATTCATCTGTCTTCTTCTTGATATTGTTGTCATTTGCCTGACAAAGATGTTAGTATCGAAAGCTCAGATCATTATAATTGACTCTCAGTTTAATGTAAAACTAATTATTGTGAAAGATTTATGTGCGCTACCTGAGGATGTGCAGTATTTATGTGCGAGGTTCGTCGGGGTGAGTACGGTGAGTGTTGGGTGGATTTCTCAGGGCGTTTGGGTGTCGAAAACAATGTCGCTTCATCTAGACATGTTTCATGCACCTGTTGTTGCTGTCTAGGAGTACAAAGTGATGAGTATGCTTAAAGTTAAAGTGATCCATTAACTTGTACAATTTCAATCAAAATCACGCGGAGCTTTCCCACTTCTCTTGTACCTGGTTGCCCAATGGTAACATAAGAATGAAATGGGCTTTGCTTTGTCAAATGTCTCCATAATCATGGATATAGTTCAGATTGAAATATGTTAAAAAGCGTCGTAGCTATCTAGCACTAGCATCCACATGTTAAAGGGATCTAGTAACTGTGTTGACATGTGCAAAAAGCGATGAGTGGTTGATACAATGTATATTGTTGTTATATGATATGTCCACTGGGTGTTGTCTGAACATTTCAAGTTAAGTGGACTATATGGCCGAGTAATGAGCAAAAATGCAAAGTGGCATTCACTAACTCATTGCACTGACTTTGCTACACGGTTCTGGCGATCCATTGGATAATTTGACATCTGAACACTTCATTCGTAAATATCTTTTTAACAAAAGGGAAATTTGAAAAAAACGAAACCTGTCCCATGCTTTCGTTGTTAATACGAATACAACAAGGTATGAGGGAACGGCTAGAATTTCAATTGGATTTTGAGGATTTGGACAATGTTATCAAGTCACTTTAAGATAAATTACACAATCAAAATCAAAATGTGGAACGTTCCATTTTCATATTCCCATAGGCATGTCTACAAAGTTGGACAAAGAAACCTGCTTTACTCCTAAGTTGAAAAGGTGGATTTAGCGCCTTTTTGAATTAGGCTCTTCACATGTGCAATGCCCAAACAAAAATAGATTTTACTTATGGAACAGAAATTGCACAATTTCGAAAGAATTCCAAAAACCAACTAGATAATAGACCGCCAACCATTTGATTTACCGCCGACAAACTATTTTCGGCACTTCTGGGCATATTTTGTTTTCCTCTAGTCTAGAGAACTTTCGTCTGATAATGACAATAGATGTAAATGTACAATTTATGTTAGGTGTTAAAGGGACTAGGTAACATTGTCCAAATCCTCAAAAATCTAATTGGAATTATAGCGGTTCACTTGTTGTTTTCGTAATAACACTAAAAGCATGGGACAGGTTTCGGTTTTTCAAATTTCCCTTTCGTTAAAAAGATATTTACGATTGAAGTGTTCAGATGCTAAATTATCCACTGGATCGTCGAAACCGTGTACAAAGTGAGTGCAATGAGTTAGTGAATATCACTTTGCATTTTCGCTCATTACTCGGCCATACACTCTAAATTACAAGGATTTAAAATTAAATCTATTAGATTTACTTTTAAATCTTTCTTCGGCTGTGGTTAGGGACCAGCCGATCATGATTTAAAATAAATCTTTTGTTGGATTTAAAAAATATAAATCCAGATAGATTAAAAATGAAGCCCTTTTGGATTTGTTTTATGTTAATCTTATTAGGCCCCAGGCGAGTTCATGGTATCCTAATGAATTATTCATAATCAGTGATGCAGGCCACAATTTTCAGTTTTTAGTTTACTGTGCATGATACATTTACTAAATAAAGCGCTACTCACCAATTATCATGGCAAAAGAAAAAATAGAAGACTAAGAGAGGATTCGAACCCGTGAAACCGAGCGTGGAGGTCCACAGCGTGACCACTACGCTACGTAAATCGATGATGGAAGGAGTGGTCTCATTGTAATCATATCCTTAACTCTAACCAAAACCGTAATCCTAGTTATGAATATTCATGAGTATAAAACTAAGAAAACTGAGCTTCAGAATACCGCAGTAGGTCACGTGTGAAATATCTCTGTTCTCATTCGTCAAATCTCCGATAACCTGGCGTTATTTTCCAATCCTTTGATGGATTGAAAATCACACCTTGGCCTTCGATTAACAATTGCTTTCGCGCAACTTTTTAAGTCTCCATAGATTTACAAATAATCTAAGTGTATTTATATTTGTTTTAATCCAAGCTACGATTTAGATTTTAAATCCCTGTAATTTAGAGTGTATAAGTAGGCCTATAACGTGCATTTAACATATCAGATAACAACAATATACATTGTATCAACCATTCATCACTTTTTGAACATGTCAACAAAGTTACTAGATCCCTTTAAGGAGCATGCGATTTGGATCATCATGTTTGTTGGACAATTATTGGCTCATGCATGTGAACATATTTCTTGGAAAAAACATTGGGGCCTTTGAAGATATCCTGACAATCGAGGTCATACATGAATGTATGTCTCGCCACGTAGTTATGGGATCATCTGGGATTATTTACAAAGGAGAGCAGTGACTAAAATCACATAATGAATGCAATGGATTATAAAAGACTACCGGTTCGAGGTTATAGTTTTGTTTGTGATATTGTCATTTCATTTGCCTGAGTCCCCGCCCCCTGTCCCCATCGACGGGCTTCTGTGCTATTGATAACTCCAAACATTATAACGATTATGTAATGTGACTAGTTCCAGAATTGTATTCAGAAGATTCGAAGGTCACATCATCCAGGTATCATACATAAAGGAGAGCGAAAGCCATTGATGTAATCAACCAAACACAACGGTTCGAGGTTAGGATTCTTTTGCCCCCTCCCCTATATATACACAGACACTCGTACACACCCTCTTTACTGCTGTAATTTCTTGATATATTATGTAATGTGTTTGGTTATGTAACATGTGTAATGTGCTTGTGATCAAACGAAGTCTCGTCTACCAGACTACATTGCCGCATTGCAAGAGCGGACCTCGCTGGATGACGTCTACTCCAACATCATTGCTGAGGATCAAACTAAATACTTCGTTAGAGCAAGGAGGTAAGCTTCCTACCTCCTTGGTTAGAGGTAACATTTCAGTTATTTTCACTACGCTTACAATGTTGTGGATTACGAGTCATTCAGGAAGAGTTTATTAAAACAAAACTAAATTTCTACAGACAAAAAGTAAGTCCAGTTAAATCAATTGTATTTCGTTTCTATTAGTTACTTTATCATCATTCTGTAATTATAACGCTTGGTCTCCCATTAGTCTTAAAGGGAGAGTTGAGTTTTGGTATAGAGAGCGCTGCAAGAAATAACTTTCTTGTGAGGTAATGACAAACTGAGTGTCAAATCTGAAAGAGCATACAATTTGAATGACATAATAAACTTTATTTGATCGAAATCGGTTCAGAGACGGCTGAAATATCCATAAATATAAACATTTGTAATTATTGTGGGGCCCACAATAATTCAATAATTTTGCACCAGCCGTTTGAAGGAAAAAAATGATTACGCTTTTCAAAAATTTACAAAAGAGGTTTTTAAATAGTTGTTGATGATCTTTCTATCTAATCTTTTTTTTAAACAAAACATCACATGCACAATTTTTAAAATTAAAAATGGTTAAATTCAATGAGTTTTTAGAGAACGCCCTCTTCAGTTTTAACGGCTCTTTTTGAATGATAACAAGCTTTTTACTTAGTCGTTTGTAATTGTTATACCTATCGAGCATGGTAGAGTTATAACAGTTACTATTAGTTAGTAATGTATTGGTGCAGGTTTGGTTCCTAAAAATCAATTTGACCAAACTGTACTCTCTTAACGAAACTCAACTATGTTTTATCACGTTGTAAGCTGGGAGATAACTCATAATTATTTGTCCCTAAGTTATATACGGAACCCATTGAACGAAGCATTTAGGTTCTGATATTCTTACTGCAACACAACCGCATTCTGAAAACCCGAACACTAACAACAAGTACATCAAGTTATATGTATTATTACATTTATTGTAAACTTGTAATATTATCGATGTCTGTACTAGTTATTTGGGGTTTAATATGTTTTGTTATTATGTCATCGGAGATTCTTGTGGAGTACGTCTTTGATCCCCGTCAAACACAAACAAGCAAAACTTTTTCCCACATTCCATTTAGTTTCTCTCTTCTCGTTCCTCTATATCTATTAACCCGTACCCTGCTAGATGTGGCAATTCCCATAGAGTTAATACAAGGCCCATCAGGTTACCGTTGGCAGTGGGTTCCTCGCGTCCCCGGAACATTTGTCCCATTTCACTTGTTTATTTGTGATTATGTTTAGAATGTAAGTGTGAAATTCAGTCCGTTTGGGACCCCGCAGAAGGCTATAGGGTAAGATAAACACAGACGCACCCCTCGGAGGGACGTTCTAACCCCGCTAGAGGGGCAGTTTAGCCCCGCTACAAATTGGTAGGGAGACATCGGATATGGCAGTCGGCAGTGCGAAGAGATGACCGAGAGGCCAGGATCGGGGTCATTGGTAAGGGCAGGTGGTCGTTAAACCTGAAATTGGTCTGGTAACTAGTTTGGGATTCAATTACCACTTCCAGGGAAGAAAGCCGCTAAGGAGGAGGAGGAGGAGGAGATGGGTTAAAGGGATCCACTAAATATGTTGACATAATTATTCAGAAATGAAAGGGTTGAGAAAATGTGTATTTTTTGTATATGATCGGTCCACGGAGTGGTGTGTGAAAATTCGATGTAAATTTATTGTCATACGTCCGAGTAATGAGCGCAAATGCAAAGTGAAATCGCCTAACTCATTTTCATAAGTTTTTGCACAATTGAAATGATTCTCGGTATTTGTTTTTGATAAATCAAATCATAAAATGTATCAATAACATTTGTAACACAACAGTTGAACAACCTTAGCTGCCTTCATACGTATATTAGCATTACAAAGAGGAAAACACGTCATGAAGGAACCAATCGAGGTACATACTGTATGAGTTCGGTTGAATCAGACACAGTTCCTAGATCCCTTTAAGCTCGGAAACTCGTACTAAAAAGATGGAACTGTGTGCCGTGTCTTACCCCAAAAGCGTTAATCCTTGTATCAACTCCCAATGAGAATGTAATTGAGTTATTACGAATGGAGCTAGTCGTGGTACTGAAAGGTCTCAGAAAGTGAAATTGTTAGAAGGGGTTCTTCATCGTGATCATCTCCGACTATTTACACTTGCAGTAAAACAAATTATGTTATGTGAAATTTTACCAGGATAAACAAATCATGAAAACAAACTTAAAATCTAAGCTAAATAAATATAGCATGATAATATTATACTGATTGTAGGCTACATGGCTATGAGGACGGGAGGGTGGGGGCAATAGGTTCCTCTAGCATTCGTGCCCCATCCCCTTCACCCATTCGATCCCCACCCCTACGGGAGAGATCAATCCACTAATATGTATGCCGCATAATTGTATCGTTTTGTTTCAACATTATATCAAGCTGCAGCCTCATCGAAACTATTGCCCAAACAATCCCACCCCACCACCTCACCACCTCACCCCACCCCACCACCTCACCCCACCCCACCACCTCACCCCACCCCACCACCTCACCCCACCCACCCCACCCCACCACCTCACCCCACCCCACCCCACCCCACCCCTCTCTCCAGATTGCCCCGAATACGCCACTGGCGATTCAGTACAATGTGTATGCATGTCCCGATTCTAGCCGAAGTTAGAAATGCATACCTGTGAAAAGGGGACACGACCCTGAGGTAGTGAGTGAAAGGTAAAGCTCGTGAGTGGATGGTCGTCTGAGGGAGAAGACACCGAATTGGAGACTAGAGTATAGTTCGGCTTGTACTTGTATTGGTGGTGGTGGCAGTTTGACTGAATGAGTGAACAGCGTACAGGTCGCTTATTCCAAGGAGGTATAGGTCGCCTATATTAACAGAGAGCGGTGGATATTTGAAAGATGCTCAATACACTAGTTGAAAATACTAAATTATATTTTATTTACTTCGAGTTTGTCATTGTGATTCAATCTGCAACTGATAATGAGTAATATTTGAACCACCGAATTAAAGAATTAATATTGTTTGTGCTTGATTGTCTGGACAAAACAATGATAAGCTTCCTGATTCAATCTCTGTGATTAGGAATATCTAATTTTAAGGTAAGTAAAATATAATATTGTTATTTCTCTTATTTGTTGTAATCTTTAAATTACTTGTTTGATATTTGTAATAAATGTTAAAATACTCAAAACACATTTAGGAATGAATTGCGGATTGTTTAATGCTGATTATTTCAATGAATATTTAAAAATGTACACGGACGTTGTTATTAAACTTTGTTTGATTGCGAACTTGTCGATTCCTGTTAAAGAGATAGTCGAGTTTTGGTATAGAGGGCGCTACACACAATAATTTTGTTGTGAGATAATGAAAAACTAATTGTCAAAATCGAAAGAGCATACAATTTTAATGGCAGAATAAACTTTATTTGATCAAAATCGGTTCAGAAATGGCTGAAATATCCATAAACATAACCATTTGGAATAATTGTGGGGCCCCACAATTATTCGATAATTTTGAACCAGCCGTTAACAAATTTTTTTAAATGCGTCCTCTTTTAAAAAATGTACAAAAGAGGTTTTTAAATAGTTGTTGATTATCTCTCTATCTAATCACTATTTCAACAAAATGTCACATGCACAATACTTTATTTAAAATGGTTGAAACCAATGAGTGTTTAGAGAGCGCCCTCTTGAGTTTTAATGGCTCATTTTGAATGATAACAGGCTCTTTACTTAGTCATTTGTAATGTTGTATTCCTTTCGAGCATGGTGGAGTTACGACTATTAGTTTGTAATGTAATGGTGCAGGTTTCGGTTACTAACATTCAGTTTGACCAAAACTGTACTCTCCTTACCAGAACTCAACTATCCCTTTAACCTCCCGAAATGCTGAATATTCAGATGATTTCTTATTATGTTTTATTATCGTTATGTTATAAAGTAAAATCCTGTAATCTTAGACCAACGCAAAGTAAAATATACCACACACGGAATCAGGTGTCTAGTAAGGTGTATGAAATGAAGTTCGTTGACGTGTACTTATGTAGGATGGGCCAATATTTTAATGATAAAATGCATGTTTAATCAAATGAAGTACTCAAATTATATTTAATTGTTAAAGGGATAGTTGAGTTTTGGTATAGAGGGCGCTACACAAAATAATTTTGTGTGAGATAATGAAAAACTGAGTGTCAAATTCGAAAGAGCATACAATTTTAATGACAGAATAAATTTTATTTGATCAAAATCGGTTCAGAAATGGCTGAAATATCCATAAACATAATCATTTGGAATAATTGTGGGGCCCCACAATTATTCGATAATTTTGAACCAGCCGTTAACAAAAATTTTTAAATGCGTCCTCTTTTAAAAAATGTACAAAAGAGGTTTTTAAATAGTTGTTGATTATCTCTCTATCTAATCACTATTTCAACAAAATGTCACATGCACAATACTTTATTTAAAATGGTTGAAACCAATGAGTGTTTAGAGAGCGCCCTCTTGAGTTTTAATGGCTCATTTTGAATGATAACAGGCTCTTTACTTAGTCATTTGTAATGTTGTATTCCTTTCGAGCATGGTGGAGTTACGACTATTAGTTTGTAATGTAATGGTGCAGGTTTCGGTTACTAACATTCAGTTTGACCAAAACTGTACTCTCCTTACCAGAACTCAACTATCCCTTTAACCTCCCGAAATGCTGAATATTCAGATGATTTCTTATTATGTTTTATTATCGTTATGTTATAAAGTAAAATCCTGTAATCTTAGACCAACGCAAAGTAAAATATACCACACACGGAATCAGGTGTCTAGTAAGGTGTATGAAATGAAGTTCGTTGACGTGTACTTATGTAGGATGGGCCAATATTTTAATGATAAAATGCATGTTTAATCAAATGAAGTACTCAAATTATATTTAATTGTTAAAGGGATAGTTGAGTTTTGGTATAGAGGGCGCTACACAAAATAATTTTGTGTGAGATAATGAAAAACTGAGTGTCAAATTCGAAAGAGCATACAATTTTAATGACAGAATAAATTTTATTTGATCAAAATCGGTTCAGAAATGGCTGAAATATCCATAAACAAAACCATTTGTAATAATTGTGGAGCCCCACAATTATTCGATAATTTTGAACCAGCCGTTAAACAAAATTTACAAATGCTTCCTCTTTTGAAAAATTTACAAAAGAGGTTTTAAAATAGTTGTCTCTCTATCTAATCACTATTTAGACAAATCATCACATGGGCCATTCTTTGAAAAGTGAAACTTTTTCGAAAAAATTGAAGTTTTATTTTTCTGTAGTTTTGTTCCATTTTTGGAATGATCCATGTGTAAAGTTTCATGAAATACATGATTTGAAGTTTAAAATGAAACTTTTTTACTCATTTGCATAAATTTACATATTTCAATATTTTTCTAATAATCATAATTCAGAAAATAATCAAGATATCAAAATGATAATTAGCAAGCTCATTCTTCTCACTTTCCTGTACAGGTTGATACCAACTTTGTAAAAATTCAACCTTTCATTCTTTTCTAAACCCGATATTATCAAATTCCCATTTTTCCATTCATATTGTACATGTCACACACGTGACCACCCCAAAATGTCACACACGTGACCAGACGTTGCCACATAATTAAGTACTATAAAAAACAACGGTTTGATATAATTCTCATTCATTGCTATTGTTGTACTTACAAATGTATAGTACTTCTCTGGTAATAAGATGAACATTATAGCTATTCATATTTTAAAGAATTTTCCAAATGAAATTTAGTTATAAAAAAAGCGCTCCGTGCGAAGTCACACACGTGACCCATGCCATTTGACCTCTGACATTGAGTTACGTAATCCTTATAAAATCTTTTGTGTTAAGTTTGAAAGACTACAACATATTCAAGTCACATATGAAGTAAAAATCATTATAGTCTCATACTTAATGAAATATAAGCATCCCATTTCAAAATTTGTCATGTTTTGGGTCACACACGTGACCAAGAATGGCCCACATGCACAATATTTTATCTAAAATGATGAGTGTTTGGAGGGCGCCCTCTTGAGTTTTAACGGCTCTTTTTGAATGATAACACGCTTTTTACTTAGTCATTTGTTATTTGTTATTCCTTTCGAGCATGGAGGAGCTATAATTATTAGTTTGTAATGTAATGGTGCAGGTTTTGGTTACAAAAAATCAGTTTGACCAAAACTATATTCTCTTTACCAAAACTCAACTATCCCTTTCAGCAAATAATGGTTTCTATAAGCAGCTAATGATTTAACCCATTGTCACTCACGGGAACATAGGTTCAGGTAAATTACATAATCTAATAAGGAACAGGCTTAGATTGTGCGTCTTATTATAATCATGGCAAACCTACTGATTGATTAAAAATGCCAATAATTTCATGCGATTGTTAGCATTTTATCAACCGTGCGATCGGCGACAAATAACCACGCAGTGACTAGAGTACGTACGTGGGGTAAGGAAACTCTCGGTGAAGTTCACCCGGTAACCCCGCGAGCGTTGTCCCCGAGAGCCCGCTTGTACTTCGCTTCCTTTTCAGCTGCCGTCGCACAGGGACTGTCACTTTATTGTATCAGTCAGTCAGAAAGTGTGTTACTAAGTATACTCCAGAGGTTCTCTTCGTGGAGTGGGGATAGGGGCATTGAGGTGAGGGATGAGATGTCGTAATTGTCTTATCATGAAGGTATGTATGTCTCTCACATCCCCCTCGCACTCCTCCTAACCCCCCTCCCGTGGAAGGAAATGTAAAACATATTTCAAATCATGGGAAGTCGTATTCCTCCGAGTCTATCTGCTACCTGGCCTGGACATTTGGTTACGCCTCAGGCGTGAATTGATTACCATGTTTAATCCCGAAGCTATTCAATATCATCATCTTCTTCTTCTTCTTCTTCTTCTTGGTAGAGCGCGCGCTTTCCAATCGTGAAATCCCGAGTTCTAACTCTACCGACCGCGTTTGTCCTTCAGCAAGACAATATATCCACTATTGCTGCTCTCTACCCAGGTGTATAAATTGGGACCGGTAGGAGGTGAAAGCCTTTATGTGAATTATCTTCTTAGGCCCATGAGCGCTTGGAAGGAATTCTCCCTAGGGGGTGGAGATGGTGCACACAATGTGTGCTGGTTTGCATTGTATCCGGGGTAATAATAGCCTCTTGACAAGGCATGTCTCGTCTGAGCTGAGTTGAATGCACGGTATTAGTATGCATTATGCAGGAACGACTGGACAGCGCGACTACCCTGCACAATCATTTGCAAAACATTCATGTATTTAGCGCTATATTATAAGGAACTATATTATTATTCTTCTTCTTCTTCTTCTTCTTCTTCTTCTTCTTCTTCTTCTTCTTCTTCTTCTTCTTCTTCTTCTTCTTCTTCTTCTTCTTCTTCTTCTTCTTCTTCTTCTTCTTCTTCTTCTTCTTCTTCTCGACGAAAATTACTTGGAGCTTCCACATTTCTCTTCTACCGTGTTGTTTGGCTTATGGTAAGAGAAGATAAAATAGGGTTATATTTTTAAAATGCCCCTCTAGTATGACGATATCTTTCATTGATAATCATTCAGCTCAAGAGCGTTAATGAACGGTCATAAACCTTATACACGTTATCCAGTCATTCGTTGCAAAAGCTGACGCAAAATGTTCGCTGTTTTAACCAGGAAAGCAGTGTTCTTTTTCAATGAAACTTTCACACATCATTCGGACATAATTTCTTACAATGATTTTGGTATAGGATTGAAGTCTCAAATGTAATCTTGGGCAATATCTGACACTTTACAGGTGCACCTTTAAGCATGTTAAGTGGATATTACATGGCCAAGTAACGAGCAAAAATACAAAGTGATATTTGCTAACTCATTGTACCTTCTTTTTACACAGTTATAACTTTCCAATGGATAATTAAAAATCTGAACGCTTCAAACGTAAATATCTTTTGAAAGAAAGTGAAATTCGAAAAACAGAAACCTGGTCCATGCTTCCATTCGTAATACTAATAAAACAAGGTATGCGAGAACCACTATACTAGAGTCGCAAGTAAGATTTGTGGATTTGGACTATACTAGATCTATTTAAAAGTAAAAACAGTAACATGTGAATGTTTTAATTTACAACATAATTCAGATTCAGATTCATTTTTATTCCATTCGTCATATAAAAACATACAATCATGAACATACAAATTAAATATACAAACAAAAAGACAAAAACATTTAAGTTAAATACAAAATACAAAGTACAATAATAATATGCGAATGAGGAAACCGGCTCGAAAGGACAATAAAGTCTTATTCGGTGCTGGTCCCTTATTATGTGCAAAACGCAAAGAAAAAAGCAACGATGAATGTACTTGTTTGCGAAGAGGAATATAGTAAATTGATGTGTTTTTCTGACTTGAACTTTTTGAATTTCCATTTCAGCAACTTGTTTGATGGGTGCATGTATCATAATGATCACGGGCGTGACCGATAACTGTAAGCTTGATATGAATATAATGATTTTGTTGAATATGTGATCATTCAACAGAAAAAAGGCCATGGATTCGCCAGCAGAAAGGTGAAAGAACCAACTTTGTATTTTATAGGCCAAGCACGTCGCAGTCGGTTTTCGGTAGATGTTTGGCAGGCTTTTGTCATCAACTATCTATTTGATATATACCGTCCTATTTTTTCTAATCAATCTCCATCATACTCTTTTCTGGGCCAGGAATAACACAGGGGCAATTCCATTCAGACTCCTTTCCACACAAGTATTGTTCCACATCTAATTCTAATTGCATACAAGTCATGACCTTGGTTTAGAAATGATGATTCGCAAATATTTACCATAGTTATTAGTGGGTAGATTACAGAATAAAGCAAATTCGATTTAAAGTAATTTACAAACGCACATTAAAACGTCTTAAGTGCCCTTAGCTAGTGACCCATAGCGTATGCGTTATAAAAAAAAAGGTCACTTGAACTTCGATGATCGTCGACTGGAATGATTATTCAAGCTCATCTGCACTCGTCAGCAACCTCTTATTCATGATGAATTATTAAAGAATAAAAGGTTTATCCTATTCTATACAGTCATGGCTTAAAACATAATTTAACAGATCTCATAGGTAGCGCATTTTTGGTAATGGTCCATTAATCTGCTCACATAGCCGCCGGGGACTCATTGTGTTGGGCTCTTTTCTTTCCCAAACGAAACCTTTCAATATTCCATCACTTATTGTGACCCTTGTACCCTTTCCATTCATACAGCGGCATATTTATCCCAAACAATTGCTATTATTTATTATTTTATTCAAAACAAGATTTATCACCAGGCTAGTTGGTGCATGACATGCTTCCAGACACCCTTTTGGTCTAGTCCTCATAAAAAAGGTCCCTAAGCAGACTGATTAAGCATCGGGGTGCAGCTAAAGGGGTATTGGGGGCACCCCACCCCCATAGGGATTGTATAACCTGTTACCTGATCTACACCTATTTGGTATAGGGTTATTTCGTTTACTAGCAAAACCAGCATCTATAGCACGTTTATAGACACGGATTAGGATCAGAGATTCTGACATGTGTTGGGGGGGGGGGGGGGGGGGGGGGGGGGGTAGAGGAGGTTTATGTTCAGTTGGTCTACACTCAGTTGGTCTACAACTCATTTGGTCTACTACCTGATGCCTTTAACTTCAATTTCCCCAACTCCAAACACGATCCCTAACCCAAAACCTACCCTAATCCACACCCTTATGACCCAAATCACAATCCATAATTATAATCATAAGCCCCCGAATTTATAATTTTCTAGTAGACCAAATGGGAGTAGACCAAATGGCTGTAGACCAATCGGCAAGTTACCGGGGAGGATTGGGGTAAAGATAGGGATTTAGACATGGGTGAGGCAATAGGATTTGCATGAGGGGGTTAGGTTTATTGGGAACATGGAAGTTTCATGCATAAAGTTCTAACATGGGGCGTGGACCAACATGTAGTTATTCTAACTGACGATTAACCGGAATTTGTATCCCTGGACTTATATATTTCTACACCGAGTGAAGATTAATTTTAAAAGATATACTAAACAGCGCTTACTGTCGACACCCGCTGCCCCCGCCCTGCCCCCCCCCCCCCCCCCATACCGCCGCCCCTGCTCTTATCTGAACATGGCTACGCCACAGACTAAACCCGATGTGAACCAAAAGGTTTGCAGTGTCTTGGTTTACACCCAGTTGGCCTACGTCTATTTTAAAGGGATCCAGGAATTTTGTTGACATGTGCCAAAAAGTGCTGAATCATTAAATGGTTGATAACATTTGTATTTGTGTGATCTGATATGTCCACTAAGTAACGTGTTAAAAACAAAATCACGTCAAATGGATGTTATAATTATGGCCGATTAACGAGCGAAGATGCAAAGTAATATTTGCTAAATCATTGCACTGACTTTAATACAGTTATGATTATCCAGTAGATAATTATAAATATGAACACTTCAATCATACACATCTTTATAATGGTAGAGAAATTTAGAAAACCGGAAGGTGATCCATATGCTTCTATTGGTAAAATGAATACAATAACAATAATGTATTCGCGAACCGCTAGAGTATCAAATCATTTTTTAGGATTCTGACAATGATCCTTTTATTCATGATGGGAGAAGAGAAAAAAAACATTTCCCAAAGTCCAACTGCACTATCAAACTTAAAACTGAACCTAACCCTTATCGCGACTCATATTCATAATCCTAATCCTGATCTCAACCCCTTTCCATAATCCTAATCCTAGTCCCCTAACTAAGATCTAAACCCTAAGCTTATGCATCTTCATTTTGCTCGTATACAAAATATGGGTTGAACAAATAGGTGGAGACCCAGCGGGAAGTTAGCAATAATTCTTAAAGGGATCTAAATTTAGTAACTTTGTTGACATGTGCAAAAAGTGATGAATGGTTGATTCAATGTACATTGTTGTTATCTGATAATTTATGTCCACTAGGTATTGTGTGAACATGTCAAGTTGAATGGACGTTATATGGCCGAGTAATGAGCAAAAATGCAAAGTGATGTTCACTAACTCATTGCACTGATTTTGTACATGGTTTCGACGATCCAGTGGATAGTTTAACATCTGAACACTTCAAGCGTAAATATCTTTTTAATGAAAGGGATTCGGAAAACCGAAACCTGTCTCATGCTTTTTTTGTTAATACGAATACAACAAGGTATGAGATCGCTAAAATTCCAATTGGATTTTGAGGATTTGGACAATGTTACTAAGTCCCTTTAAGGCAGCTTTCAGCGGATCGAGCCAGTGGTAGAGCCGCCGCGAAGCTCGGGCGTCAACACATTATCAACTGCTCGCTTGAATAAGCTCGGCAGCCTAGATTCCAAATCCATTTCATATTCCACGACCCCAAACCATTTAATTCCCACACAATATTTTCAGCACATAATTTGACTTTTCCACAATCATATTACGGACCGTCGGTTAGCATACGTGTAGCTAATTTCGGATTCAAGGACATTTGAGGTAAGAAATCGTTCATTTTGTTCACATATGCGGATCCGAACTCCCCGTTGGCTTCTAAGGTTTCTTTCTAAGTTCATGCATAGACTTACAACATAAGTCTATGGTTCATGCAATTACCAGACCCTTTTCAACAGCAAATTCTACGTGACGGTTTGAACAATGTTGAATACTTGCAAGTACTGTAACTTGATATTGTGAGTTCATAGTGTGCTGCTGCACACGTTCAAAACACCTGCATATTGAGAATGAATGGGGTTGTGTTTTTTCATGCTTTACCATACTTACCATAATTCAAAGTTGTTGTTATTGTTTGCTCATACCGGTAGCCAAATAGCGTAGAGCTCGTAAATTGTGTGCGAGGTGTCCCTATATTAATCGATATATTTGGCGTGACTTTAATTTCTATCGTAATGTCACCATGGTCCTTACTGTATTATTACATGCTGTGTAATTGCACGCTTATGGATTACAGTCCCCTCCCACCTCGCTGCTGAATGTGCACTATACTGAATGCATGGCCATGCAACATGAGTTTTGTGGAAGAATGTTGCCCATCATGTTCCGATCTTCTTTATGAATTATAAATGATTTCTTATTTTCAATCGAGTGTCTTTAGAAGCAACTAAATACCATGTTGTCTTACGCTTACTTGTTAGTACTGCATTTCCTTTTGCGTTACTTTGGCAACCTCTTGTTTATTAACTGTTGTGTACCTGCCCTCTGAAATAAGTGATTATGATGATGTTCATTTCAGGAGGCGTCACCGTATAGGTGTCAAAGTAGGAGCTTTGATAATGTATACACAAATATATAAATGATAGAAATTAAAAATACCTATTATGTAGCTGACCGAAAATGTTTAAAACTAGACTAGATGAGAGCCAGTTACATCATATGCCTACAATGCCTACGTGAATCATTAATAGTTCTTACTATACCATTTGTTCTATGATGTTCATTTTGCACGAGCAAGATTCACGTGCATCCGGTAACCTCTTTTATCAGAAAATCTTGACAAGTAAGCTTAATCAACTATTCAAAACTATACGTATTACCTCCAAAATTGTGCTAAGCATAACAGCTGACAAAGTTTAATTGTCGACGCTGTCAATCTATACTCCGCAAAAAAAGAAACTGGACACTTGTATAAGTTGAAATATTTCATATTAATGTACGATAAAGTGTACATGATCATATATCAAATTAAAGGGAATTTAGTCCTCTACATATAAGGTATAACTTAAAGGTGTAATCGTTCATGCATGAAATGCCAAGGTCAATTAACACTAGCAAGGTCTGTTTTCAAAAATAGCAAAACAATGGAGGACCACACTATTCGACTGAAATGATAGTAAGCGTTTCACTTAAAACAGGATGAGCGGGGCAAGTAAATTATGACATTATTCAACTTTATTGTTATGAACAAAGTCTGGAAATACAAATTTGTCAATAAAACAAGGTCAGGTTATGAGAGCATTATCATACTGCTCTGTATTACAGGCATGAAGCTTGTCTAATTCATGTGTCCCCTGCAATTTTAACCATAGTTACCTAGATAAATGTCATGTTAAAGACTGCCCAACTGTTTGACTAAGGGTGACTTCAGGTTTTGAAGATCTTTGGACTACGGTAGAATTCTTGAGAAGAATTTATACCATTTTCATGCTGAAATAAGGGCACAAACTGTTGTTTTGACTAATAAAGCTTTGCCATGGAATTCCCCATTCTGTTACTTTTGGATGAAAATAACACCTATAACGTTCACAATTTGTCTTCAATTATACTCTTTATTGAGATGAAGATAGAAAAGGTCACATTTGTAATGAAAAATTATGCCATCTCATGAATATAGCGTTTTAGATTATGCTTATCAACATTTATATGGTTAAGTGGATGTTCCATTTTTGCTATTTTTGAAAACAGACCTTGGTGTGGTTAATTGACCGTGACAAGTCATGCATGAATGATTTCATCTGGATTTCATGCGAATATTGAAGAGGGTAATTGTATCTTTAATTTGATATACCATATCATATATGTTATCGTTAATGAATACGAAATATTTGGTCTCATACAAGTGTCCAGTTTCTTTTTTTGCGGAGTATATATTGCAAGCTCTCTCGGTTGATATAGGACGTATATTTGTATGAGAAGGATACTATTTCACTTTCGTTTAAAGGGGTAGTTTAGTTTTGGTAGAGAGGGCGCTGCACATCACCATTTTTTTGTGAGGTAATGAAAAACTGAGTGTCGAATTTGAGAGAACATGCAATTTTAATGGCAGAACAAACTTTATTTGGTCAAAATCGACCCAGAAATGGCTAAAATATCAATAAATATATCTGATCTTATAATTATTTGGGCCCCAAATAATTAGATGATTTTTTTTAAAAATTAAAAAAATGCTTGCACTTTTTCAAAAATTGTCAAAAGCGTTTTTAAAATAGTTGTTGATGATCTCTCTATTTAATCATTATTTCAATAAAACATCACATGCATTATTTTGTATGAAAAATGGTTGAAACTAATGCCTTTTCAGAAAGCGCCCTCTTGTGTTTTAATGGCTCTTTTTGAATGATAACGGGCTTTTTACTTAGTCGTTTGTAACTTTGTATACCTTTCGAGCATGGTGGAGTTATAACTATTAGTTTATAATGTTACTGTCCAGGTTAGGTTACTAAAGTTTAGCCTTACCAAAACTGCACTACCCCTTTAACTGAATCATGAGTGATTACATTATGAGCCATTAAAACGCATTAAAACCTGCTGAGAATGTATCTGGAAGCTAATATCGTGGCATGATTAAATCGAAAAAAACAAAAACAAATCGGTAACTCGATGTACCCTTTGGGGTTTTGAACTTCCTCTCCCCGGCTTCATACAATGTCAGTATGTTCGGAATAATTATTCGAGTACTGGTCTAACATATCACGCAATAGTGTAAATGTCAGTGTGATACAGATGGCATTTAAAGGGTTAAAACAGTTGTGCGCGTTCTTCCAATTTCACCTTGAGTCAACGGGGAGGTTATAAACCCTACTAACGTGATGTGAGTGAAGGCGGGGTCACATTGTTGGCCACATTAGTGCAGACATAATTCAAGGCAATTTCCATATTTCAAATGGGGATTTCAGCAATAATTCGTGTATCCCACCTGGTTTACCGGAATATAACGCTAGCATATAATAGTACTAACGATAATAACAGTGGCAATAATCATAATGATAGTACAGTGTAATATTGCTACTGGGGACAACGTTCATATCACAAGGAAACGACGTGTATGTTTATTTGCTGTTAGAAAGCAGAAATAAACAACAACCTAGGAAACTGTAATATTTGAAATTGATTTATACGATTTTTTTCAAAGATAGTGAGATGTCATACAATAATAAATCCTAGCGGATAGGTTTAATGTGTTTTGAAATCACATCAGGATTATTATATAAAGTAAGAACAATAATAATTTACGCGTATTTGATAAGCTATCGTAGAACAATTTTTAATGGTTAGCATATAAATCGCGGCCCTTTGAACCGGTGCTAGATCTGGCATTTGGTCGTAAATAACATTTTACTGTTAGTGACTTTTTACAACTGGTAGTAAAAGTTTCAATTCGATACACGTGACCTGTTGACTTCTATCTCTATATAAAATTCGTATATCCACACCTCATATTTGGGTATAAGAACACCCCGCGGAAAAAAAAAGAAGTGAAGTTCTTACCTGCTAACGCAGAATTGTACTTATAAAGTAGCATGTTCGTAACATAGTTACATTGAGGGTTGACTGGTAAATGATTTGTTTTTTTACAGACGTGATCAATAATTGTTTGCATTTACGTCTGTGGCAGCCCTTTATCGTCACCTTTTTTATCATCCGAGAGACGCAGCATTGGTTCTGTGTTCAGGCCTCCTGTTTTTACTTGCTTCATCTAACTGGGGGTAACAGTTACTCCGAGGATACCTGTGACCTTTTAACTCCATTCCTGTCCACCTTTTTAGATACATATTAAATATTTGTCATATTTCATAATTTCAGAATAACGTAACCCCTTGAATAAACTGGTAAAATAAAATGCACATCACCACCTACGGTACAGTAATATCTAAATTATGGTACTAATAGTTCAAGTCACAATTCAGACGAACGTGACCTTTTGACCCAGGCCTGACCTTCCCTAACTTAAATCCCTCTAGTATAAGTATCTACGTGCCCTAATTGAGTCTCACAAATCCCGCTAAGTGGCACGGGAAGTGCTAATGCACCTCTCCGCCTACATGGCCTACAACCTGTCGTAGAACCCCCTTCCCTCTCACCACTCTACTCGAATTTCATAATCCTAAATCTGCAGCAATTAACGCAGTGGTGAAGTAAGGGTCTCTTTATAGACGGGGACGGATGGATGGAGTGAGAGGGGGGAGGTGGCAAGGCGCATACAATCCATGAACCAGAGTCAATCATGACGGAGAATAATTATATAGGGAGCAACATTATATGCCCCATAACATAAGGGAGGAAGGCAGCTCTTGGTAAACAAATACAGTCAAACCTGTCTATAGCAGCCAACTAATTGCCTATAGTGGCCACCAAATGTGTTGCCCTGGAGAGAAAAACAGTGTTGTAGTAGAACCTCTCTATGCTATGGAGGTCACCTGTCTACAGTGGCCACTTTTCTTGTTTCCCTTGGGTGGTCAATATACACAGGTGTGACTGTAATGTGATAACACATGTCTATCGTGCTTCTTTTCGTAAGCTGATTATGGGACTAGTGCTCACTAGACCCAATCGCAAGCCTAAACAGGTTTACTCAATTTTTATTTCACGGATGCAGCCAATAATTATTTGCAAAGGGGGAACATTATTGCCCCCTTCCCAATATTATCTGCGCCATTATTTCACGTATGCGTTTCACACTGTATTTCTGTTTCCTTTCCAACATGATGAGAGCAGTGACTTCAAGGGATATAATTCCCCAAGAAAGTAATACATCACCTTCTTATCTCCTTTGATAAACCATTACTTTCACGTATGTGTTCTACTCCATAGGAAGGTATCGCCGCAGACACGCTACGCTCAACTTCAGAGCCAACTCGATCAAGCAGCGCTAAACACACCCTCGCGATGAGTAAAGGGCGTACTGATCTGCCGCAAAACGGCAACGCGAAGGACCACGACGGCACGGAGAATGCTGCCTATGTTCACGACATTAACCTGGAAGAGGGGTCAGCGGCGAACGGGAATCACGCACAGGTGGGCTCAAAGGGTGCCGCCTATCCCCCGGAGAAATCCCCAGATGTTGCCTCATCATCAGATGCGTTGACGTGTGGATGGTTTGGATGCAGACCTCGATGGATGCGCTGCCTCAGCACTGCAAGGTGGATGCTAGTCGCCCTGTGCCTTGGCGCGTTTTTCGAGGTATCTTTTTCAGCAACTAAATATTTCTTCCCTTGTCATGATTTTTTTGTATATATCTTAAACCCAGTTATGTATAATTACCTAATGAGGATGCAGGACATTTTATCTACTGCTTAAAGGGGAATTAACTCCTATCCTTTTGACTTACTGGATGTGATGAGAGCATAACTACTATCATTGCTTGTCACTTATTTCCTCCTGAATATTCCCGATTACAAAAATAATCAATATTTTATGGCCCACTGTCTGCTTTCAGTGCCAACAGGAGGCGGCCATTTCTTCAACTTCTCGCGGTGAAATGACGTGTCAGGCGGAGAACACAATAGCGGGTTACGATAATGCTATTGTGTTCTCCGCCTGCCACGTCATTTCACCGCGAGTAGTTGAAGAAATGGCCGCCTCCTATGGGCATTGAAAGCAGACGACAGTGGTCCATAAAATATTGATTATTTTTGTAATCGGGAATATTCATGAGGAAATAAGTGACTAGCAATGATAGTAGTTATGCTCTCATCACATCCAGTAAGTCAAAATGATAGGAGTTAATTCCCCTATAAATTATGTTTTAGTTAGTATTTTTTCGGTAACCTTTGAGTTTCCTCTTTTTTATTATGAAGAGTTTGGTGTGCACCTATTAATCCCTGTGTAGAATGTTAATTTTTTCCAGGCCGTCTTTTTAACAAGTTTTTACAGAATCTCTAAATCGTACATGTTTTATTCATGATAATATTACATTTATACGATACAAGGGGTAGTTCAGTTTCGTTATAGAGGGCGCTGCACGAAATAATTCTTTTGTGAGATAATGAAAATCTGAGTGTCAAATTTGAAAGAATATACAATTTTAATGACAGAATAAACTTTATTTGATCAAAATCGGTTCAGAAATAGCTGAAATATAAATAAATATATCCGATCGGAATAAATCTGGGCCCCAGATTTATTCGATGATTTAACAAAATTAATAAAAAAATGCTTACACATTTTCAAATATTGTAAAAAGTGGTTTTTAAATAGTTGTTGATGATCTCTCTATTAAATCATTATTTCAACAAAACATCACATGCATAAATTTGTATAAAAAATGGTCGAAACTAATGCTTTTTTAGAGAGCGCGCTCTTGTGTTTTTTTAAATGAAAAATGGTTGAAACTAATGTTTTTTTAAAAGAGCGCGCTCTTGTGTTTTAATGGCTCTTTAAAAAAATGATAACAGGCTTTTTACCTAGTCGCTTATAATTGTGTATACTTTTCGAGCATAGTGAAGTTATTAGTTTGTAATGTTATTTTGCAGATTTTGGTTACTAAAGTTCAGCCTTACAAAACTGTACTACCCCTTTAAGGTAGGAATACAAAATTGGGTTAAGTAGTCAATACTAGTTCAAAACTTACTTTAAATGCATGTACCGTTTTTCGCATTTGCTGTTTATTTTTATGACAGGCTCTCACTAATAACAATCAATAAACTCTTATATGGATCCCTTCCAAATTATTGTTTTGTTTACATTATTATGTTATTGTTAGTATTTGTAATTATATTACATTGTTTGGTTTAACTATAATTGGCTCGATTTCGCAGGCCCTATTCATCAACGGTCTCCTCCCGAGTTCCCTGCCCTCCATCGAACGTCGCTTCCAAATCTCGAGCAGGAAGTCCGGCCTCATGTTCAGCGTCTTCGACATCGTCACCATCATCATCGTCCTCTTCTTCGTCCACTTCGCCGGTCGGAGTAACAAGCTCCGACTGACCAGCATCGGCGTCGCGTTGCTAGCCATCGGTGCTTTCGTCTTCTCCCTCCCCCACTTCATCACGGAGCCTTACTCCTACGTGTCATCCAATCAGAGCTTGACATGTGAGCCTGCAGCGCCCTCTGCGATGGGAGATGAATGCGTGGCGTCAGAAAGCGTAACCTATCTAGGCAACCTCTACTACATATTTGTGTTGGGGTTGGTCATCGCCGCTATTGGGTCGCTGCCTTTATACACTCTGGGAATGGCGACTTTGGACGAATCGGTATCCAACGAAAGCTTTGGTCTATATTTCGGTTAGTTGCTCTTTAAATATATCCATTCAGGACTGGTCCCAAAAATACTCGGTCTATACAGGGCACGGGCGTCGATACTTACGTAATACCTATTCATCAGGGGGGATGAATGAATAGATCATCCCCCCCTGATGAGTGGGTATCAATGACAGATCGACGCCCATGATACAGGGACTATGGAAAATGCATATCATACCCAAATAAAATTGGTTTGAACGGGTTACAGTTATAACAAATATATATAATTAGAAGTTTGTTTGGTAGAAACAATTTCAAAAGGAAAACAAAATTGTGATCAACTCGCACAATATTTCAGTTTAACAAACGTTTAAATTACAATTCCTAACTGCCATGAAGTATCAAACATAATGAAAACTGTCACAAGACTTGATCAACTCTTTTACGACGACGGACCGTCAAGCTGCCCTCAACGTCGAGCACCTTATCGTCCATAATTCTCGCTACACTATCCCTTGTCATATCTGCGGTGAAGTCTTTTTAGGCCTTAAAGCTCGAGGATAAATACACGCCAGCAACTTCCAGGACTACCACGGTCGGTTTTTAAGTCCAAATGCCCCCCCCCTTTATTATTTTATTTCTTATTGCCATACCTACCTAATTTTAAAGGGATAGTTGAGTTTTGGTATAGAGGGCGCTACACAAAATAATTTGTTTGTGAGATAATGAAAAACTGAGTGTCGAATTCGAAAGAGCATACAATTTTAATGACAGATTAAACTTTATTTGATCAAAATCGGTTCAGAAATGGCTGAAATATCCATAAACATAACCATTTGTAATACTTGTGGGGCCCCACAATTATTTGATAATTTTGAACCAGCCGTTACATTTTTTTTAATGCTTCCTCTTATCAAAAATGTACAAAAGAGGTTTTTAAATAGTTGTTGATTATCTCTCTATCTAAAAACTATTTCAACAAAACATCACATGCATAATATTTCATTTAAAATGGTTGAAACCGATGAGGGTTTAAAGAGCGCCGTCTTGAGTTTTAACGGCTATTTTTTTAATGATAACAGGCTTTTTACCTAGTCATTAGTAATTTGTTATCCCTTTCGAGCATGGTGGAGTTATAACTATCAGTTTGTAATGTAATAGTGCAGGTTTTGGTTACTAAAATTCAGTTTCATAAAAACTGTACTCTCTTTACCAGAACTCAACTATCCCTTTAATACCGGTAGCTAGCTAATAACACGGGCTGATTTTATTGCACCGTTGAAATGAGATAGATAGGTATGGCTCAATGTCAATAACACACTCACTTTTGAGTTTTATGTTCAGGACTCCCTTACCTCCCACACTCTTGTGAAAACCAATGCTTTATGTAACCTCACTGATAGTATTCCTTGTTTTTTCTTTTGTCTGTTCTATCTCCCCAGGTTGTTTATTGGCAGTGCTCATTCTTGGGCCTGGATTTGGTTTCTTCCTCGCCGGATCATTCCTTAACACCTTCACAGAATTAGAAGTACCAGAAGGGTAATTAATTATAAATGTATAAAGTTGAACACTGATTTCAAACATATTTAAATTGAATACTTAAATAGACGTCGCAGTCAATCCTGAATGGCGCTTGTGTGATACCTACTTAAATGCAGCGATATGTTGTACAACTAATCGCGACCATCGCGCAACTCTTGCTAGAAGTAGCAAACTGAACACGAATGTGTCCTTTCCGCCGCCCAACGTATATTTAATATTGAATGTTGGTTTTTAATTTATTTTCAATTATGGCAGACATATCAATGGAATCATGTAAACATGGTAAGAATCTTGCAAATATAACCCTGTTAAATGATATTTCAACAATACTTCTTCATCCTCTTGGATGTACAATATGTTTTTGCAACTTTACAAACCTCGAGCAGTACTAGTAAGAAGGCACTGAATTCACGATACGGCTACCAGCAAGTCATAATTATTTATCATAGTAACTAGTAACTTTGTTGGCATGTGCATAAAATAGTCAATAGTTGGAGAAATGTGTAGTTTTGTGATCTGATATGTCCTCTGAGTATTGCATGAAAATCTCACGTTAAATGGATTATATGCCAGAGTAATGAGCGAAAATGCAAAGTGATATTTGCTAACTCATTGCCCTGATATTCTACACTGTTATGACTATTCAGTGGATAGTTAAAATCTGAATTTTACTTCCTTTCTGTCACAGGGTTGAGCTCTCCCCAACTGATCCCGGCTGGGTCGGGGCGTGGTGGTTGGGGTGCATCGCATCGGGATTCCTGCTACTTATTTCAGCCGTCCCGCTCAGTCTGTTCCCGCGGGAATTAGAAAGTAAGGATTGTTCAATATACTTATACATTTACATACGAAGGTTTAATATGTTTATAATCAGTAGACATATTATAATAATGCGTCTTCAAGATCAATTTTTTTTAAAGATAACCACGTTTACATTGGTTTGCTTTTCATGCTTTTGGTCCGGACGGTGGTTGGGGGTGTTGGTATTGTATCTTGATTTTTGCTTTTTCTCTTAGCCTTTCCACTCAGTCTGTTCCCGATGAATAAGAACAAAAGGAGAGATCAGAATACTTGGATATTTGAATCCAATACGTTATAATCTGAACCTTTACATTCTAAAGACTGTTAAACCTCCCTATTTTCATCAGGGCTATTTTTTATTGAATTAAATACTAAATTGCCAGACCCATTCCTCTCTAGCCAGTGTGTGTATTCTATGGACCATAATACCAAATTTAAAATTTAACGTATTATGGATTAATGTATTTTTGTCGTCATCCATTCCAACAGCAACCGCACAGATCCGAGCGGAGAAGGAGAACCAGGCGCATCAGAACGCAGGGTCCATCGAGACGGCCAGACCAGACTTCGGCCGCAAGCCCGTCGACTTCTTGCTGGCACTCCGCTACCTCGTCGTCAACCCGACCTTTATCTGCACGTGCCTTGGGAGTGTGGCCGATACGCTTCTGGCGAACGGACTTGGGGCCTTCTTACCAAAGTTCTTTCAGAATCAGTTTGGAATCACACCAAGTCTGACCAACGTCCTCATTGGTAAGATTCCATATTGTTTTTTCTTTGGCAAGCAATCAATTTTTGTTTTGTATAAAGGTCCGTAACGGTGCTGCTTAAAGGGACAGGTCCACTTTTACAAAACGTCTGAACAGCTTTCAGTTGACGGATGGGGATCAATGTAACACGCAAAAAAAAGAAATCAGAGCGAACAGCCCTCTAATTTGGATTCTACGAATGAAAAACGAATGCGTCCCTCCATTTAAACTATATGTCGGTCAATAAAGGAGTTCAACTGATTTAGCATAATATTACAACAATATAGTACTAATTCTCGTAAATGTATTGTGAAGCCGACATTTGTTAACGTATGTCACGGAAAAAGATCTCAAAAAGAAAGAATATATAATTACATGTAGTCAGTTTAAGCGATGTTTGGGTATTTTGCTTGGTAAACGCTCACACATTCGTACTTATGCGCGGGTCACGTAGCTAGCGCGGGTCACGTAGGGGTCATGCATACCGATCTGGCACTCCGTGAAATCTATGTACGAACTTACTCACCGGCCGAAAATACGTATGTACCTAATTAACCGACGTCCCTCAGTTTATTCAGTTTTAGGTCTATAACTCCACGAAAAAGAGATTTCAAGCCCTAATTTTTTCAGGCATGCTATTAAATGACATTTCCTTTCATATAAGACAATAACCTCGCAACTTTTGAATTTTGGCATGCAAAAGTGGATCTCTCCCTTTAAGACTTGAAGATTACGCGCTGTCTGAGCACGTGTGAACAGTCTGTGCATGCCATCTTCATTGACATTCTGGGTCTTTTATTTGCACGTTTATGTTTTTGTTTTGTTTTGTATAAACCTTGTATGCCATGCAATGTGAACAATAGCCCATCACGCCAACAATTATGATTTAGAAATGGGGTAAACATGCGCTTGGAGACCAGTGATGGAGACATTTCCAACATCTGAGTCGGAAAGACTCTCCCAAATCCGCGCTGCCAAATGGATGAAGCTCCTATCCAAAGATGAGGTTGGTTGAATTTAACAGTTATATCCAGACGGTGCCTTGATTGCCCCAGAGAGGGTGGGTTGGCAGGATCTATGCTAAGTTGTTCCAGTCTTTGATGGTTCTGGGAGAGAACAATGCAGTTCATGCTCGACTGGAGCTATGAAGCGGAATCTGTGTCCCCTGTTAATAGCCCGGTCACATATCAACGGATTGCGTAAACGGACGTCAAACGGAGAGCTAAATTTTCCATCCGTTCGTCTCCGTTCGTATGCGTTTCTTGTCCGTTCCTTGTCCGGTGATGTACGTTGTTCTATGTTTTCTACATAAAGCAATGGAGACGACTTTTATCACCGGATAATTTCATTTCGCAAATTTTCTATTCGTTGGGCATTCATTTCCGCTATCCGTTGATATCTCACCGGGCCAAGGATGTGGATTTGCATAAGTATTGATGTCACTTGATATCAACAAGATCTTCAAGCTTTTACATCCAGATTTTAAAGACATCGATACTTATGTCGGATATTGTGATGGAAAATAAAATATTATTTGTAATGGAATCGTGTCAAATAACTTTTTACATTGAGTAGATAACCAGGGGTCCAGAGATTATGGTTTAAAATAGTATCTACTCACATGATGACAAAACGTGATTTATAGCGTTGGAACAATCAACCATTGCAATGATCTTTTACAACCTTAGCAATTATCAATAACCCTTTAAAAATTTTAAGGGATAGTTGAGTTTTGGTAAAAAAAATAGTTGTTTGTAAGATAATGATAAACTGAGTGTCAAATCCGAAAAAGCATACAATAAAAAATAAAAATAATAAAAATGCTTCCTCTTTTTTCAATTTAACAAAAAGAGGTTTTTAAAATACTGTTGTTGATTATCTCTCTATCTAATCACTATTGCAACAAAACATCACATGCACAATATTTTATTTAAAATGGTTGAAACCGATGAGTGTTTTGAGAGCGCCCTTTAGAGTTTTAACGGCTCTTGTTGAATGATAACAGGCTTTTTACTTAGTTATTTGTAATTTGTCATTCCTTTCGAGCATGGTGGAGTTATAACTATTCGTTTGTAATGTCATGAATTTGATGGTGCAGATTTTTGTTACTAAAATTAAGTTTGACCAGTACTGTGCTCTCTTTACCAAAACTCAACTATACCTTTAAATTGATTCTCAATTAGACTCTTCACGGTGTTATTGTGCGCTAGGTTTCAAAAGTCGTATTAGCTATTTTGAAGAATCGTAACAATCCTCAGGATGGTTAATTGTTTCAACGTAGTTTTACGACTTACTGATAAGTTGTCAATTATATGGCTTCGTGCTTTTCTTTTCTCCTGAATTCGTATCCATTTAGGAATCGCCGTCGTTATCGGAGGCATCATCGGGAGTTTTGTGGGAGGAATCATCATGCGTAGACACAAGCTGAAAGTGGCTGGATTGTTAAAGGTTATCATCTGTTGCCATGGTGTATCCGCCCTTCTTTACTTTAGTCTCCTGCTGCAGTGTCCGCAAGCACAAGTTGGTGGTGTGACCATCAACTACGATGGCTCCGAGTAAGTCTGTAGTTTGATTGTGTCTAAAGGGTACCACCGTCCAAAAGTAATATTGTTTTAAATGAAAGGTAACACCTTTAGTAGTCCATTCCATCAACAAGTTCAACAAAATATGTTTCTAGAAAGAAAAAACAAATAGTTGGAAAACGCATCACCATTCTAAAGCATGCGTTCATGGGTCTGCATGTGCGAAGGCTACCTTTGTCCAGAGCGAACGAATCGTCCGGGATTCTATTTTCTCCAAACGTACGCGTGAATAGCTGCATTGGCGCACTCGCAAATATTATCGCGTACGGAACCATAAAAGAATAATGGTTCCGGAAATGGTGGTAATTAATTGCATTGTTTATGAATTACAAACCCTTTGCAAAATGTTCGATATCTATTTGATATCGCAAAACGGTACCAAAACATATAATTATGTGTTGTTCGTTGCCTGGTGGTCCTCTTTAACGCTAGGCGTTTGAGAGTTTGATTGTTGGTGGTTAGTTTGTATGTTTACTTGTCTTTGTATGTTTGTTTTTGTTTTGCGTTCGATGAAGATGATTGTCATTTGTAATGGTATTTCAGACCTTCTCGATTATAGCACTTGTTGCCATGTCAATAAGCCTAAGAGTGACCATCACCTTTGATGGCACGCGTCGAGTACCTAGCTCGTCTGGTTGGTTGGTTGGTTGGTTGGTTGGTTGGTTGGTTGGTTGGTTGGTTGGTTGGTTGGTTGGTTGGTTGGTTGGTTGGTTGGTTGGTTGGTTGGTTGGTTGGTTGGTTGGTTGGTTGGTTGGTTGGTTGGTTGGTTGGTTGGTTGGTTGGTTGGTTGGTTGGGGTTGGTTGATTGGTTGGATGGTTGGGGTTGGTTGATTGGTTGGATGGTTGGTTGGTTGGTAGGTTGGTTGGATGGCTAGTTCGTAGGTTAGTTAGTTGGTTTGTTGGTTTGCTGTGACCGCACAAGTTTCTTTTTCAGACCGCATATAAATTGCCACTACGTGACCTTGCGTTTTAATTTGCCTTACCCCATTTGTGTATCTCACTACAGGCTAACAAGCAACCAACAAGTCAATTTAACAAGGGCCTGTAACTCTGATTGTGCATGTTCAACCGACTTGTATTTTCCGGTCTGTGATGAGACTAGCGCCATTGAGTACTTCTCCCCATGCCACGCGGGATGTACGATAGACTACGGAGACGGGGTAAGTCTTCCTATTGTGTGTTTTTGGTTTTGTTTTTACTATATGTAATTGTATAAATTGGAATTCATATGTTGTTACAAAAATATGGCCATCAAAGGAATAGGTTTAGATGGCGCTTCAAAAATGCATATCTGCCAGGTGTGGATATTCATATCTCATTTTCAACATGATCAATTATTTAAATTGATGAAGTTTGATAAAGATACTTTTTTTGTTTTGCAATACTTTGATGTTTTGATCACGATATTATCGATTCAATTATAATAATAATAATAATACTAATAATAATAACAGACAAGCATTTATATTGCGCCATCAATCTAGACATTCTATTCCGAGGCGCATCATACTGAACAGTATATTATTAACCTGGCTGTAGACGAGCTGCCTGCAAGCGTGGCAAGCAAGCGCATCAAGCTTTTGCATTTCAAGGAATAAATTCCTGCCAGGTACCCATTTACTACACCTGGGTTGAGAGCAGCAATTGTGGATAAAGTGGATATCGACAAATCATATTTTTGTTTCTAAATACCCCACAGTATTATGACGGCAAGTTCGTGTTTGGGCGAGTTAACCTTCAACTCATCTTTTTTTAGTAACTATTTACATTTTTAAATTGATGTAGTTTGATGAAGATAATTTGATGTTTTGACCACGGTATAATTATTATCAATTAAATAACGACAATTCATTTTGTCTTTCTGAATATCCCACAGTATTATGGCGGCTGTTCGTGTTTGAGCGAGTCAACCTCCAACTCATCTCTAATAGTCACTGCAGGGAGCTGTCCTACTGTGAAGTGTGAATATCCTCATTTTATCTTCACGGCCGTCCTCGTCGTCCTGACCATCATCAGCTATGCAGCCATCGTCATCAACTACAACGTCTATCTCAGGTACGCCATTTGATCTGAGTAAGTGACTGAGTGGGTGATACGTGATATGATTGTTTGATTGATTGCTTGCTTGCTTGATTGATTGATTGATTGACAAAGTGAGTGAGTGAGAGAGTGGGTGAGTAATTTGATTAATTGATTGATTGATTAATTGATTGATTGATTGATTGATCGATTAATCGATTAATTAATTGATTGACTGATTGATTGATGATGATGTAATTAATTGATTGACAAATTAATTAATTAATTTATTTAATATCGATTGATTGATTGATTGAGAGTGAGTGAGTGAGTGAGTGAGTGTGTGAGTGTGTGCGTGCGTGAGTGTGTGTGTGAGTGTGTGTGTGTAAGTGAGCGAGTGATTGATTGTTTGATCGATTGGTTGATTGAGGAGTGAATGAGGAGTGATGTCATGAGTGATCCACCCATCAATTGTGTGGTTGCATTGCTGCATGAGAGAGTGATCGAGGAGGTGACTGATTAATTGATCTGTTTTAATTGATCTGATTAATTGACACCTGTAACTCATTTTCTCCGTATTTTTTTTATAGATGTGTTCCCGAGTCACAGCGATCCATGTCACTTGGGGCATTTTCCTTCCTCACCAGATTGTTTGGTAAGTTTAATTGAATTTTATTAAAGGGATCTAGATATATTATTAAAATTCGCACAACTTTCTTAGAACGCCAGTGGTACATTCATACCTTGTTGCATTCGTATTACCAAGAAGAAGCATGTAACACATTTTGGTTTTACGAATTGCCCTTTCGTTAAAAATACATTTATGATATTAGTGTTCGTTTTTTAATTATCCACTGGAAAGTTATAACTGTATTTACAGTCAGTGCAATGAGCAGATGAGTTAGCAAATAGAAAGTGAGTTTTCGTTCATTACTTGGCCATATATCTTCCATTTAAATATTCAAACACTACTGAGTGAACATATTGTATCACAAAACACACACATTTTATCAACCATTCATCACGTTTTGCACATGTCAGAAAAGTAATCATATGTTAGTTTGTCTAAATATCTCCAAAAGGGAGTGGGAAATGTGTATTTGTTAAGAGCTCCCAAGAGATTGAAGCTAAGTATGTCACTTAGATATTTGTCATTTCTCACCTGTTTAGCTATTTCGTAAGTTCAATCACATTATAGATAATACAGTCTGGTCATGATGCTCCCAATGAAGTGCGATATGTGTAGGTATCGCTGCAATGAGCATGTCAATACTTATAATTTACATGAGATTATTTTATTTCCGTACTGGGTAGGTTTAGCCCGGCCAGGACTTATTAATTTTGCAATAACATTGACAGTATTGTATTCTCCATAGCATGGGCGTAAATACTTACGTAATACCTATTCATCAGGGGGGGATGAATGAATAGATCATCCCCCCCCCCTGTTGAATAGGTATAAATGACTTATTTACGCCCATGCTCCATAGACCAAAGCCAGAATATTTTCGGGACCAGTCCCGAAGGGGAAAATAGATGTTTGTAGCGAGTCATAACTACTCCCATTAGGAGCAGGGAGTGTTCACGTGACAATTAGAATGTATGTTTAACACTTTGAGCATTTTCTTTTAATTTTTACTAACAGGCGCCGTACCAGGACCGATTGTATTTGGCGCCATCATCGACGGAGTCTGTCTACTATGGCAGGAGACGTGTGGGGAACAAGGCTCTTGCTGGATTTACGACCGGGCGAGTTTCGGCATTAGGGTCACCATACTGGCCGTTGTGCTCAAATTTGTCGGCTGCGGCTTTAACGTGTTGGCGCTGTTGTTCTATAAGCCGGCGGTCGAAAACGACGACGAGGGACTAAAGACGAACATGGAGAACAAATATGCATCGGGCGTCGTCGTCAAGAACGAAGAGAACTCTGATACGAAGATGTGATTCATTCATTCCATCAACTATTTCATATATCTCCCAAATTGGGTTCCTTTTTTACATCGAGTATCATTTTTGTATCGAAAATGATAGCATATTTTCATATACAGTTTCCTTTCTGCCACTATTTTCATAGCGCAATGAACGTGTTACTCAAGTTGACTGTGTTGACGATTTAGAGGGCGTTAACACTAACTCAGTCATAGGAAGCCGCCATATCTACGCGCGCCACTCGCTCATACGATATTATACAAATAATACACTGTCTAGAGTGCATTGTGTAAATGCAACGCACAGCTAACAGAGCTGAGAGCGCGATGCATTTACATGATGCACGATAATTGAGACTGTGTATTATTTGTTTTATAACACGAGCTCAACCACGGAATCGTTTATTTTGCTGGATTTTTAAAAACAGACTTGCCATGCCACAAACCCTGTCTATCTACCCTCTAGAGTGTGAATTGAATTTACAAAATTCACCATCCGACTACCTGCACTCGCTTCACTGAATGTGAAGCTCAGCAGATCAAACGCAGTCCACCAGAAATTGCCGAAAAAAATTCCCGTAAAATGAGAATTATCAAAGCATTTTATGCAATATCAAACCACATACCATATAATTTACGAAACTGCTAAGATTGATTTACTACAATACCGATAATTTACAAAACGAAGCTTTTTCCATCTTTTTTTTAATCACTTTCGCAAGTTTGTCTCCGAGAGAACTATGTAAACAAGCATTGTGACGTCATAGCCGTGCAAAAAGTTGCGCAACGAAAACGAGTAATGCATGGGGTTGCACCCTGTTTTGCACGGTCGTGCATGTTTGTTGAAATTTAATGAATAGTCACGTGACAGGATTTAACCAATCACGTTACTGAATTTACATGAGCCGTGTTATAAAAAGCTGTAGTATTCTTCCTGGTTCTTTAAAGGGATCTTTTAACATAGTCAACATCCATACAATTTACTTAGAACTCTAAAGCCCGGCGCAGACAGAGCCGACTCGACCCGATCCGACTGGTTTCAATCAGGCTAGAGTAGGGCACTGTCGGTCGGAGCCGATTCATCGAGTTGAATCGGCCCCGACTGGCATCCGACTGTCTCTCGTCTGGCAAAATGTGTGTCGCGAGGCACTGAAAACTGAGCCAATCCGAGTGAAAACCGATCGGGTCGAGTCGGGTCTGTCTGCAGAGGCCTTTACGGTTCTCACACACCTTGTTGTATCTGTATACAATATAAGCATGCTACCAGTTTCGGTTTTCCAAATTTCTCTTTCGTTAGAAAGATTGTATGCTTGAAGTGTTCGGATTTGAAATTCTCTTGTGAAGAACTTCAACGCGCATTACTTGGTCACATGGCACTCATGTACCATAGCATTTCCCCACGTCACTCAGTGGACCTATCGGATCACCGAAATATAACATAGTATCAAACCATTGTCAGTGTTTGCGCATGTCAGCAAAGTTGCTAGATCCCTTCAAGAGACTGGGTCATCGCGCCACTGGCTGATTCTAAAATTTACAACAAGGAGCCATGTTTAATTGTATAGGCATACGCGTGCTCTGTAGATTACAATATGATATCAAGGGCGTCAACAGCTTCTCAAAAGAGAGGAGGGGGCATTTCTAGGGATCAAAGCGACTTAACGTGTGGGAGTGTGGGATGCCCCTGTCCTACTAAAAGGAAGATTTGCAATTTTCGTCTTGAAATTGTGCCATTTGCGATTTGGTGAATATCTGAGACAGAAATTGTACACGATATGAAGTGTAAAATATGGAATATATATAAACATACATACACGTACACATATATGAAAACGTGTTAGGGGGCAATCCCAACCACTTTTAATAGTGGGGGCCGGGGGACGTGTGACCCCCCCCCCCCCCCCGCCCCGTCCCCCGCCTTCTGACGCCCATGTATGAGTATATAGTTCCTCGAGTGTCGCCCCTCACACAGGATTCCAGCTGGTTCTGAACACATGGCGCTGCCCTAGCTGTGGGCGTTTATGTTCCAAATAATTATGATGACGCAGTTATTCCAGAAACATGGATGTGTTAAATTATCGTATGAAAAACACCGAGAAAAGGTTGGTAAAACGTGTTTTTATTTGTGATCTGGTACGTACACTGAGTGATGTGTGAAAATACAATGCCAAATGAGTGTAATACGGCTAAGAAATGGTCGAAAGTGCAAATTGCAATTGTTATTAATTTTGTCTTTGTATATACAAAGTTAAAATGATCCCCGCATTTTTCGATAAAAAACATACATTTATTAGTAAGTAAGAAAAGAACATGTGACTAACCAAAACTGGTTTCCTACTTCTATTCTAAAGAGGAAAACAACCAGGTATGAAAGAAACGCTAGAGATGATGGCAAGTGAATTTGGACAAAGTTTAATAGATCGCTTTTAACATTTTCGCGCATTATACTTTAAGGGATAGTTGAGTTTTGGTATAGAGGGCGCTACACAATATAATTTTGTTGTGAATTAATGAAAAATTGAGTGTCAAATTCGAAAGAGCATACAATTTTAATGGCAGAATAAACTTTATTTGATCAAAATCGGTTCAGAAATGGCTGAAATATCCAAAAACATTACCATTTGGAATAAATGTGGGGCCCCACAATTATTCGATAATTTTTAACCAGCCATTAAAACAATCTAAAAAATACTTCCTTTTTCAAAAACTTACAAAAGAGGTTTTTAGATTGTTCTTGATTATCTCTCTATCTAATCACTATTTCAACAAAACATCACATGTACAATATTTTATTTAATATGGTTGAAACCGATCAGTGTGTAAAGAGCACCCTCTTGAGTTGTAAGGGATCTTTTTGAATGATAACATGCTTTTTACTTAGTCATTTTTTATTCGTTTCGAGCATGGTGGAGTTATAACTATTCATTTGTAATGTTATGGTGCAGGTTTCGGTTACTTAAATTCGGTTGACCAAAACTGTACTCTCGTTACCAGAACTCAACTACGTTGTTGACAAGTGCAGAAAGTGATGCTTGGTTAATAAAATGTGTATCGGTGTGATCTGATATGTCCACAAAGTAATATGTGAAAGTGTTGGATGTTATTTGGCCGAGAAATTAGCAAAAATGCAAAGTGGTCTTTACTTACTCATTGCACTTACTTTATACACGGCTGAAATTGTCCCGTAGATAATTTCATATTCGAACACTTCATTCTTAAATATATTTTGAACGAAATGGAAGTTTGAAAGAAAAACGAAACCTGGCCCATGCTTTTATTGTTAGTACGAATAAAACAAGGTATGAGGGAACCACTAGAATTCCAATTAGAATTTGAGGATTTGGACAATGTTACTACGTCCCTTTAACGATAAAGACATTTATCATTAAACTTTCGCACATCAGTAATCGGACATACTAGTACAGGTTAACACATTTTATCAAAACTTTCGTCAGTTTTTGCATGTGTCAACAAAGTTTAACAGCATATCCCTTTAAAGAACGGTCAAATGTTTGTCTATAATCATGTTGGTGTCGGTATTTTCTAGTCGTATTCACTTAGGAATTCGTAGTCGTAATTTTGTAATCATTGCCACTTATTTGTACTGTGTACACGATATAACCCAGTTTATCATACAGTATACTTGATTAACATTTGTCCATGTTTTTAAACGATTTTCCCAACATTAAAATAACGATACAATTGAAAACACTATAGCTCTATCGTATAGCTGAGATATGTATTTGATTCAGTTTAATTTGTAAATTATTTTGTCATGAGTTCAGGTTTCATACATTTTAAAAGTATCGGTCAACTTTTATTCAATCTTCTTTTTTTTTTTTCATTTTTCAATTCTTATACAGGCACGTTTATCTATCACGTCAGATTAACAATTGTAAATGTTGACGGTGTTTGTCACTTTTTCAAATAAAATGATTACTTATTATCAATTTATGATATACATTTAATTCAGTTTGACAAAGGCCTATGGCCGAAATATCACCTTAAATTTTTTTCCACGGAGTTTCTTATTGAATTTCGTTGTTTTCTAATTCAAAATATGTCTATTTACTCAAAATATATATTTATCTATTATAATGCTATAGGCTAGTTAACAAAATACCATGGTGTTATAGTTTGTCCTCTAGCAAAGAATGTGCACTAATACACACTATAGCAGGATACAGTAGTATGTTATTGGGCATCGTATTCATCGTATTAATATTAAACCAACTCGGTTGAGTAAATTATTTCATGGTTACGGTGTACAAACTACAAACATGAATGACTTTTCATCATGATTATATACTTTATTTTTTACTTCACTTTTTTTATTCAGGAAATGGTAAGTCCAGTTGAACATATTTAGTGTTTTGTTTCTACTTTATAACAATTACAATGTCTATAAATTGTATAAAAATACTAATTTGTGACTGAAAAAGAGCAAAGAAAATGGGATTCCAGCGGGATTCGAACCCGAGACCTCCGGATTGCTAGACCGGCGCTCTTACCGACTGAGCTATAGAAAACCCTTTGTTCGGTGTTCGTCCCAGAAACCCCTTAGCTTTCATTGCTCGAATGGTCAGAAGCTATTATAAACCTGACATAAACCCGAAGGATAGAAATTAACTTGGAGATTATGCAAGGGATCACCGAAGTGATGCAGTTTTTTTGTATAATTAATTAAAACATATAGAGAAACTGACCAGAAATATAATATTTCTGGTGTTGTGAAACCTGGCTATAGAGGTCACCTGTCTACAGTAACGACTTGTATTGTGTTCATTGGGTGGTCGTTATACACAGGTTTGACTGTATTCATGTACGATGTTATCTTACTTGTTAGATACGCATAGCATTGTATATGTTCATGTTATCATGAATTATAGATATTTAATGAAATATGGAATAAAGGGTTCGTGTAAAAGCACAGATATCCAAATTGTCAACGTCGTTCATTAGCTTTTTGGTATGATACCAACTATGATTATAATTGATTATTGAAAATTGTTCAATATCAAGTTATAGCATAAGAGATGTTATTAAAAGGATAATTTACTTACATCATTCATTTTATTGTAAATTTAACGAAATAATATTGATATTCATTGATACATTGATTGTATTGTATAGCGAGTAATCTGATCGAAACTAATATATACATTTACTATATCTTTAGCTGAGCTTACACGTATATATTAATCATCAGCTCAACACAAAATATATTTGCAAATGACACATGATCACATTATATAACTATGCATGCATAATTTACAGTTATGTATGATATATAAGAACCACAGATTTCTACAATTATTTAATATATCCCTTTATAACCACTCTGCAAGATTACGCCCAAACTTAACAACAACTGGATTATACTATATAATGTCTCGTATATACACTACTCACAAAAAGTAAGTTCCCCCCCCCCCCTAGCATTTGTTCATATATCTCAAAAAGTATTTTACCGATTTTGATCATTCAAACGGTAATGGATATGGAATTTCTTACGCAAAAGATGTGGGTATGTTTCTGCCAATTGATGGCATTGTTGGTGTCAAATCATGCATTTTATGACAAAAGGTGTGAACAAAAATCTTGCACTTTTGTGATTTGTGTCAGCTTCTACACGAATAACAAGAGAATCACGCATGTTTCTGAACTTTCAAGCACCATTTATTGCATGTCACTCTATGTTTTACTTTTAATAAGCATCACAATTAAAACAGGACATGACTTCGGCCACTCTAATCCCCAACAATTTCATATTGAAAGGCCTATTGTTTCAGAAAAATGCATGCTTTTGGAAAACGGTTCCACTAAGAATAATGCAGCAGGTACTAAATTACATAACAGATTTGTGAAAAAGGCCAATTCTAATAACGATTCAAACAGGCCATGACTTCGGCCACTCTAACCCCAAACAATCTCATATTGAGTTTCAGAAAAATGCATGCTTTTGAACAATTGTTCCATTAAGAACAATGCAGCAGTAGTACTGAATTACATTACAGATTTGTGTGTCGGGTCATCTTCAATGAAGATGCTTACTCGTATACGAAATGTACCCAATATGCCATATAAAACTTAAATGCAACTTTTCTTTTGCACTTTGTATCAGAAAATACATATTCTGATGATGAAAACGTAATTCTATGGCAACCATATTGGCCTAATTCACAAATCTGTTATGTAAATCAGTACTACTGCTGCATTGTTCTTAGTGGAACCATTTTACAAAAGCATGCATTTTTCTGAAAAATAAGTCAAAACATAGAGTAACATGCAATAAATGGTGCTTGAAAGTTCAGAAACATGCGTGATTCTTTTGTTATTTGTGTAGAAGCTGACACAAATTACAAAAGTGCAAGATTTTTGTTCACAACTTTTGTCTTAAAACGCATGATTTCACACCAACAATGCCATCAATTGGCAGACAAATACCATTCATTTTTTGTGTAGGAAAATTCCATATCCATTACCGTTTGAATGATCGAAATCGGTAAAATACTTTTTGAGATATATGAAAAAATGCTAGGGGGGACTTACTTTTTGTGAGTAGTGTATAATAGAAGTACGTCTTTAAACACTAATTCCGGATTTTACTGATGTAAAATATACAAAAGAGGTATGCTGGATGACTTATACAATAGGCATGGTGTATGAATCTACTGTATTCACTCTGTTACTTTGGTTACCGTTTTTCTATTTGTGTATTTATAATTTTGAAAAATCTAAATATGTATTCAATGTTATAATTAGAAGGTGAATATAGCAAAATCATTGTTAATGATTTGTACATGATTTATTTACATTTTACACCATAAGCATCCAGTGCATTAATGTTCTTATGCATGATACGCACCAGTAAACATTGAACTACATATTTTCAAACCGACAAGTTTACAAACATTCCTTTATAGTTGTGTTCATTCATATAACTACACACAAATAAAACTATTGTAATTCGCAAACTTAAATTCCATAACCTTGTATCAAAAGGACATTGTGTCCGATTAAACCTTTTGGAGTTTAAATTGTAATAACGAAAAAGCTGTTTTTGTCAAACCGTTTTAGACCTATTGTTTTTTTATATGACATACAATATATTATTCTTAGAAAACAGTATGTTAGATACCTATTCTTAACGGATTTCGGTATAAACAAATGCATGTTTTAAATATCGCTCTTCCGCACTTAAAACTCAGGGTAATGCCTTCATTGATTGTGACATTACACGAAACAATTTTTTTAATTGAGTCTGTTGGTGTTGTTTTTTGCATAATAAAAGCTTTATAAAATACAAATATATATGAGTTATTCAGATGTGGTGAACTTTGTTTTGATAATGACATGATTATTTTCTGCGATGAATGTCGACTTTATGTTGATGATCAATAACACTTGTTTGGGGCCATAATGAAGAGCTTTCTTCCAAAAGGCGCTATATCCACTTTTTCAACTTTCGAGGAAAACAGGTTTCTTTGCCCAACTTTGTACACGTGCCTATGGGAATATGAAAATTGAACTCTCTATATTTTGATTTTGAGTGAGCAATTTGTCGTAAAATGTGGATTCCTAGATAGCTACGTAGCTTATATAAATGTAGATATATCGTTTACTAAATTTGTATGGAAAGTAGATTTAGCGCCTTTTGGAACTGAGCTCTTCATACAATCAAAGGCGCCTGTCCCTAAATTACAGTGGCGTAGCCCAAAACAATACAAACACAAGAAAAAATCTGTGTGAAAATACACAGTTCTGTGAGGTATGCCTCTGCCCCAATCATTCGCATGCCCCCCCCCCCCGTGTGAAAAAAACCAGATACATAATGTATGCCCCTAATAATTTGCGTGCTCCACCCCCCCCCCCCCCCCTTTGTGAAATACAAACATTCATCAGGTATACCCCCTAATCATTGAAATAATGACAAAGACCAATAGGCCTAGTAGAGTAAGTCTCAATAACAAAAAGAACGCTATTTGTTTATTAAATAATTGCATTGGTATTTGTATATCAAACCAATAAGGGAGCCATCGGCTACACACACAAACAAGTGGCATTATCTTCTCTTTCCTTGAGAGGAAAGGATATTATACAAAAAGATAATTTGTTCCCCACTGTTCTGCCCTCATCTAAAAAGAACTACATAAAAAGGCCGAAAAAACCTTCTCGAAGCTAACTGACCAAGAAAAAGAGTAGAAAGGACTACAAAAGGACTAGACCTGTACCCAGCTAAAATGGACTAAAACAAAGGACTAAACTTATTCCTAGCTAACTGACTAAAAAAAAGGGCTAAACCTATACCGAGCTAACTGACTAAAAAAGACTTAAAAGGACTAAACCTATACCCACCTAACTGACTAAAATTAATAAATAAAAAGGCCTAAAAAAGGACTAAATCTAAACCAAGCTAACTGACTAAAAATAGACTAAAAAGGGACTAAAAAGGACTCAAAAATGTCTAAACGTTACTAAAAAAAGGACTAAACCTATACCCAGCTAACTGACTAAAGAAGGGCTAAACCTATACTGAGCTAACTGACTAAAAAAAGACTTAAACGGACTAAACCTATACCCAGCTAAGTGACTAAAATAAATAAATAAAAAGGACTAAAAAAGGACTAAACCTAAACCAAGCTAACTGACTAAAAATAGACTAAAAAGGACTAGACCTGTACCTAAAGTGGACTATAAAAAGGAATAAACTTATTCCTAGCTGACTTACTAAAATCAAAGACTAAAAAGGACTAAAAAGGGACTAAAACTATATCCAGCTAAGTGACTATATTAAAAGCATACTAAAAATGACTAACTTGAAAAAGGACTAAACCTATACCTAACTAACTGACTAAAATGACTAAAAAGGACTAAACCTATACCCTGCTAACTGACTAAAACAGGACTAAAGCTAAACCAAGCTAACTGACTAAAAAAAGAAAAATTACTCAAAAGGAATACACCTATACCCAGCTAACTGACCAAGAAAAAGACTAGAAAGGACTAAACAAGGACTAAACCTGTACCCAGCTAACGAATAATATTTTAGGGGGGTAGTTACATTTGTGTTTGGTTTAACTTAGAATAAAAACTATGCACTTCCAATAAAACATTCTGATGTTGATTGTGCTACCTAGATCAAGTAATGTTTTAATATGTATATTAATACGATTTTGTTTTTCTATATTGAAAAAACAAACTTTGAGGGGTTTTCACCAAACTCCATACTTTGAAAGAAGAATTGCGTCATCAACCTTTTTTTCTTTTTTTTCTTTTATTCTTTAATGATAATTTATTATCCAGAACATGAATAATTTTATTTTCTAAATCACTAATTTCCTTGTTTAAGCTGGTTTAAGTTTTCATACTTCGTTTTCTTTTCATACCCAAATATGATATTGTCTCACCTCTTATCATCATTAATAATGTATGAAACAATCATTGATCATCGATAGAAAATCAATGATTTTCATAATTACAGTTATCTAAGTCTTAATTCATCATAGGACACTTCGTCCACGGAATACATCACAATACCTTTTTAACTACATGTTTAATTTTCTGTACATATTCATCAACTATCAACAACGAGTTATTACATTTCCGGGCCAATAACCTTTACCTTAGTAAATGTATCATATCAAATTCAAAGACAAGTATAGTAATGAATGGTCCGTCCTATATCCTGGTGATATTTGCAATTTTTATATGACTGACATTAATTATTTTGTCACAACAAATCTAATCTAATATAATCTAATCTAATCTAATCTAATCTAATCTAATCTACAGTAATATATAGAGATAATAACGTAATAAAATATCCTAATATGGAGTACAACGAAATATCCATTATCATCTCCTTTTTTTAAAACTATTTATCATATCGACTGTTATGCCTCCACCAAACAACATTGCTACTCCTCTTGATTTTGATGCTTTCCAACTAATATAACATCGACCACCCCATTCTTTCTAAGGGTTTCCCAATCTACATCAATACAATGCATGTCCTGTAAGCATTATATATGATATTTATTTAATTCAAAAAATTGAAATAATTCATGTCTTTCGTCCTTGTTAGCTAGACCACGACAGTTCATAGAAACAATATCTACCTTAGACATATACAAATGGCATCATGAAGAATATAAATCCAGTGCGCCCTGTGGACAATTTTACAATTTACATACTTATTGAAGTGTGCTTTTGTAATAATATAAATATCAATGCCTATTTGTGGAGATTATGTAATAAATATAATCTAAATATTTAAATAAAAATAATATTTTCATTGTGTTATTTTACTTATCATGATCTTTGACATTCTTTTCACTTTAGCGTGCAATAAATATAAAAATGCACACAAAAAACATACTACGTCAGAAAATTTAGCTCTTTACAAATACATGTAGAAAACACAAATGTATCAATGCAATGCAATGCAATGCTATACGTTTTGATCTTTATTACTCTTTCTACACCTACGTTTCTTTCATGTGTTTACTTTTAAGAGGAACAACCCCAAGTTAGCTAGCACCCTAAATCCATCGGACATCTGTCAAAGTAATCAACCACTTCACTTTATGTTGCCTTAAGCTTGTAGCCTAGACCTAATTACTGCCATATGTATTGCAAAACTAGGTATTATTTTTCATTTTGGCCCAGTCAGGCAAGTAAAACAAGATTTTCATGTTTGCTTGTCCATTATTAAAATTATATATCTACCTTGTTGCTTTCAAGCTTACGGACTTTTCATCGGATGCGTCCGGACGCATCTGATGAAACGGCCAGCATGAATGCTACAGAGGTGAAAAGGCCGATAGAATAGGCGATGAAAAGAAGAGAAAAAGGCGATTAAATTCTCCTACTTTAGAGTAGGAGAAATTCTTTTTCTATCGGTGTCACTCCGATAGAACAGGCAGCATGAAATGGTTCGGGTGAAAAACACCGATGAAAACGGTCAAAGGTCGTTATCTTAACGCGCGCTTTTTTCGGAACACGGCATGCGATAATATTATGCTGCGCCAGCATAGCTAGCTCGTGTAAAGTGAACCTCGAGTATCGTGCACGTGTTTTTGTTGATGTTTTGTTTACGTATAAATTGATTCGTTTTACTTGTATGTTGCATGAATATAAAGGTTTAAACAATAATAATAATTCATGTACATCGTTATAATAATATATTTATTACAAAATATATATCTATATAACCAAATGATGAACTGAACAATATTTAAAACGGATCACTAACAAATTTATTGAAAGTATAGTGGATTTTTTGTATCACGATCGTCGATATCGCACCCATGTTCTGTCTCTTTCCTCGGAATTCGCACTGTCAATCCACTAATCTGCCAGCAAGCGATTGCGCAACAATTCTTCACTTCCGGCCGGTGAATGCAAAAGGCGATTAAATTCGCCTGCACTATGAAGGCGACAGAGGAGAAGTTGCGAATTGCCCGTTGTTTACATAAGAAATTCCATCGGTCTTTTCTATCGGTATTTTCATCGGTACGGTAAGCTTGAAAATGGTACAATGGCATCACGAAGAACATAAATCCAGTACGCCCTGTGGAGATACAATTACAATTTACATATTGATGTGTGCTTTTGTAATTAGATAAATATCAATGCCTATTTGTGGAGATTATGTAATAAAGATAATCTAAATATTTAAATAAAAACAACATTTTCACTGTCTTAATTTACTTATCACGATCTTTGACATTCTTTTCACTTGATCGTGCAATAAATATACAAATGCACGCAAAAACATGCTACGTCAGAAAATCTTGCTCTTTACAAATACATGAAAGGTTATAATATACATGTAGAAAACACAAATGTATCAATGCATTGCTATACGTTTTGATCTCTATCACTCTCTCTACTCCTACGTTTCATTTATGTGTTTACTTTTAAGAGGAGCAGCCCCAAGTTAGCTAGCACCCTAAATCCATCGGACATCTGTCAAAGTAATCAACCACTTCAATTTATGTTGCCTTAAAGGGATAGTTGAGTTTGAATAGTTGTTGATAATCTCTTCATCTAATCACTATTTCAACATAACCTCACATGCGCAATATTTCATTTAAAATATTCAGAAAGCGCCCTCTTGAGTAATAACGGCTCTTTTTGAATTGTAACAGGCATTTTACTTAGTCATTTGTAATGTTGTATTCCTTTCGAGCATGGTGGGGTTATAACTATTAGTTTGTAATGTAATGGTGCAAGTTTTGCTTACTAAAATTCAGTTTGACCAAAACTGTACTCTCTTTACCAGAACTCAACTATCCCGTTAAGCTTGTAGCCTAAACCTTTCTGCAATACGTATTGCAAAGCTGGATATTAAAATTGTTTACACTGTGGCTCAGTCAAGCAAGTGAAAACAAGATTTTTGAAATTATAGTACATCCCAACATCTAAACCTGCTGGCTGCGAATATAGAAAAGTATTAGGTTTGGCTGCCCATTCGGGCCAGCGGAATTTTCGATCAATTGGTGGCCCGAAGCTTTTTAGAGGTCCCGGGCCAGCAGACCTGTGATATTTCAAGCACTGTATTAATAGTGTGATATCAGGATGATCTTATGTATGCCTGGAACTGGAACATTCAAGAAAAACGTTTATAAAAATGTCCCAATTGTTCTTCTCTCTTACAGGTACGTCCTCTGATAATATTATAATGTATGTATATAGAGAGACAAACCTGCTCTAAGTGACTAACTGAATGAAGATCTTTTTCCATCCCTTATAATAATGAAAATGATTCTTTGGTCATTGTCCCGTCATTTTCCACGACGTGTTTACAAAACGGTGCCAATAAACCTACACTGTATACATGTAAACCAGTAACATGTAATTTGGGTCTTTTTAGCCCACACTAAATTTTGGCCACTAAAAATTATTTGGGGCATATATGCATGATATGAGTGATCACTATTGTAACTCATAAATTGACGTTCCATTTTGTCTTTTCTGTCGAGACCCCAGTTTGACTACCTTCTATTTGAACGTTGGTTGGGTTTACTTAACATATTATGATGAATCCTTCACGCCTTCCCATGAACAGAATATCGTCAGTATCTTGGTGCCTACAATCACTAATAATGACTACCATCCATTTGAACATCAGTTGTGATTTACATTTAAAGGCAATCGTTTATGATGGATCCGTCACGCGTCCCATGAACAAAATGGCTTTCGTTTCACGGTGCCTAATCATGAAGATGAAAGGATGGTCTGCTCGAAATTCCAGCGGCTTTTCTGGTTCACCCATGAAGTAAAACGCGGACATCGGGATACCGACTACAAATGTAGCTGCTGCAGCCTCACTCCCTTCTTCGTTAACGTCAACAAATGCCTTGTGGATCACATCGGATATGAAAATCTGGCGATCGCCTGTAATCCCTTCAAAGTTGGCCTTGTTGTCATCGAAGGCATCGGGCATTCCCAATGATGCCAGGGCATCGTTCAGCCGGAACTGTTCTTCAAGTTTGAACCTAGGCAGTAAGAGGTTGACGGGTCTACGTCGCAGCATGGTGCTCCAGGATGTTAGTGTTTCTGGAGTAATATTCGACTCCAGCTCGAGGATTCCAGTATCTGCTCTTGGAAGGACAACAAGCATGTTAAAGTCTCCTCGATATGGCATCTCAAGAACAAGACAGTCGTAGGCTTCATCAATAGCGACTAGAAAGTCCGCTTTCTGGTACATAAGATGAGCGAGAACGGTACCTCTTTTATCTGCAACCTTAAAATCCTCCAACTTGGTGTTCTCCGGTTCAAAGCTCTCTGCCCAGGCCCCTTTGAAATAGATGGCATTTACCAAGACTAGTCTTGTATGAGAACGAAGAACTCCATCTGCAATGAGATTCTCGATCTTGCCTTCGGTCTGCTTGGCGACCCAGTCATTGATAGCCTTTGTCGCTGCAGGAGAAGCGAAGTCATCCACCGCTTCGATGGCTGATCCATGGAACATTGTGACATCATCCAGGAAGGACTTCAAACATTCAAATTCTGACTTTGCGTAGAGCTTGTTGGCAGCTCGGAGTGTGCAGCCTCTTACATTGGGTTCGAAAAGTACCTTGATGAGCTCCTGAAATACCTTGTGAATGTTTTCACTCTGAACTTGTTTGAAGCGGAACACATCAACAATTTGAGTAGCTGTGTTGCCACCTGCTCCAAGGTGTGCCATGGCAAGAACCAGCGAGATGCTCAGTGGAGAGAAAAAGAGGTTCTTCCCAGGTTGCTCGTCCTGGATAGTTCGGTAGAGACTGAGGGCAAAGTCGTTGATTGCGCCAGCAAGCTGGCATGCCGAATCCGACGGTTGCCTGGCCAAATAAGCCATGATAGCTTGACTTTCTGAAGCCTGTTATGGAATAATGTTTAGAGAAAATATGAAAATCGGGTGGAAAACATTGATGGGGGGGGGGGGGGGGGGGGGGCACACCTTATGTATTTCTTTGTTTTTTCAAAATTGTTCCTTTATGTTTCCTACTGTGTTTGTCAAATTATTGGGGGGGGGGGGGGGTACGTGCCCCCCCCCCCCCCCCCCCCCCGTCGCTACGCCACTGCGTTTAGCCCATTACATGAAACATCGGACATTACACTATACTTTGGATTGTATCTCGCCTAATAAACTGACACCATATCTAAGCATTCAGACAGTACACAGATCAGTTATCAGTCATTATTTTGTTGTGCTTTCATTCATTCATTCATTTATTCATTTCATATATTTTTTTCATTTTCAACAAAAGTATAATTTACAACATGATAAACATAATATATTCTTACAGAGGGGTGATAAAATAAATACAACATTGAATATACAAAATAGTAATAAATAATAATTGTTGAAAATGGAGAGCGCTGCTAAAATGCAAAGCTTTCGACTCTTCAACGGTTAAACTATGTGCCTTCAACAAGAACATACCTCGCAAGGCAATACATTAATGTATATTATGATTATGTGAAATTATAATCATATACTTTATGTACTTACCGTTAACGACGGATGAAAACTTCGCGTATGCTGTACTAGTATATGTGACCTTACACCACAAAACGACCAATAAGTCTGGAAAAATGATTGTGCTAATCTTTACATTACATTAAAGTAGTAGTCATTACCTTTAAAATGGTATATAATTTGTCATATTTGGACTAGGCAAACCATCCCAAAATGAGCGCCCAAGATTTGGAACATGGCTGAATCAGTTTTAAAATTAGGGAGAAAACGGGCCGCTTCAAAAATTTGCGTCCATTCAAGCACTGTAATCTGATCATTTTTATTTGATTAAAAATCATATTTAAACATGAGTTCTGGCTCTCAAAATTTCACGAAAGTTAGATTAAGATACTCTCATTCAGAAAATACCAATATCCTGAATTTCATATTTTAAACAAAATTTGACTAAATCAGCTAATAACAGACAATCTACCATGGCGACATAACGGTCGTTTTGTGGTGTAAGGTCACATATATAAGGAAATACAATTCAGAATTTAACTGTCACAAACATTTTACATGCGAATGAAATGAATCACAATCACATGACTATATGCGGACTATATCGGAGATAGTTACATGTAATTATAAACAGCGCACCGCACGGCGCTTAGCCTAATAAAACTGAATATTCCCCCCAATATTTGAGGTGAGGGAATGGCCTGTAGTTTTCCCCATATTCTAATATTTGGGGTAAAAATATACAAGAACATTAAAATGAAGGGATATTCCCCCTCTATAGTTTGTTACATGAAAATTGACACAATATAATGTTGTCCACATTTTGATAGTGCTAAACTGCTCGAATCCAAAATCTTCCGGAGGATGTGCCCCATGGACCCAATAAAGTCGTTTTGACCTATATCCATTCATTCGGTCAGGATTTATTGCTTAATACTCACTAAAATTGAGCTATTGAGCTATTAATAGTAGTTCAGTTTTGGTATCGAGGGCGCTGCTCTGACAGTACTGTCAACAGTACGCACATACTGTTTATCAAGCTATACATATACATTTTCCTAAGAGACGTGATGAAGTATATCAAACAAGAACTGGTGAACAGTTAATGATTAATAGACCTAGAACTAATTATGGCAAAAGGAAAATTACTTTTAGAGGAGGTTAATTTTAGAACAGTCTTTCTGCCGATATGAAATATAGTCCATCGATTGAAATAAAAAAAAAAAAAATTAAACTCATTAAAAAACGCTACTTTAATAAATATGATTATGTTTTAGGACAATGTATTGTAAAAGGGTAATGCCACGGTACAGAGTGTTTTCAAAAAGTGGAACCCAACTTAGATCAGCAATATTTATTCTAATAAACATAATTATGTTTATCGCAATATATCATCGCAAAGATAATTTATTACCCTTTTGTATCATACCATATTTGTAATGATTCAGCTTGTGGTTATCGAACTGCAAACATTTTGACTTAGCAATGTTAAAATTGCTTTGCGCATGAGATTTAGATTTACTGATCAACGCAGTCGCATATAATAGCAATTCATTTAAATATATCGTCTTGTAATCCCATTGTTCCAATCGTTGTTAAACCATATGGAAATAAAATAATGTTTAATGACCATGTAACTGACCAAGGAACAGCGTTTATTCAGGTCTCTGAGTGGAATCTCTCTGGGAGTCCCCAGCATGTTGCTGAGGCTTTTCTCCATAATTTCCCCATTCCTGATGGACCCCCAAAATCCACAATTTGGAGGAATGTGAGGAAGTATGAAATGGAAGTCGGAATCTAAACAAGGGTCGTTCTGATCAGAGAAGGTTAGTTCAGAAACCACTGGGGTCATATGAAGACGAAATTTCGCAGCCTTCCGCCTCAAGATACAGAAGAAATCCGCAATTGCATCATCAGGAAGTTCGGTGCCTTGCGCCAACAGGGGAATGTGGTCAGACTGGCTATGAGAGTCATAGTGAGGGATGGCGACACGAGCACAAACCTTTGCGGACAGACAAAGGGGTCATGTGGAAGGACATTGGGGATAATTATGGACCCTCAACTCTTTTCGAAGTTAAATAAATGTCAAGCTATGGATAAAGAAACATCATCTAATATCACTTGACTTCGTCTTCTGTTTTATTCTTTGCCTTGCATTAAACAATTACTTTCTATTCTTGTGCACAAACTACTTTTTACATAACGCTTTTAAGGTCATTTAAATTCATTCATGCATGACGATATCACAACATATTTGGTATCAAATGAAATAACATGAATGTACCTTGTACATGACATATAGCGATAAGCATAATTATGTGAAATTAAATGTAAACAATAGATGAGATATCACTGGTTAAAGTTGGTTCCGCTTTTTTGGAAACACTCTGTATAGGTAATCTTTTCTGTGGGTGGGTGGGGATGTTTTTTTTTTTTTGTACAGTGTATTATTAACTTAGTTGTATTGGTTTGTATTAATTGATTTATTGTCTTGTCTTATTTCGTACAAAAAAAATATTTTTAATTGGACCCCTATGAAAAACAGCTGTGCTGACTAGGGTGTTCCGCCCATTTGTGGAAAAAATAATAATAATAAATAACTGTAAAATTTGCAAAACTTTGTTATCTTTCAAGCATTCAATTGATGAATTTGTCAACGTGCTTGAATGGGGGTGCATATGTGTTTGTTATATAACTTAAATGGCTATTTCAGTTTTGGTATAGAGGGCACTGCACGAAATAATTGTTTTGGTGAGATAATGAAACACTGTGTATTAAATTTGAAAGAGCATACAATTTTAATGACAGAATAAACTTTATTTGATCAAAATCTGTTCAGAAACGGCTGAAATATCAATAAATATATCAATTCGGAATAAATCTGGGCCCCATATTTATTCGATGATTTTTCAACAAATTGAAATAATGCTTTATACATTCTTTTTTTGTTCAAAAGGGGTTTTTGAATAGTCGTTGATGATCTCTCTATTTAATCATTAATTTCAACGAAACATCACATGCAGAGTAATGTATGAAAAATGTTTTTTTAGAGAGCGCCCTTTCAGTATTTTCACTTACTTGTTTGTAATTTTCTATACATTTCGAGCATGGTGGACTTCTAACTATTAGTGTGTAATGTCATTGTGCAGGTTTAGGTTACTAAAGCTCAGCCTTACCCAAACTGTACTACCACTTTCCGGTCCAAAATGTTCGAGGCCGAGACCAAGACCCATTGGTTGAGATTCCTGTAAGCGGGGGGGGGGGGGGGGGGGGGGGGGAGGGGGGGGGGGGGGGGTAATCGTAGAAAATGTTCGTAGCCGAGACTAAGAATTTTCGACATTTTCGAGCCAAAATTATTGAAGCCGAGACCAAGACCCATTTGTTGAGAATCATGTAAGCGGGGGGGGGGGGGGGGGGGGGGGGTGGGGGGCTATAGTCGTAGAATATTTTCGAAGCCGAGACCGAGACCAGGTCAGGTCCAAAGTTTACGAGGCCAAGACCAAAATCCATTCGTTGAGTATAATAGGAATGGAGTAGTGTAGATATACATCTGTATGAAGCGCTATAATATACACATTATGTAAAATTGTTATTATACCGTAAAAGTTTGACTAGAGGCGCTACTTTCTCACAGTATTAGGAGATATTATCAACAGCCCCAGCCCCGTCCACAAGGATCTAGTATAATGATTATGTATCTAGCCCTTTGTCAACGATCTTCGAGCAGGTCTTAATGAATATTCATGATAGCATAATCATGTAAAATTGAGAAGAGGTAAACGTTACTTAGGGTAAAAAACCCACCAAGCAAGCAGAAGTAGCTCTTGGGTCGGTGGTTGGTGCAAATCATTCTAGGCATGGCGGTATGTAAAGCCGTAGGTTCAAGTCGCATTGGATTAATTGTTTTTATTCTTCGATTTCATAGGAAATTTTGTTTTAACAAATGCCACCGTTTTGTGCATAGGAATAGGAAGGAAAATCATTTACTTTTTGTCAGATACACAATTATGACATTCAGGTGAAATCATGGCATTCCCTGTCCCACCCCACCACACCCCACCCACACACACACACACACACACACACACACACACACACACACACACACACACACAAACACACTAGTTAAGAGTCGTGTAGGCGGGGGGGGGGGGGGGGGGCATGGGCGTCGATCTGTCATTGATACCCATTCATCAGGTGGGATGATCTATTCATCCATCCCCCTGATGAATGGGTATTACGTAAGTATCGACGCCCATGGGGGGGGGGGGGGGGGGGGTGCATGTCCGTCGCCAAAAATGTTCGAGGCCGAGACCGAGACCACTTATTCAGTTGTTTCCCCAAGGCCGCCAAATAGTGGTAAAGGGGGAAGGGGCAACTTGTAACTTGTAACGTGTTTTTAAAATATTGTTTGTTATGAATTTTCGACACCCTTGGGCCTTGGTCCATTTATCGATGTCTCTCAAGCTACCCATCATCCTTCCCCTTCGACCCCTCCAACATATATCACTGAACATCACGACCAGTAAATCAATGAGGATTACGTATTGTATTAGAATTACTTTAAGAAAATACGCGCCTTAAAGCCAAATCCCCTAAATGCTGGTAGATGACAATTAACAACAATTCAATCAAATTAAACATGTTAACTAGCAATGTTGCTATCGAGTATGTATGTACAACATGCATTCTGCCTCATAGCCATTGGTTCCTGATATGTTTGAATAAGGGAATGTGTTTTACATTAACATGTTATAGTATTTTCACAAATCATTCCATAGAAAATATTCCATGTACAAATATTTATTAAAAAATCGCTCTATATTTAAGCATTATGTTCATCTAATAAGGTAATTTGTCTTTAACTAGTTTTCTCTTTCCAGTTGAATTTATATTCATCACGATCACCTGTTTGGTTTCCATGTGATTCTTTTGTTATCATATTTACGACGCACACTGAAGCTGTTACTAGGCAGATAAACCTCGTACAAGCAGTCGATCTGTTTTAATATTACGTAACTATGCATTATAGCGCTCTCTGCATGATAGTCCATTTTGTAATGGCATTTTATGCCGTTGATTTACAGTCGATTAAAGTAGAAATTCAAAGGGAATAGAATCAAGTTATTATGGTTTATTTTATGATAGAATGAGTTATTAAAGCAATTTGTGCAGTTAACAAGTCATGAAAGTGTTCAGTTTCATGTTTTATGAAAATGAAATTTGAGTTAATTGACCCTCCCCTTTACCATGAAATCGGCACAGCAAAGTGGCTCTGTGCGTGACGTAAGAGCCGGGCTTTGCGCTCCCGACAGCTCTAGCTCGAACGGCGATCTACACGCAATTGTTCATAGAGTGGACGCAGTTCTACTCTCTCAAAACGATTGAATATTGCCTGAATAATCAATATCTGACACACAGTTGTCTTCTCATGTCCTGAAACATATCCTAATGTCAATATTCATGTCATTATTGGCATTGAAAAAGTGTCAATCTCCGTAAAATAACTGTTTACAACTCAATCCATTTTGCCGAATTGTTGTTCATATGTACACGGAGATAGTATGAAAAACAAATCTATTATAGCTGTGTTTCAAAAGAAAATTACCTAGTAGAATCATGTTCCGAGCTAGAATTGCCTTTGTTATAACAATATATAATATTTCTTATCCATTTCAATATGTCAATAACTGGTAGAATAGTGTATTTCTCACCGTTTTGTTTTGGTTTTGTTTCGTAAAAGTTTCGTCCATCGAGAAATACATGCAAGCGCACGATCGTATGTACCCGGCCGTATACTATGCATATTGTGTATGTTATTGAACTAAAAGTAGTTCCAACGTATGCACTACATTATATTCGAAGCTTTCTACAGTCCACACGATCACGATCTCGCTCTAGAATTACATCTGACAGTTCAACATGGATGAAGAATTTCAACAAAACAGCCTGTTAATGGACTTCGAAGTATCCGTGGAGGAGCAAGCTAGCTAGCTAACACGTGCACTAGTTTGTTTTGATGCGCGCGCAGGAAATGTAAATCCGCCAGCGCTATCAGCCGTATAGGTAATGCGGCTGCCAATGTTCAGAGAAATCGCGGATGAATCGTAACAACACAGGAGATATCGCGAATCTAATTCACTCGACTTTTCAAGCTAAACCATGAAACTAGCCATGATAGATCCACTAAAGTAATAACTTTTCTTCGTTTTTTTAAATTTCATTTGATTCATAATGATTATTAACTGTTTGTTTCCATAATGGAAGTGGTAAATTCTCCGTCTGATTGATCAATATGTCAAAGTGAAACTACATGTTGGTAAAAAATCTGTGCAGGCCTACTGCACGACACAGTCGTATAGTTTCCCCTTCTTTTTTCAACTTTTTTCAACTTTTTTTTGTCACAAACAATACATTTGTTGGAATATCATGATAAAAATCTAAATGAGAAGCAAATTACAAACAAGGTAGTATTATAATTTATTCTTGGTAAGGGAAAAATAGCACATAAGTTGAAGCTTGTCTTTCCAGCCTGGTATGTTATACGCTTATCTACATACAACCGCGGCAGCCGCCTGGGCTTCAAGCCCGGTTCTTACGTCACAGCTAAAGGCCGTTTCGTGTAGCGATTGAGCGAATTTGTCCCTGGGAATAGGGTGATGTTTTTACCCTAATTTCGCTTTTATGGACGCGTTATATTGTTTGAATGTCAGTCAAGCTCATTATATGGCTTATAAGCTTTCTGTAGATATGAATATCGTCATATTTAGGGGGTTTCTTTGATTTTCTCCTTTAAGTGATCGAGGTTATCCCAGATGTCGTCATATTTTGAAGCACTTGGGCAAGAAAATATAGTAGCGATCTTGTCTATCGGAGGAGAAATGTTGTCCCTTTATCAATCTGAGTGGACTTTGGGGCCAACAATTGATTTATATTGGGATTACAGATACTTGCTAACTGTATTCTGGTATTAACGTGTGTGAGGTGTGTGCGCTATGTGCGTACTGTATTTGAATGAATGCAAACAAAACCAATCATGAAAACATTGTTTTTAAATGCAGGTTACAAAAGAAACAAATGAATTGAAACAATTTAAAACAAAATAAATAAAAGAATATAATGAACAATACATGACGAGAAAAAAAGTGAAATGAAAGGAGAATGACACAAAACAGGGAAACAGAACCAACAACTAATACTATAAAAAAAACGCAGGACTTCATTTGGGTGGATTTGATCCGCGTACTTTGAGATCTAAAAACAGACCAATACCATCTACCGTTGAACCACGTTCTGAAGCGGAATTTAAAGCATATTCTTTCAGCCCTTTCACACATCTTCGACATGTTTCATTCATGCTTATGTATAATTATTCAGAACAGGTGTACGATCTATTGCATTATTTGAGGCGCTAGGAGGAACATTATTGTTCGAACTGTATTATTCTGTCCAAGCAATCGTTATCCTCATTGTGCTCTCCGCATTATCTGTTTTGAAAAGGAACTCATGTCTGACTCATGATGCACCACCAACAAGACTATTCACACT
>JBAMJV010002591.1:157500-166437 GCA_037951105.1 Echinarachnius parma | reverse complement strand
AACCCCCACCCCCCCCCCCCTTAGCAAAAAGCTAGATCCGCCCCCCTGATTATGTTGAATTATTACTATCGTATGCTGCAGGTCCTCTATGGAAAACGGTGTTTGAAACACTGCCACATCAACCCTACTGAAATAAAACGAATAACTAACACTGATAAATAAATAATAAACTGTAATGCATATCCCTTGCAAGATCCATTTTGTCAAATAAAGATAATTGTTTGCTCAAAAGCTCAACTAATATCTCAATTTTCTCTTTTCTCCATAATAACGGAGGTAGTTTCGATAATGCCGTTCGTGTTTTACCAACTCGATTACATTTTTCATGTGTGCGTGTGGTGCGTGCGTGTGTGTGTGTGTGTGTTGTGCGTGGTGTGTGTGTGTGTGTGTGTTTGAGTTTGCTTGCCTGTTAGTGGAGAAAAGTTTATGAACTCGATGAATACCCCCCCCCCCCCCCCCCTCCCTCCAACAAAAAATATTAAAAAAAAATAATTTTACTTCGAGGTGAATATTCATAGAGCAAAGAGATTTTGCCATCCAAACTAATCCATATTAACAAGACACATCGGCAAATATCTTCAATCATAATGGAAGTTCGTTCGTTATTCGTTCGTATCTCCTATGTATAATATTTTTTTACATTTTCGCTCAATGGCTGTATTGTTATGATGGCGATCTCGTTAACAAGGATCCGAATCGATGTAAAATATAATAGAACACTGATATAATAATGCAGATCTTGCAATATTGATTACATGTACAGCGCATCAACTGACATTTGATTAGAGGCCAATAATTTGCAATAGATATGTAAATAATAATCATTCCTTCATAATCAAATATTTATTGTAACATTCTTGAAAATCGAACGTTTTTAACATTTGTTGAGATATAGATTAAACACTTTTGAAAATCTCCTAATTACAGAGAATGAATCTCGGACAAAAGAAAAATTCACGCCAATTAGTTTCTCGATATATTGTCCTACTATGATGGGAATATTGAATAATTCACGACATTACTAACAGAAATCCATGCATATTGGGCATATTCTTGCAAAAGAAGAGCACCTACCATTGCGTACTTGCACATGATTATAATTTTTATCCTCTCATTGGCTACTCAGTGCGACAAGATGCGCTCTGCGCAGGCGTATATTTCACATACAGTACTGCAAACTTCACCCTTTTTTTTATCTTCTCCACGAACATCGTCATTTAAAAATTATACATATCTTTCCATTTCCGCGCACACAAGCGAAAATGACTTCACCGTTTTCGCGAAATTGTAAGTTCAACGATATCATGACTGTGTACGCACGGCAAAATGTGATGTTGCTACCTTCACCGGGGATAAGGGAGATCCAGATGGTTCGCATGCCTGCACAAAACCAATATAGATATTAAATCGAGTAATTAATGTTATTACATTGTGTGAACTTTACGGGGTAATAATGATAATGTTTATCGTGGCATGAAAAGCGCTGGCGTGGCTCAGTATACAAATGATGCACAGGCATGAGTGGATCGGTACGAATTGGATGCACGAGTTTTAACTTTGGTATGGTTTAAAACCACGAGCGCAGCGAGGTGGGTTTTAGACATTTTCCAAAGTTAAAAGAGTGCATACAATTCTTACCGATCCACGAAATATGCCTGTGCAGCATTTGTTTTATAAAATGGGCGCAACCAAAAATGTGAAAATCAGACTTTTCCCAGTTAATGGCTAAATTGGCTAAATTACCTACCGACCCATGGCTTCAAAAGTACCCGACCCATGGCTTCAAAAGTTACCGACCCATGTGCTGCAAAAGTACCGACCCATGGCTAGCAAAAGTACCGACCCATGGCTGGGAAAAAATTTGATTTCACATTTCATTTTTTTTTTTTTTTTTTTAATTATAAAATTTTGTTTATATTAATTTAAAAATAAAACATGAAGAAAAAAAAATCAGATTAAAATTTTTTTAATTTTTTTTTAGATGAAATAAAAAAATGTATATCAATTTTAACAGAAATATTTTTTTAAATGATAATTTTTTTTTTTTAACCACAAAATACACCTGTGCAGCATTAGTTTTTATAAAATAAGCGGAAAAAAAATGAAAATCAAACTAAGTGAGCCATGTATCAGTAAAAACTTTTACATGTTAATTGACCAATCAGAATGCAGGGATTCTTCTACCCATTTTATAATACAGTATGTAAATTGTGTACAGCACCAGCGACGTATTAGAAGTTTACACAAACATTACTGAGCTGTAGAAGAAATTTTTTTTCGTCATGTTCTTACTGCGTGCGAGCTCCTGTATTACACCCCATACAACCCGAACATAGAGATCATCAAATCAACCTGTCCTTTTTACATTTCAATTAAAAATACTACGATAAGAAAACAATCCGCATGCAATTTAGAGCAGAGGTAGTGCGTTAATTCGATCAGAATCGGATTCAAGATATTAGCAGGCTTCTGCAGGACCAATACTTCCCGCGTGATTGTGGCAAAATCAAGAGTTGGCGGATGTCGCTCCTGGCCAACAGGCAGGGGCGTAGACAACGGGGGGGATGAGGGGGATGCATCCCCCCCACCTCACAAGGTGGGGGGGATGACATGTACAATCACCCCCCCCCCCCAGGTTTTAGGAAGGATATATTTTTTTGTGTGTATATATACGAGTGAAAAAGAAATTTAGTTGTATGCATAGGCGTACACGGGGGGGGGGGTGGGGGGGTTTGGCGGTTGAATCATCCCCCCCCCCCCAGGTTTTAGGGAAGGATATATTTTTGTGTGTGTATATATACGAGTGAAAAAGAAAACATTAGTTGTATGCATAGGCGTACACAGGGGGGGGGGGGTTTGGCGGTTGAACCCCCCCCCCCCTCCCCCTTTGACCCAAAAATGGCTGTAAGGGGGGGGGGGGGGGGGGGGTTGAACCCCCCTTTTAACATTTTAGCTGGTCCCGAGACTACTTTTAAGCGGTCTTGACCGTCTAAAACCTGGTCTCGACTGACTAAAACCTAGTCACAACCGACTGAAACCCGATCTAGGTACCAAAAATTGTCAAAGATCTCCGGTATCGGGTTCTAAAATTGTGATAGTATTTGGTCTCGACTCTATGCAACGGAAAACCCCCCACTGAGAGAGTTGAATGAACCTGGTCTCGGTCTCGAAAATTTTGAAAGTGCTTCGAAAAAAATTGTACGGACACCCCCCCCCCCACCCCCCCCCCCCCTTGGTCTTGGTCCGGTGAACTGAACGGCAAATCATCCCCCCCCCCCCAGGTGTAAGAACCTGTCTACGCCACTGCCAACAGGCAAGCTTATACGAGTTTCATGAATACAATGGAATTATGGTGCCTAATTTTGTACTTCGATCCAGCATGAAGACAAATTTTACTGTACGGCCGGATGACATATGGATCGTAACATATCCCAAATCAGGTATGTAAAAGAAATTAATTTACAAATGTACTATGATAAGTGGAAGCGCGCCGTATTGAAGTAGATTGGACTTTCGCATTTCAATGCGGGAATCGAGGGTTCGAGTCACACTTTACCAGACGTACTTTTGCTCTCCGACAAAGCACGTCACCCAGGTGTATACATGAGTACTCGGTAGGAACATAATTATGTTTGTTTAGCATATGTGTACGTAGGTAGATGGCTGGGATGCTCCCCAGGGAGTGCAAAAAGTGCACCCTTAAGTGCTGAATTGATTGTGGGTGTGAACCCGATGACCGAGGCAGACGCAGGGCGCTCTGGGAGTACAGTGCAAGAGAATTTTAAGGAGTGCAATATTTGCAATTTTGCACTCATCGGAAGGATTGGTGTTTCTCTCTTTCCAGTGAGAGTGAAAAGTGTCCACTCCTTATTTCATTTGAAAAGGATTCGCCCTTCGTTAAACTCCTTAAGAGAGTGGAATTTCACTCTTTTTAGAGTGCAAACGGTTCACTATTTTACATAAAGAGAGTCACCAGCTAGGTGGAATCGTTCGTGACCGAGACACCGTCGCGCAATCCCTATAGCGGGTCCCTAGCGCATAAACTATACACACTCTGAAGTCGTACGACTGGTCAAGTCGTAGTGTGCGGCGTGTATTATAACATGAAGCAAGGGCCTCTCTGAAAAGCGCCCTCCTAAATTTCAGAACGACTCGGCTGCTTTGAATTCTCGAAACCATAGATCGCTACCGGAATGGTGGTTCATGATTACTTTATCCCTCATGTTGCCAGCTGAAACGCACTCTTATTTTACCTTCCTCAATGTTCATTTCTCTCCTTCATCTCGTTTAAAGGCACTCACTGGATGCGGGAAATAGTCGGGTTGGTCAATTCCCAAGGCATTCCCGAAGACATAGACCGTACTCTAGATGGCGGTCCGTGCATCGAGATGATCAACGCTCGTGGACAACCATCCCTCTAACAAGAGAAGAAGAGCTGAAGAACCCGCTGGATATGTCACCTTTCATGGATGTTGTCGAGAAAGCGCCATCGCCCCGGATCATCCACTCTCACCTTCCTCTTCACATGCTGCCCCCGACCCTCATCAACACAGCAAAAATAGGTACAAACCATGCCGAAGACAGGGTAACAAGCAGTGTGTGTCAAAACTAGAATTGACGTATTCCTCTATGGTATTTCCAAAAAGGCGGGTAGGAGACCTAGGGCGTATTGAAGGCGATTTGACAGTTTCAAAACAGGGGGAATACTCATAGTTGTTATTATGACTTTGGGCCCGTTGTTAAAACTTTTTTTTTTCAACTGAAAGGGCCACCCTGATGAAATAAAAACGTTAATAAACAAATAAATGACAGAGAAATTACTGTAGCATTCTAACATCTAACCGTGAATTGTGTACGATTTTCAAAGCGTTCGGTAAATGCTGATAAGTTTAGTAACGATTTTGAATCGATAAAAAGAGATAACTTTAATTTTCCGCCGATTAGCTACCGACTTCATCTGGCGACCTTCTTAATGGAAGGTTCGTTAGACATGTGGATGGGGAAGGGGCGATGACAGCCTGTTCAATTCTATTCAATGTTATGTTCGTTTCCAACAAAATATGAATATCAATTTCAATAATTTACAAAATAAGTGAATACAATATGCGCAGCCGGTTGCTTTATCATTATTGATTAATAATAGTTAATCTACCTCGACTAGATAAATAATAAGTTACATCGATTTGCTGGTACGCCTGAATTAAAAAAGTATACAGTCCGCGAAAGTAAAATAACTTCCCCTTGGTATATATCTCACAGGTTATCTATGTGGCACGCAATCCAAAGGATGTCATTTAAAACTCCACCTACAACTTTTTTGTGAAGACGCCAATGTGTATGCCTTGGGAAGAGACGATACCCTCGTTTTTGAACGGAAGTACGTACCATTAAGTTACTTAAACCATAGATGCATTATTTAGATAGAGTAACATTTTAAAAAATAAGGTGAAATTACTCGGATGGTTTCGAGGTTGCACTATAAGAATATTACATGCATGATCTAGTCACATCGGCAAGACCGAACAGAAACCGACACCATACCGACAAAAATGCTTTGGGGTAATGTCGATTTGGTGTCAGCCGAATGTAATTTCGGTCTCCTGCTGAATGTATATTTAATTCGGGCGCGGACATGAGACCGAACAGTTATATTGTTACATAAAAACTTACATTCGGCCAACACCAATTTAAATAAACATAACCCCGATGTTGTCGGTATATATGGTGTCGGTCTAGCATTTGCAGTTTGGGAAAATAACTGCCAATAACCCATATAATGCTAGACCCTTTTTCGAAAATACATGTATACCAAAGAGGTTTTAAGATAGTTGTTGATGAGCTCTCTATTGACACCTTCACGATTTCCTATAAGAAATGGTTGAAGCCCATATGTTTTTATAGGACGCCCTCCTGTGTTTTAACGGCTGCTTTTTGAATGACAACATCTTTCTTACTTTCTTACATTCTTACATTATGTTGTAAATTACTTTGTCTACCTTTCGGGCATACTGGTGAAGTGATAAATACGGTATAAGTTTTTAATGATAACTTGCAAGATGTTTGACCAAAACTGTTTTATCCCTTTAATACTTTTGAAACAATGTATGTAGAATTCCCATATGGTCGATGGCCTGATCATGTGAAGGCGGCCTGGGAGGTCAAGGATGAGAGAAACGTACTGTTCTGCATTTACGAAGACATGAAAAAGGTATAAGCATTTTCATTTATAAATTCATTCATCATATTATTCATTCATTTATCAATTTACTCTTGTAATAATTAACTTGGTAATATTTCATCTTTGTAGCATCATTCTCATTAACATGATTTTAAAGGGATCTAGTAAATTTGTTGACATGTGCAGAAAATGATGAACGGTTGGTATAGTGTGTCGTTTTGTGATCTAATAATGTCCCCATGAATCTTTCTCTTGTGCAGAATTGGGGCAGGATTGAGATAATTAAAATGTAGACTATCAATTGCTTAATATTATACCCATTTTGGGGCCCTTTTTGTTGATTACAAGTCTTTTTGTGTACAAAACAATAGGAGTGATATAAAGCATATTATAACCAAATCTCCTTACTGGTATGATGGATGCAAACTATATTTGATTTAACCAATTTAACGCATTCACGAATTCATCAGATCACTCTTTTAATCATTAGTTTATTATGTTAAAAATCTTTCACACATTAAATTTTGAGCCATTTTACGTATTCATATTTTATCTATTCATTTTCTTTTGGGGAGTTTTGTAAAGTAAACTTGCGCCTCTTTCTTAATGAGTAATTTATTTTTCATCTAACTCGCGACTCACAACAATGATTTGCAACTTTTTTTCAAAATTTGTTTGGCTCTGTTTATATTTCATTGATTTCCAGTTAAATCAAACACAAGAAACCCAATGGAATTTCGGAAGAAAGTCCGCCAAATCACGAAAGGTCTCAACAACAAAATAATTGAAGAAAATAAAAATAGACGAAGTCATGATCGATACAAGCATATACATGTACATTCATACAATTTATGTATTTATAATCCAAGCCCAAATAATAAAACTGTAAATGAGGATTTTTAGGTATATTTTTTATTTCATTTTGAATCATTGGCAATGTTCCTAATGGTAATGATACCGTATTTTTGCTCATTACATTTTACAGGGACCGTTAAAGGTTGGCTGACAAGAAAACTACCTAAAAATTGTGTTTTACTGTATCTAAGGTAGATTTTCATGAAGATTACTAATAAAAACATATTTTCCGCGTCGGAAAACCCAGTAAAATAAAAAAATCAACTTTTAAATTCACTTTAGTAATCCCCGTAAAAAAAATTGAGTCCGGGCGAAGAAAAATTACGTCATCTTTGTGACGTCACATGCAGGCAATCGCAGTATAGCTCGGTCATGTACGTACACGCTGAGTGCAATACTCACGTTGACAGAGAGATACTATTTCGATTTTTTTTCAATATTTGCAAACATTTGTTATAGTTTATATCATGGACGATCTACTCTCAGATGTGTTGCTGCAAGCTGCTATAATGAATTTCTTAGGAATTTTCAGTTAAGCCTCAATTTACAAGCAAAAACGAGTTTTTTTTACGAGCAAGTCATAGGCTCTGCATGTAAACCATGCACATTCCTCCGTGTTGCGGTCCTGCTTGTGATGTCAAGATCCGGGTTGCACGTGCGCACATTCCCGCTCCGCTATAAATAACTTTTTTAGGAGCATGGAACGCCGATGCGAAAACAAGCACAAAAGTTGCATGAAATTTAGCTTTTTTGCCCAACTTAAGGATTTCTTTGAAAAAAAGAGTGTGGTATATCAATATAGGCACATATTTGAAGCTATAAACCTGAATCAAAGCCGGGATTTCACCATACCTTTAAAGGGACTTAGTAACATTGTTCAAATCCTCAAAACTTACTTGGAACTCTAGTGGTTATCTTATACGGGACGGGTTTTAGTTTTTCAAATTTCCATTTACGATTGAAGTGTTCAGATATGAAATTGTCTACGGGATAATTTAAGTCGTGTACAAAGTAAGTGCATCGAGTTAGTAAATATCACTCTGCATTTTTGCTCATATCTCAGCCAAAAAACATCCGATTAACGTGAAAATTTCAAACATTACTTTGTAGAAATATCAGATCACACTAATACACATTTTATTAATCACTCGTCACTTGTTGCACTTGCCAAAGTTACTAGATCCCTTTAAAGAGAGTTCGCCGGTGTCGCGGAGTTCATTAACGCATCAATGACTGCATGTGAAGAAGAAATCAATATACGAAGTCAAGTGTTCTTGTTTATATATTTTGTTCATATTACCCCAATCATAAATTATATAAATTAGGTATTCTACAGTAGCTATAGTTTGACTTTACTTTGAATCCGTTCATAACGTTAAAGATGGTCATTATGCCGTGTTTAAAACGCATTAACTGTCACAGGAACCGCTAAAGAACGTCCGACGAGTCGTGGAGTTTCTCAACGAGTCCCTGACTGAAGAAGAAATCGACAACGTCGTCGAACACAGCTCCTTCTCCGGTATGATGACGTCATTCCAGAAGGTCGTGGCTGGCGGAGATGAGCGGGCGAGGTTTTTACATTCATGAATAAAGGTACCCGCCGAAATATAAATATAATATATAATATAAAATAGCTGGGTTGAGTGTGTCATGGGAACACGTGCCCCAAAAAGATTTAACCCCCCCCCCAAAAAAAAAACAAAAAACAACAACAACAACAACAACAAACAACAACAACAACAACAACAAACAACAACAACAACAAACAAACAAACAAACAAACAAACAAACAAACAAACAAACAAAACAAACAAAGCAAAAAAAAACACATTTTAAAAATAGCACAAGAGACAAATCCTTAAAAATATAAAGCAATACATGCGAGTGTGCCCCTAATAATCTGC
>JBAMJV010002591.1:40000-155000 GCA_037951105.1 Echinarachnius parma | reverse complement strand
AACGAGGTGGATTTTCTGTCTATAGGTAATCATATGCTATACGATTATAAGATATATCAATTGGTGTAAATTTTGAAGAAATATTAGGAAACGTTTTTTATTCTTTTGCGTATTATCCCAGAACCAAATGAAAGAGTTTCTAATAAAATAAATAATTATGTTATGTATGTGGTAACGCATATTTTAGTTATGATACTGAGATTATTTTGTTACGTTTATGTTTTCACAGTCTGTAATATCGACTATATTGTTTTTCTATTTTTATTTTCTGTAAACAGGGGTAGTACAGTTTTGGTATGGCTGAGCATCAAATCCTGCACAATAACATTACAAACTAATAGTCTATAACTCCACCATGCTCGAAAGGTATAGAAAATTACAAACAACTAAGTAAAAAGCCTGTTATCATTCAAAAAGAGCCATTAAAACACAAAAGGGCGCTCTCTAAAAACGCATTGGTTTTAACCATTTTTCATACAAAATTATGCATGTGATGTTTTGTTGAAATAATGATTAAATAGAGAGATCATCAAAAACTATTTATAAACCTCTTTTGAAAAAGTGTAAGCATTTTTAAAATTTGTTAAAAAATCATCGAATAAATCTGGGGCCCAGGACCCCGTTTCATAAAACTTTTCCAATCGTTGTAAGTGTCCAATTATTGAAACTACTATGGCAACAGCCATATCAGCATCAAGGATTGTAGCTGTTGCCATGGTAGTTACAATAATTGGACACTTACAACAATTGGAAAAGTTTTATGAAACCATTCCGATCGGATATATTTATTGATATTTCAGCCGGCTCTCGGAACCGATTTTGATCAAATAAACTAATAAAGTTTATTTTGTCATTTAAATTGTATGCTCTTTCAAATTTTACACTTATTTTTTATATTATCTCACAAAAAAAATTATTTCGTGCAGCGCCCTCTATACCAAAACTGAACTACACCTTTAATGTTTACTGTAGACTAGTTAAACAAGTTGATTATACAGGTGTCAGGTTATTTATATGTGTATGTTTTAAAATCTCTTTTCGGTGATTTATAGCGACCCATAATGCACAATCACGTGAAAATCACACAGCTCATTTGTGAGCAACCCACCAAATGCAACCATCTCACGATACCCAACAGCAGTGGCGTAACGCCGGGGGAGGGGGGGGGGCATGGGGGCATGGGGGGCACGTGCCCCCAAATAGTTGTATTACAAACAAAACATAAGTAGAACATCTTTAACAAAATAAAGAAATACATTTCGTGCGCCCCCAATAATACTCGGCCCCCTCCCCCTTTAAAACCAGTCCGACCGTTCAACGCTGCCCTACTGTTTTACAATGTTACAAGTATTGGTGCTGATCATTTGGCCAGGTCAAACCAAGAGCACTGTCCTGTAAAAGGAGATTGTTTTCAGTTGAGTGATCAGGATAGGCCATTAGTATATAGGAAGAGGGAGGCAGTGAGCCAGTAAATCTACCGGAGGGCCAGGGGCAGCCTTTAAGTTGTTGTTACAAAATAAAATTATGTATAGTGAGCTTATTTTCGTTTTTTTGAATGGGCCATAAATTATGGACTTCTTGATGTCTTTCAAGAAATGTTCTACACATTGCTAATTATGACTTTAGGAAGTTCGCTATATAGTCAGAAACAATAAAAACACAAACAGCGGGTTATTCAACAACGTTTTTACCATGGTTACTACTGAAGTATCAAGGAAAGACGACAGGGAATTATAGCTTTACAAATAGGTTCGAATCTTTATAAATTGTATAGATAGATTTTATCAATCTAATACTACATCATCAGACAGAATCAATCAAAATACAATCAAATATTTATCAAATATAGTAAAAAAAACACAGTAATATTATGAGTAACGCAACTTGACTGTTTACAAGTCATAATTCAACACCAGAATATGCAACATATTTCTTGTTTATGTAATGTGGGTAATGATTTTATGTTTCTTTTGTTAAAAATTTATTCAGCTATTCTGTTTAACCATGTTATGTTCCATGTTCAAAGTTATAGAATCTATAACTTTGAAAGAATTATGTATTTTTAGATAAAGAAGCGTAGGCCTATTTTATGCAATAAATCTGATTGGCTGAAACGCGCAAATTTTCTGACTTGCAATTGGGATGGGCGTTTGACTAGCAATATACGTGAGTTCCTGAGTTCGAAACCGTTTATGACCTGAAAATGCAAACATTAAAAAAAAGTGGGTACTCAGTAGGATATGAGATTGCATACATTGCAGAATGTGTGCACTACTAAACATCACTGGCTGGCTAATTGCGTGCTCCCCAGGGATCAAGTGGAGGGACTACAACCGTTGGTCCTATCAAGGAGGTTTATTTAAACCCCCCCGGGGGGGGGGGGGCACTCATGTATAATGTAAGACGGGTATGTGCCGCTTAAAAGAACCCCGTTTTCACACCCGATCGCAGCTCTAAAGATACCCGATTTTCAAAAATTGCAGCTCCATAGACCCCCGGAATGACTTGGCTAGGTATAGTTGAGTAGCGCCAAGTCCATTATTCTTCTTCTAGTTCGGCTCCATAGACCCCCGGAATGACTTGGCTAGGTATTTGAGTAGCGCCAAGTCCATTATTCTTCTACTAGTTCGACTCCTTGGACCACTAAGTTAGCCTTTTTGAGGGTTTCCGTAGGTCTTTGGTAGCTCCAAGTCTATGTATTTTGTAGTTTTAGTCTGCTCCTTAGACCCCTTAACTCACCGTTTCGGGTTTTTTTGTAGCAGACCCATTATGTTGTGCTTGTAGTCAGCTCTTCAAACCCCCATTTCAGAGTTCCGTGCGGCACACCCCCGTCAAAAAATAATTCGAATGCCCCCCCCCCCCCCCCCCCCCCCCCCTCGGGATTAAGCCTCCTTGGTCCTAAATAGCCTCCTATTACCAATAGATCGGGTTCTCCGGACCCATCCAACGACATCGCGACATACCCGAATCCCAGTACAATCAACAACAAAGTAACAACAACATTATGTGCAGTTTTACGCAACTCGTAAATTTGTTTACCTCAGCTGACCCCAGCTGACCGATCTAGAAGCTGTACGTGCAAAAAATCAAGCACAATGTAATGACCCGTTCAATGCAAGCTCAATGATGGGGCTATGGGCTCAAAATTAGCGCAGCCCAATATTGCCAAGACTACTGTATAATTATGATAATTGGCTCTAATAATTAAGCAATTTTAACACGCTGAAAGAGGAAAATGATTATTATGCTTAATCAGATAACTTGACCAAGAGATTAGCTTTTGTTCTTCGAGCATTCAATAATGTTGCTTAGCTAGTTTATTAATTATGAAGAGATATAAGTATGATCCCAATGGGCCACCTGGGTCCACACCGTTATATATCATGGATTGAGTACAATCCATGGTTATATCATCATCAGCTACCTAGGCGTTGAGTCCGTGACCCCGGGTACATCGCACGCACGGTGGTGAGGCTGAGCTGAGACCGAGTGAGCAGAGTTCGTCCGAAGTCTTGTTAGATTTTGTATACGATTTACACCGTTTTCACAATCTTGTGTGGTTATAGTTGAGGCACAGTCTTGAGGTAACGTAGAACTCTAACTTTGCCATAATTATGTCTAGTTTATTTCGCAATATGAGACTAAGTTTAGTTCAGAAGGGACACCGAAAATGCACATAGACAAGTACACACGTTTCCCCGTACCGTGCTGGCCAGAAGCGCGCCGTCTCCACCCCGGGCACCAGCCCCGATAAGTGACGATGGTAGCAGCTAGTCAAGTGCACCCATGCAGGTGTATAGCCAGGCATGATTAGTGGTAACTGTGATCAGCGCCGTCCGTAGGACGGCGCTGTGAAGACGAAACGTTAAAAAATTTGTAGGAAATTTGCCGACGGGTGGTTTCAAGAACTTTCCATCTATTATTATTTTATTTTTTTTAGTTCTAGACATTAATTAAACATTCAACCTACCTTGCTTGATATTTAATTTGTTGCAAAAGAAGGATAACTTACCTCAAATTGATGATGATGATGATGATGACTGTTATTTCCTTCGTCTTTGTTCGCTGCATGCAATGTCAGGTGACCGAAAACTCGTCGGCAATGCATAGCGCATGCGCGGGATAGGAGGTGATCCGCGCGTAAGTGGCGATCGGTTGACAATAAGCCAGGGACTGACATTGTCACATACCGTGTACAGGATCGATAGGAGTGTATCGCGCACGCAGAAATATATATAGATCAATCGCTGTACAGAACGCGCGCACATCCAGGCTCGTACGCCAAAGTTTGACCTGCGACCTCGCGCATTGCCGACAAGTTTTTGATCACCTGATATTGCATGCAGCGAACAAATTCGGATACCATTTTCGTCACTTCTGTAATCTTGCCAGTTTTATAGTAAATTTCAGGATAAATCAAACGAATGGAGCATCAGACGTTTTACCAGTTGGAGCATTGATGTCCGTGCATAACATAATTCGTAAGTATGAACCGAGATATGTTATTTAAAGTATGATATTTTATGGTTTTGTACAAGTGTGTTTGCCGTTAAAGCCTATAAAGTGTTTCCATCACGGTATGCACAGCTCAGAATGCCAGGCGCCGTCCTACGGACGGCGCCTGGTTAGGTTAGATTAGTGGCAAATGTCTATGGGAAAACGGTTTGAAGTGTCCATTATTACATGAACATTGTATAGACCTTAAATGTGTTTTAATAGATTCTTTGTAGAATTACAAACAAGTTGCTGGTTAACCAAGTTGCTTAATATACCATCCACCTTTAAAATATTTGCAAACAAAGTTACAGCCAAATATAATTATTGCCCTGTAAATCCTGTAGGCTGTACAAAACTCAAAAGGTATGCCACTTTTCGCCAAGATTTGCTCTATCTGTATACAGTGATTTGCCATAGTATATAGTTAAAGTACAATGAAATCCGGAAAAATTGTTGTATGCACTAGTATAAGTATAAGACACTAAATCTAAGATGAATAGTCCCTGAAAATTTGAGCACAATCGGTCAAGAAATGAGAAAATGAGTGAAAAGAGTGACTCAAATTAGCAACGCAATCTCTTCTCCCCATACTTTTTGTACGCAGAATTTCTATTTTGTTCAATTTTCTCATAATATATATATCCCTTCGTTTGAGAGCGAGTTCAACATATGTTTTGCAGAATACATGTCATATCGTGAGTTTGGTGAATGGAAAAGTGTAAAAATGGGAAAATTTGTGTACAAAACATATGGGGAGTAGTCCACAGACTTATCAGAGTGCGTTGCCAATTTAAGTTCCCCATAGGAATAAATAGGCATCTTCAAAGAGCCATAGTTTTCTTGTTTATGGCCTGATTATGCTCGTAACTTTCAGAGACTAATCCTCCTAATCTCTTCAAGTCTATGAAAGCAACAGTTTGATTGGGTTTTATTGCCCTTTAACTGTAAATTAATCAGCGGTGTGCGCCAGCACACTGCTGTAATGGCTCGTATTGAAAAAACTTGAAGTTAAGGTGAGTGCGACAAGGTCAAAAGTCGTACTTATCAACAAGAAAGTTTTATTTTTTTAACTCATAAAGTAACTAGTTCTACTTTTCTAATGACCCCTAAAACTAAAGAGAGGGGTAAATGACAGTCAAAATACTGTACACTGTCTACCATGTCCATGGTTTAGGGTCTACATATGCATGAGAAGTTATTACATTTCTCTAACCTTTCTCACTTCTGATTATTTTCACACCGACATATTTAGGGATTTAATTGTAAGATCAACTTGGCAGAAATCATTGAAGCTGGTTATTAAATTTTTTCTAACTTTCACTTTTCTGTTTCTTTTAAATCTAGTATAGATTGAGAATATGACTATACAGTCAACATGACGGAATTCATTGAAGCTGGTACGTACTATGGCAAGAGCAGCACGTAACTCCTGAGCTCCGGTTGCTGTCAGAAGGAAAGGCCCACCAAATCAGTTTCTCTGGTTCAAGTTAATGTTTTTTCTCTTCAATTTGACAGATTGCCTGATAATCTAAGAGCAACATGACTGAATTCATTGAAGCTGGCACGTACTATGGCAAGAGCGGCGTGAAACTCCTCAGGTTGCGCCAGGAAGGGAAGGTCCACCACATCAAGGAGGTCGAGGTCGATGTTCATCTCACTCTACGATCCAAGAAAGATTTTGAGCGGGGGGACAACTCGGACATCATTCCAACGGACACGCAGAAGAACACCGTTTATGCTCTGGCCAAACTGATTGGGGTGAGTTGTCATTAAAATTGGTTAAAGTAAAGAAGAGGACAATGGGAAATTGAGGTTGAGATTTAGAGTAAGAGGTATTGAGATTAGCAGCAATCTTGCCCTTTGCACCAAGAAAGATTTTGAGCGGGGGGACAACTCTGACATTCCAACGGACACGCAGAAGAACACTGTCTATGCTCTGGCCAAACTGATTGGGGTGAGTTGTCACCAAAGTTAGTAAAAGTGAATGATTTTAAAGAAGGGGACCATGGGATATAGTCATATAGAGGTTGAGATTTAGAAGGATAGAACATTAAGTTAGCATTTATCTTGCCCTTTGCACCAAGAAAGATTTCAAATTGGGGGACCTCTCCGACATGATCGACATCATTCCAATGGATACGCAGAAGAACACTGTCTTTGCTCTTGCCAAACTTATTGCCAGGGTGAGTTGTTGCTATAAAAGTATGTATTATTGTAAAAAATGGGATCTAGGGATCTAGAGGTTGAGATTTAGGAGAGATAATCAGATTAACAGCTATCTTGCCCTGTGAACAAGAAGAAAAAAAAAAAGGGAGGGGGGGGGGAGGGGAGGGGGACAACTCAACATCTTCCAACAGACACGCAGGAGAACACTGTATTCTGGCCAAACTGATTCGTGTGAGTCGTCATTCAAATTGGTAAAAGTGAATGATTGTAAAGAAGAGGACCATGGGACATTGAGTTGAAGATTGGTAGAAGGAGGGCAATTCCACGCCAAAGTGGACATTTAACCAAAAATTTTACAAGCATTTTTATGATACAAATTTGGTATCAAATCAAAGCTTAAATTCTATATTTTTTTAATTCAATGAGAAAATTTTAGTTTTACATAATTTTAGTTGTTTTTTTATAATAACTTTATAACCATAATTGAACCCCACAAATTTGACAATTTTTGTGAAAAAGTGTTTTGATCCTGTGTTTGTTTTATATTTCCCCAGTTAAGCCTAAAAAACATTATTCTGACTCCTGAGATATGACCATTTTGTAAAATAGTAAATTTGTATGATTAATTTGATTTGTTATGCTTCAATGACTTCTTATTTTCAGCCTATGAAAATGTCCTTCCGTTACCGAAAAATCAATATTTTTAATTTTGTGGCTCACATACTTGTTAGAGAGCAGACCAATCTTCAGTGCAAAGCAAGTTCAAGTAGGCCTTCCCATTGCTAACAATTGTATTACTCATTGTTTCTTCGTTAATTAATAAATAACAAAAGAAAATGTCCTTCCGTTACCATACAATGGTAACAGATGGACAAGGTACCTCATATTACATATTATGACAAAATTTATGTTCAAAAATTGGTCTCTCATATATGAAAACCCAAAATAATGAGACAATACCTGCAATGGCCAGCTATCAGTGGCGTAGTGTGGTCAGACTAGTCATTTTCTGTGTTTCAACCAATCAGATTTGTGCATTTAGAACATTTGATCTGGCGCACAATTGATTTTATCTCTTTCTGCAACAGGGCCCTTGTACCATGATGCCATTTGTCTGGATTTCTATTGTATGGGGATTAGTAGGTCTATTTAACTGTGGTGAGCCAGGGTGTGAATAGGCTCTGATCATGACTTTGAATAGGTCTTTTTTTTACACAATACACCCCTATAGAATTCTTGGACATGGGTGTAGGTCTAAAATAATTAAATTTTACATGAAATTTGCAAACTAAAAACAAGGCTGTAGAAAAAGCAAGAAATAACATATCTCCAATTCTTTCATATATTGTAGAAATTATATCAAGCCAAGATTTAAGCAAACAAATTTCTCAAAATTATTTGATCCACGAGGTAAAACGGAAGGTCAAAATCTAAGGTCAAAGGTTATCGTATCCAAACTCGCTCATGCATGAACACAAATGGCATAAATGGATTGCACATAACATCCCCAGTCCAATGACACCTTTACAAAATAAATTGACCCAACGGTTAATGGACAATGGCCATTTGAAAAATGGTGCCCACGCCCATTTCTTACAAAACTCCCCCATAAGAATCGACCATAGCGCCAAAACCATTGGGCGGATTGGGCTAAAACTGAAATATTTGCGCTTTTAAAGGTTGAAATATCATACATACCAAATATTAGCAAATTTGAAGGGGGCTGCGATGAAAATTTTCAATTTTTTTAAAGGTGATTTGACATGGAATGACCCTACTGTGTCATATCATACATTATAGTCCATTATGTCCTTCCGTTACCGAACATTGGTCCGCTTTGTGTGAAATAACTCAAATATCTGCAGACAAATTTTAATCAAAGAACAAGTAAATTCTTCTTAACCCTTCAGAGAATGAAATGTGTACCCTTAAAATATTTTGTATTATTTAATATCACAGAGTTTTAGTTAAAACTGATTTGATAACAAAACCTTGTCCATTTTAGTGTCCTTCCGTTAGCGACCTCATTTGTATGCATATTCAATAATGTGCGGAGATAAAAAAAATTAAAACAATTATGGGACCTTAAAACTGTATGTTTTGGAAGTATTGTTATCAAAATAGACGGTTCTAACAACACAAGTATTTAAAAATGTCTTTCTTAAAATTGACAATTTGTGTCTGAGTGTCCTTCCGTTACCATGGATTGACCATGAATAAGAGCCATTGGAGCATGAAATATAGTAAGAAAAAAATAGAAATGTAAATGCTTGTGATGTCCATATGCTATCTATGATACAAACTCATTTTAGACCACAAAAGAGATGTTTCCTTCTCATAAATGGTCTTTAAATTTCAAAATTAATTTTATTGTACAATTCCAATAGACTTTTCAGAGGTCCTTCCGTTACCGTCCTTCCGTTACCGAACACTGGAGTAATTAATTTCTCATAATTAATATACCAACGTAGATATTTTTCTTAAAAGGTGGTGTTATACTCTGTGATCATAAGGAAATTGACTAGTAGCCAACTTAACATGATAAACCTCGTAACTTCACAGAGATTGGGTCATAACGAAAAAAATTGAAAATCCATGTCCATTTTGCTGTCCTTCCGTTACCGGCCTCATTAGTGTCCATATCTAATTTACATAATGCGGTCAAAATTTTAGAAATAGTGGAAATCAAAGGTGTCCCAACAAGGATCAAAGACATGCCATTTAGAATAAAAAATCAAAAGCAGGATCCTGGAATTATTTGATTGAAGTTCCAAAATTGTGTCTGAATGTCCTTCCGTTACCGTGGAATTGCCCAGGAGAGGTATTGAGATTAGCAGCTATCTTGCCCTTTGCACCAAGAAAGATTTTAAGCGGGGGGACCTCTCCGACATCATTCCAATAGACACGCAGAAGAACACTGTCTATGCTCTGGCTAAACTGATTGGGGTGAGTTGTCACCAAAGTTAGTAAAAAGTGAATGATTTTAAAGAAGGGGACCTTGGTAAATTGAGGTTGAGATTTAGAATTTGTGATATCTTGCCCGTTGCACCCAAAAAGATTTTAAGTGATCTGATATTTTTTCATCAGACATGCAAAAAGAACATCTTTATTGATCTGGCTATACTGATATGTGAGTTTTCATGAAACTTTGTCAAACTGAATCTGTTCCCTAGAACATATTGAAATCCTGGATCTGGATCTGGATGTGGTACAGTGCAGGACCGCAGGAACACCGGAGTAGCAGACCATGGCTATATTTCACAGAAATATACAAAAGTTTAAGAAAGTGACAAGATTGACATACAAAAATGCTATCTCAACTGTCAGTCACTCAGAGATATGTTCTTGTTTCTGATGATTAATCGTTGAGTATATATACATAATTTTGTCCTCTTTTGCTTTTTAACTTTAAATCAGGTAAAATCCCCCGAACATTTTGGACAGGCTGTTTGCCGTCATTTCCTGACGTCGTTCGCTCATGTGACTGCGGTGCGTGTGCACGTAGAGGAGGCTCCATGGCGACGAATCACCAAAGACGGTCGGGAACACGTACACGCCTTTGTCATAAGCAAGGAAGTCACTCGGTTCTGCGATGTCTTTCAAGAAAGAGCAGGTTAGCTTTAAGCTCAAAATCAGCTATTTTCCATGTTTGTGTGCGACCTGTAGAATTGTTAATGTTCTTAATTGTGTGCAAAGTATTTTGGTCAATTATTAGTAGTAAAGTATTTAATTGTTTTTTAATAAGAATGTTTCACTTTCAAATGCATAGTTGAAATGAATGTAATGTATGTTGTTTCCCAATATTTTCTAATTTTTAAAAATATTTGTCATGTACATTGTTTTAGTTAAAAATTTACTTTGAACTTCATTCATGTCTGGCTGTAGGATTGGTGCAGGTGTGGGCCGGTCTGAAGGACCTCAAGGTGCTGAAGACAACCAAGTCGGGCTTCGAGGGATTCATCAAAGACCGCTTCACCTCCCTGCCAGACGTCAAGGATCGTCTCTTCTCCACCAGCGTCTACGCAAGGTGGCGCTATTCAACCATGTATGGTCTGGATGAGGACAAGGCATGGTGGGTTCATGACGTAATTGATTCAATGATAATGTGTATTTTTAGATTGATGGAAATGTGGCTCAAATTGCTCTACCAGCATTGAAATTAGAAGATGATGGACTATTGTGATGATGGGTGTTGATGGTGGTGAGTGGTGATGATGATGATGATGATGACGATGACGATGACGATGACGATGATGACGGTGATCATGATGATGATGATAATGGTAGTAGTAGAGCTGATTATTTATCATTAGATTTGTATCTAATTCCTACAATACATACATATGAACAATCTTCAATTATTTTCTCCCATCTGATATTTTACTCCCTTAACTCCTTGAGTGCCAAGCTCGCATTTTTACGAGTTTCAATACGCACAAATGCCATAGAGCATTACAAATCCCTGGCACGTTAAGAATTAATACTTCAAATCTCCATTAAGCTACCTTATTTCACCTTCTCTTTGTGTGTCACCTCCATCCCCTCACCAGGGGGGCAGCCAGGGATGCGATCCTAGATGTGTTTGCTGGTCCGACCTCTACTGGTGTCTACTCCCCCTCCGTCCAGCTAACACTTTACCAGTCACAGCAGCGCATTCTCAAGCTTATTCCGCAGGTAACTTATCTCTCAACCTTGACACCGGGTCCATTTTGTATTGCTAGGTCAGTGAAATTACCACAGATATGTTTAAACTTCAAAACTTTAAAATAGTAAAATATTTTGTGGAAATTGAAAATGATGAAATCCAATTCATAATATATATGTTCATTAATTTTGTCGCAGAATAAAAGTTATTTTTTCACAAGATGGAAAGGTCTTAGTATGAAACAGCGGCTAAAACCGTGGTTACAAATTATGTTGTATGATGCTTTTTAAATTATGGTTTTGTTTTTTTCTCGATATTATGTCTTTTTTGTCTGTCTGTCTCATTGCTACATGTAGGCCAGTGAGGTTACCATGGAGATGCCCAACATCCACTACTTCCTTGCAGATCTCAAGAAACTTGGACTGGAAAACAACAATGAGGTATGATTTTGAAGATCAAACATTCCTTTTCAATTTCATCATGATCATGACCATCATGACCATTATCTTCATGATCATGATCACCACCATCATCATCATCATTAAATCCAATGTTAACCTGTTTCCTACAAAAATGTTTGTATTTTGCATAGAGTTGATACAGGGCCCACCAGGTTCCCATATATGCATTGGGTTAGCCAGCAGAGTTGCAGGCTTTCATCTTAGCCATCATCAGTGCTACTGATTGGACTTTTGTGATGTAACAATCAGTTATCTGGTCATAGAAATTTAGCAGTTCGTATAGCTCTCCATCCCTGTTGTTTTTGTTATATACTGGCGTTTCATCCAGTTTTTCTATTCTGCCAATTAATAAAATTAGTAAATATTTCAGTATAATCATGTTTTTTGTGTTGTTAGGCCTTAAAAGATGACTACCTTGAACCTTGAAGAATTACTATCCCAAAAGTGTAAACGCTGTCCTGGAGAGGGCTGTGTTGTGTTGTGTGCTGTTGATGACATGATGGTGATGGTTCTCAGTGCACTGTATACAATGTGACCCACAAAAAGGAACTATACTGGTACTTTAGTTAGCATCAAATATAACAGACTTTCCTTTTTTGTCAGGGGCCAAGCTGAGTCTGGTAGCATGCTACTTGCCTGATTTAGAACAAATTCAGACTTTTTCCAATCAAACTATTTGAAAAAAATTAGATGGTATAGAACAATATGATTAGTAAACATATTTCTGAATTTCTAGAATACGATATCCATTCATCTCAAAACAATTTCAATTTCTTTGATCAATGTTAATTCATAATTCATCTTCCGCCCATACAGGTTTTCATGGCGGGAGACAAACCCTATGGATTCATCAAAGCAACAGTCAAGCGTTCGTCAGCCAAGCTGTGAGGTACTAGCGTAAATATATTGAATTCTGTGATGCAAGTCTATTGTATGTATGTATATGCTGATGTGGTACACAAAACAAAATGAAGCAGTATTATCCAACGCCAATATTGAACGCCAATATCTGTTTTTAAAATATCACAATGTGTTGCCAATTTAAGGATTTTTCTAAATTATAGTGATTTACGCAATAATAAAAATCATAAAAAAATAATTAAAGCAGGTAGAGTAACAAAATAGGGCTCTAAAAATGGAGAAATTTATGCTCTTTCTGCCTGTACACTTCACATAACTAGTCTTCTTCTTGTTTAAGTGTAGGACTACCAAACCACAAATATGTGGGCCTTAGGCACTGATGGGTTAAGGACTTCAAGCTCAAGTTAGAATACCGATAGTCCTGGCCCTGTTTCATAACACATTTGCAATTGGATGCTGATTGGCTGTTGCCATAGTAGTTACAATAATTGGACACGTACAACGATTGCAATAGTTTTATGACACGGGGCACTACCACAGTCCTTTTTGCTAAGGACTACCGGTACCCAAGAAAGAAGGATACCGTCCTCTTTACGACTATCCACTCCCTCCTTTTCTTACATGGTGCTACCACAAGCTAACTGTGTATCTACCTCACCATGGAAACCAATATAAGCAACACCTGAGGTTTGATGTTATCATCTCAAGTTCAAGTTCAAGTTCAATATAACATTTATTTCCAAATCTTTTCAATAACATACATTGACAAAATTTGCAACAATATAATTGGGAGGTGAACATCTCTGAAAACACAGCTTGAAACAAGAGCACCTATTTAAAAAACATTATCAAAAACCTTATAGGTAAAAACTGGGTAACAAACAAAACATCACGAAAGGACTAGACGTATAAACAAGAGAACAAAGGCTAAGCAGCCAGAAGGAAACGGGAGGAAAGAAGGACAGGCACAAGACAAAAGAAAAACACAACAAGGCGTACATCAATAAGAATAATCTCTTTCACATCAGCATAATGTACAATAGCACTTGCATCATAGTTTGAGAAATGCACATGTGATATTATTCCATGAAATCATGTATTAAACAGATATGTGTAGTTTGTATTAAAGAAGTCTGAAATTGTGTATATGTTATGGTTACCATGTTGTGTCCAAAATTCCATTGTATATTTCATTTTTCTTTTCTTCATTAACTACTTGTCTTATGTCAGTATCTGTACATCAACACTTTAGATGTGATGAATATACGTTTTTGCCATTTTGCATACATCACATAGATCTGTCAAGATGGTTCTATGAAGTTTCGAGTTTTGACCTAGCAAAAAATGTACTAACCCTAGAATGCCAAATTATATGCACATTTATCTTGTTTTTTTTAGTTTTAAATGTTGATCTTTTGAAAAAGGTTAACATCAAAATACCCAAGTCACTCATTTATTTTAAAATAAATTGTGTCTTTCAGAAATTTACATTTCTGCATCTAAGTATAATTTGTCATTCATACTCACTTACATGTTTATACTAATATTTATCAAAGATATTAAATTAGTTTAATCAAATGAACTTCTTTTGTGCTGACAAAAGAAGATTTGCAATTTCGAAAAATGCAACAAAAAAAACCCAAACTCTACATGTATGTGTACTTTATATTTGTATATTGTTCAACTTCAAGTTGAAATTTTCTCACATCTCTATTGCATATTCAAATTATCATGAAGAAAATATGTTTAAATTCCTGTTTTTATATTTCTTTTGGAATTTCTTGCCCTGGCAAATCTGTTCGATATAATTATTTCAAAAAGTAACTTTCCATGTCCGTAAAATGACCACATAGTTTGAATAAGATTTTCCATGTAATGTATTTGGTGTGTAAAGTTATTTATTAAAGGGCATTTCATGGATTACCACTTAGCAGGCTTCTTCAAATTATTTTAACAGTTTCCAGTATTTTTTTTTGTTATCATTGACTTTTGATTTCAACAAGGATTGAAATTATTCAGATAAAATCTGTTATGTTAAGATTATCTTTAATGTATACGTAACGTAGCTCTATCTTAAAATCATGTTTCGACTTTTATGTAGTGTAATTTAATCATGACATGTTCTTTATATGTACATGAATATTGGTGCCTGAATTATTTGAAAAAGTACATTTATATTTGTTCGTAAATAAATTATTTTCATGTTGCGAAATAAACACACACAATTATTTATGAAACAGATTTCAACAGATTACCAGTACATGAAATGATGTATTTTCAAATTGTAGATGTTATTTCTTAAAACTTATCTTTTATTATTTTAGAGTATCTATATTTTTTATTTTGAATCCATCTGTTGAATAATTTTACAGTCTTAGGATGTTACATAATTTATGTAAAGATGCAACAAAAATAACTTTACATTTTGTTTGGAAGCTATAAAGAATATCAAAGTTTATGAATACACTATCCGGACAAACTTACTTGTGTATGGAGCGACGTTTCAAAGATTTGACAACCAGCTTCATCTGGAAACCAGCCAAAGGTACATTTCATGAATTATATTTAATATAAAACTAAATTATTTTATATTTACTCGTGATTCATGTAGACTTTAATCAGTATTTTGAATTAATCATGTTTTACTGTTAATAACCTCAGGTACATGTACTACTGTAAACTGTTTAAGAGATTATGAAAATTATTATGGAATAAAGAACCAAGTTCTGCAATCATGATGGAAGTTATTTTTGAGTTTTCAATCTTTATTTGTGTATACTGCATAGTTGTCCATAAACCGTGAAACTCACAGCAGTTGAATAGTGAATATCAATTCTGGTTCCTTTTTCTTTTTTAATAAATAGTCTGCAAATGAAGCATACAAACAAAATACATAATAAAATTAAATGTCTCTGTCTCAAGCTATATGCTGAATAGGAATGCTCATGCATGCACAAACTGTTAATTTTGCACTTCCCAAATACCCTCACACATACACACTTCCTACACCCAGACTGAGAGTCAAATAACAAATGTGAACAACAAAGCTCCACCTCTTTTTGCAAGGTCTCATTTTGCTATTTTGCTTGACCTAACAAAATGCACAGGTGGAGCTTATTTATTCACAATTTTCAAATCCGAGATTCAAATAATAAAATGGCATCATCCATACTAAATGCGACTTTGGATGATAATCCTCCCTTGCTTTATACGGGTCCAATGTTGGAAATATAAGCATGCTATTCTGTTTGCATGTATGAATGTAGGGAAATTTCACCTTTAATAAACTTCAACACAGAATTATCTTTCTTCCAAGTAACAGATATGTATCTAGAATATTTTAATAACATTTTATTGAAGTACTGCAATAAGTACATAGCAGTACATTCACGAACACACTCGCACAAACATTCACCTACAATCTACAATCTAAGACAAAATGAAATTTATGAACAGTAAAATTGTATTTGTACTGATGCACATATTTTTTTACATGCAGAATAATATTTACCCTCTTTACTCCATAATAAACCTCAGTGTTCATAATCATAAGTTCCCATATGTATGTTGGCATGATTATACATAAAAATTTAAAAGACGCTCACCTTTGTATTAGCTTTGGCAACGCTAGAAATTAACTTTTTTTTGTTGGTGGCCCGGTCGGGCCAGTAAAATTAGTATTTTTCCAAATTTGGTGGCCTGAAACCAAAATCTACTGGCCCGAAAAAAATAAGGAAAAACAAAAGAAAAAATTATACAATAACCATACTGATAGTTTCAGGGTACTCTAGGCAATACTTGTTTTCATTCCCCTTTGTTTCATTGTAAGATCATTAAATAAGCATGAATTAGGATGAATGTGTGTGTTTCATGTCTTTTTATTCATTGTCTTCATCAAAAAATCAAAGCGATTGAATACACACGAGTGACAATTACACTTCCACTTTGGAATGCTTAAATTCCACTGGTCTAGCATTCATCAACATACATTTTCTCACGTAAAAAAATAGTTTTTCGTACAAAAATTGCACATTTATTGTAGTTGTACATTGAGTAGAAACATATGAATATTCATGAGCAGCATATAATATTTATGATGCTCATTAGATATGCAAAATATGCAAATAACTGAAATTACTAATAACGATTTTTAATATGAACTGGTTAGACAAATGAGTATGGCTGCTCAAGAATGTATGAATATTCATTAACAGCAGTATTACTTGCTCAATTTACTTGAAACTTTTTAACTAACCAATATTTTGTATGTGAGAAAAAGGTATAACTTGCTAAATGCTACACTTAATAGCAAGCTCTTGTCAAGACATAGACATGACTAAACATGACTAGTGACTATTTTTTTTTTTTTATTTATTTTTTTTTTTGTGCTGGCCCAGTCGGGCCACCAAATATTTTTTTTACTGGCCCGGCGGCCATTTCTAGTGGCCCCGGGCCATCGGGCCTATGCTAATTTCGAGGGTTGGCTTTGGGTATATGTCATAAAGTGTAAAAAAAAGAATGCATAAATAATTAAAAAGTATTATATGTTTAGGACAAAAACATGTTACATTACTCATAATACATAAATATTGCAATATTGCTTCATCACATATTAAAGTGATCCATTAACATCATAATTTTTTCTTCTTCGAAAGTGATTGTTGAGACTAATCATACTAAATCGTATCACTATTAGGTTCTTCTGAATTGATGTGTGATAGTTTCAACGAAAAAGAACAGTGTTTACCTAGTGAAAAAAAGGTGAAAATTGATGACAGAAGTTATCACCTACTGTGCATTGATTTTTAACTGCAATAAAAAGGCATTGCGGAATGCTTTAAATTCAATCATAAATCAGTGCTAGAATTTAGCACAGGCCCGCTGGCCTGGGGCCACTAAAAATTTGCTCCGGGCCACCAAATTTCATCGATCCTAAATTCTACTGGCCCATTCGGGCAACCAAATTTAACAGTATGTGTTATGTTTTTCTTTGTTTGGGGCCACAGGTTTAGGTTGCGGGCCACTGAAAGTTGAACAATCTTGTTTTTACTTGCCCGACTGGGCCACAAGGCAAAAAGTTTAATTTCTAGCATTGCATAAATATCTCCATAATATGAGAGACATTTGGAAAATCAAAACCCATTTCATTTTACTGTTACCATAAGCCAAGCAACAAGGTAAAAAGGAAATGTGGAAGCTCAAAGTGATTTTGATTGTATTTGAAAAAGTTAATGGATCACTTTAGCATACATTTAAAAATATTTCAATCCCTTCAAAAGAGTTTGTTTTTCAAGTTCAGACACAACAATGCCTCTTCTCCATAAAGGCCAGATTTATTTATAAATTACACAATACTAAAAAGTCCTCTACAAATTAAACCAATTCTGAGTAAAGAATAAGATGGTTTTAAAGGGAAAGTTGAGTTTTGGTAGAGAGGGCGCTAGACTACTTAATTGGTTTGTGAGGTAATGAAAAACTGAGTGTAAAATTTGAAAGAGCATAATATTTAAACAATAAAATCATCTTTGTTTGATCAAAATCGGTTCAGAAACGGCTGAAATATCCATAAATATAACAATTTGTAATAAACCCGGGCCCCGGGTTTATTAGAGAATTTTGAACCAGCCGTTAAAAATTCAAAAAAATGCTTCCTCTTTTCAAAAAAGTTACAAAATAGGTATTTAAATAGTTGTTGGTTATTTCTCTATCTAATCACTATTTCAACAAAGCATCACATGCACAATATTTTATTCAAAATGGTTGAAACCGATGAGTGTTTAGAGAGCGCCCTCTTACGTTTTAACGGCTCTTTTTGAATGATAACATGATCTTTACTACGTCATTTGTAATTTTGTGTTCCTTTCTAGTTATAACTATTAGTTTGTAATGTAATGATGCAGGTTTTGGTTACTAAAATTCAGTTTCACTAAAACTGTACTCTCCTTACCAGAACTCAACTATCCCTTTAAATGTGAAAACCTATAAAAAACATTTTTACTAATTTGAGATAATTGCTGAAAAAATGAAAATAATAAGGAAATATAAAGAAATGCAATATCATTCTACAATGCATAACTTCCAATAAAATATAATTGCAGTCTCATTCATTTGTCCTTTCAAAAGCTCAGACTATAGATCACATTTCTGGAAAATAATGTCTTTAAAATGCAGTATGACTTGATATGAGTAAAAGACTTCTCTTCTGATAACTGAATTGGTACTTGACTTATTCAAGACGATTAGAGATTTGGATATTGAAACACATCCAAAAAATTGACCGGACATAAGATATCTTAGACACCTTCTCTCAACAGGTTTCAGAAAAACCCAATCATTATCCTAATTCAACTACAGTCAAACCTGTATAGAGTGCCCACCTAAGGAAACAAGAAAAGTGGCCACTTTAGAAAGGTGACCACTCTATGCAGGTTCCGTAACATCCATTTGTCTCTGCAAGTGCTAGTGTCAATGTGCAGACCATTTGCAGACCAAAGTTGGGCTTGCGCTAGATCTTGGCCTAGGGGCTTGAGACCAAGGTTATTAGAATCATTGGCCATAATTCGAATCAGTGGCACAACTTCAGTCCGGGCTAACACAACAGAAAGATATTACTAGCAACTTGTTAAACTGTTGGTCACACCTGTGGAATTCACTAGATGGATGTTATGTGCCACCGGATATATTCTTATTGTTTCTGTTGATTATCCAATAAATCCCTTTAGTTCTGCTAGGCATCAGGACAAAGGATCGCTCGTCATTCCAGTCATAACTTGTCACCAGAAACATAATGTCCTGGATGACCTATGTCGTTTTTTATACCCAAACTAAAGTTGAGCCACTGATGAGAATTCTGGCCATGATTAGCTCAAACCTGTCCTCCTTCGGCAGAAAGACCCAGCGAGCAATATACATCATACATGTTATTTCTGTTGTTTAAAAACAACTTGAGTTGGTCTTTAACTATACTGGTCCAATTTCCCGATTCTTCTTGCGACATTCTCTGCTTTTTGTCGCAAGCTCATCTTTCTTTTCTACTTTCAATGCAGACAGTGAATATTTCTCTCCGTCTATTAACAACTGTGGCTACACTGTTCCATTTTCTTCTTTTGATATTCTCCTCTTCTTAGCTTCTTGTTTGTCACGTTCGTCTGATTCCTAGATTCTTCTTTCCACATTCACTACTTCATCCGTGCCAATGACTCCATTCAGCAGGTTAACGCAGGCAGCTAATATTTAATTTTGTCCATTTAATAAACTGTTGCTAAACTGTTCCATTATCTTCTTTCGATATTCTCCTTTTCTTAGCTTCTTGTTCATCATCTTTGTCATCTTCTTTCAGCGGATGAATGCAGCGAGCAAATGTCTCTGCTACTATGAGAGGAAAGAGCATGGTGGCTTCTCCGTACACCTAGAAATAAAGGAAAGGGAAAAATTTGCTATATGTTATAGGCATTTGAATAATCTACTCAAGATTTCTGCATTTTATTGATGTGGCCTTTGTCTGAGTAATGTCTGGCCTGCAATAAAAACAATAATGTGAGATACAGAGAGATACAATTCAATGAAATTGCAGAAAAACTGACAAACTTCACACAAATAAACTCATTTCATTATATTCAAATATAATGTACATAATTTCCACTGTTGCAAATCTGCAGAATGTTTTTTGTTCAAGAGGGAATGAATGAATAGATCATCCCTCCTGAACAAAAGAAACCGCCCAGCTCTGACACACACAAAAAAAGTTACTAGTTATTTGTGAACATGTTGGCAGTTGTGATTGTTAACCGTCTGTCTGTCCGTTCGTTCGTTCATTCATTTATTGCACACAGATTTTAATGCTATCTATCTATCTATCTATCTATCTATATCTGTCTGTCTGTATGTTTGTCTGTCTATCTGCCTATCTGTTGTCTATTTGTCTGTCTATCTGCCTGTCTGTCTATATGACTGTCTGTTTGTCTATCTGTCTATATATCTATCCGTCTGTCTGTCTATCTGTCTGTCTATGTCTATATATCTGTCTATATGTCTATCTATCTGTCTATCTATCTATCCATCCATCTATCTATTTATCTATCTGTTTGACTGTCTATTTGTCTGTCTATCTGTCTATTTTGATGACATGATGGCCTACTTTGACCGGGCTTGCGGTCATCTTGATCTTTCCCCATCGTCCGGCCTGGCACCAGCATCACAGCCATCAAACTCTTGAGTGGTGTTGAGAAACATATGTCTGTCTGTTTGTATATATGTCTGTCTATCTATCTGTCTGTCATTCTGTCTTTCTGTATGTCTATCTGTCTGTTTTTCTGTCTGTATGTCTATCTGTCTGTTCTTTTTTGTCTGTCTGTCTGTCTATCCAACGATCTTTGATGACCTACCTTGATCGGACTTGCATCACACCCATCAAACTCTTGAGCTATTTGCTTTATTCATATATGTATCTGTCTGTCTGTCTATCTGTCTATATTTGATGACCATTGATGACAGGATGACCTACCTTGACCGGGCTTGCGGTCATCTTGATCTTTCCCCATGAGATGGCTTCGTCCGGCCTGGCTCCAGCATCACACCCATCAAACTCTTGAGCGGTGTTGAGAAACACACAGAAGTCTGCTCCATTCCTCTGGAAATGACAAACAAAATATTCACGCTGTAAATCTTTTATACCAGACAAGGACATTTGGCTTCACAAACTGCGATTAGATTCTACCATATGCCTAACAAACTTATTGTTGTAAATTGGTACTTGGCAGGAATTAATTCCTTGAAATGCTCCAGTACATCAAACTCTTGAGCAGGGTTGAGAAACACACAGATGCCTGCTATATTCCTCTGAATTTACAGGAACAAAGAGACACAAATGTTAGTGATGTAAATCTTTAATTCCAATAGGACAATATAGTTTAGAAAACCTGCAATCAAATAGTTCCATATGCCTAACGAATGGTCAAACCTGCTCAAACAATCACCCACCTGTGTAGGCCACGTACGAGAGATTTGAGATTAATGTCTAGATATAAATCTTTGTAAAACACCCCCTTGGTTTGGCATTATCAGAACAATTACCATTAGATTTGCATTGCATATATGTGATGTTTGACGAGTCCTCCACGCAGAATGTAGCCCACTTATGAGAGATTTAAGATTAATGTCTAGATATAGACCCCCTTGGTTTGGCATTATTATCAGAACAATTACCATTAGATTTGCATTGCATATGTGATGTTTGACGAGACCTCCACCCAGAATGTAGGCCACTACATTTAAGATTAATGTCTAGATATAGACCCCCTTGGTTTGGCATTATTATCAGAACAATTACCATTAGATTTGCATTGCATATGTGATGTTTGACGAGACCTCCACCCAGAATGTAGGCCACTACATTTAAGATTAATGTCTAGATATAGACCCCCTTGGTTTGGTATTATTATCAGAACAATTACCATTAGATTTGCATTGCATATGTGATGTTTGACGAGACCTCCACCCAGAATGTAGGCCACGTATGAGAGATTTGAGATTAATGTCTAGATATAAACCTTTGTGAAACACCCCATTGGTTTAGCATTATTATCATAGCCAAGGTAATAAAGCTCCGAGTGCTTTGAGACTTAACTGTAATAAAGCGTTTTTAATAAAAATGGACAATTAGAATGATTATATAACAATTACCATTAGATTTGCGTTGCATATGTGATGTTTGACGAGGCCGCCACCCAGAATGATCATCCCCGTGTTAAGTGCATACACTGCCTGGTTGTTCATCCTCCGCACATCTGATGCCAAATGGAAAGCGAAACAAAAATATAATAAATAATAATAATAATAATAACTAACTTTTTCATTGACACATATATATGAAAAATGTATATGAATATTGACTTTGACAGTAGAATCTTCCTATTTACATTTCATGAGAAATAGTAAATACAGCATATATTGTATTCCCAATACACACTGGGTCTTATGCATTTAACAATAATACACTAGGCCTAGGGGTTAAAAAAAAAAAGTGGAAAAAAAAAGAAGTTTAAATAAACTATGTCACTCAAGATAAATATAACTCTGTATCAAAACAGTGCCAAATCTGATAATTTAGTATAATATAGTGCCCAACTTCTCAAAGTTGCTCATATTTGAACAATTTAATCTCACACACCACCACCCCCCCAAAAAACAAAAACAAAACAAAACAAAACAAAACAAAACAACAACAAAACAAAAGATATCCATTTTAAACGTTTGATCACAATACAAATATTTACCTCCAAGTTTTGTGGCTGTCATGAATTACCAATACAGATGAACTTTCATACTAACAACAAAACAAACAAACACACACACAAAATACAAAATAGAATGCTGAACATACAGTACCTTCAATAATGTCTAGCCGAAGACCAGGATTTTTGTAGGAATGGAAATACAGGATGTCGCCTAGGGAACCATCTGTCAGCCCAGGACTGAACACAGGGATGTTATTCTGTCAAACAAAGATTAGATGTAAATGAGGCATTTATATAATTTTATTTAGCTTAATACTAATAATCTAATTGCGTATTAGGTATTTTTTCATTAGTTCATAATCCGGTTGTAGATGAAAGAAAATTGGTTTTCGTTTGTCATCTTCAGAATATTAAAAATAAAGCTTATCAGTAAATACATACAATCTTAAGTACTCTCTTTTAGAGCATTCAATTTGTATTCATCAAAACTAGTTATAAATCAATAAACAACAATGCTGTAAAGATCATATTACTTACTTTGTAAGCCCAGTAGTACACTGATTCAGGATTATCAATCTCTTTACCAAGTCTTGTGATCATTTTGGATGGTGTCCAATTGATCCCCTAAAAGAAATGAGAATTAAAAGCAAATGTGAAGAAAAAAAATGTATTAATGAGTGATGAATGTCAGATATATACAATAAAATAAAAAAATACAACATGTTGCAGAGTAAAATTAATAGGAGTATCAACATGACACAAGATATGCAGGGTGACCCCAGGAAAAAAATTACTAATTCCGGCCTCCAGACATACAGTCCTTTTTTAGGACTCTCCTAGAAAGAATACCAAGTCCTTTTCAGGACTACAACAACAGTTGTTTCTAGGACTACCAACAGTCCTTTCTAGGACTACCACAGTCCTTTTCAGGACTCACCAATCCTCCCCTCTCACATGGTGCAACCGCAAACCACGCGTATGATCAATTATTAGTTCTACATAGATAGACAGATGATTATACTACTTCTGCCATTGACGGGTGAAAATATAACTGGCTGATTGAAATCAATGTGGACAAAATGTTGCAGAGCAATAATAAATAGGATATCAACATGAGACAGGCAGGGTAACCACAGAAATTTAACTAGTTCCAGCCTCCAAATATACTGATACTATCAATACTAAACCATTCAAATTGGGAATGAAGGCTTTTAGCCATATTTATTGTGTACATTTTTTCGATCCCCTGCATTCCAGTAGTTTGCAATTTTCTCATTTGATATAACTCTACTGAATAATTTATTTGCAGAATGAAATAATGATATAAATTATAATTAGAGAGATAGTAGGTACATGTATGTTGCTAGATAGTAGGAAGTATGATAGATATGTTGCCTACCTCTGTATTCTGTTCTAACAGCATCTGGTCCAGAATGGGCATGAGCCAGTCCTCAAACTTGCAGTAGTTGTCGTTGGGAACGAGCAGGTTGCCAATCCGGTTGATTCCCTTTGGCCTCAGCTCGCGACCTTCAAAGTCAACAATAATGATAACATAAACAGCATAATCCAGACCAATGATGAATAATAATAGATAGTGGTACAGCGCAGACATCAAGCTGCCTCTAAACACTTGCAAAACACAAAACAAAAACGTCTAGAAAGGGCATGAGCCAGTCCTCAAACTTTTAGTAGTTGTCGTTGGGAAAAAGCAAGTTTCCATTCTGGTAGATTCCCTTTGGCCTCAGCTCGCGACCTATAGAGATAAAAGTAAAACAGTTGTCTGAACATGTTTATAAAGACCACCAAAGACAAATAAAAAGTGAGTTTTGTTGAGCAGGTGGTCTTTAAATATAAACAGGTCCATTTATAGGCAGAATGCTTCCTGGGGAGTTGATATTAATGGTCTCTATTAGCAGGTGATTATTACACAGCTTCTTGCCAATGGCGGGAAAATCTGAGAGGCACATCGTTGGCCCCCGCAGGTGGTCTCTATAAAGAGATTGTCGCTAGAGCAGGTTTGAATGTGAGAATCATGGGCGTAGATCTGTCATTGATACCTATTCATCAGGGGGGGGGGATGATCTATTCATTCATCACCCCCTGATGAATAGGTATTACGTAAGAATCTACGCCCATGGTGAGAATGATAGGTTAGGTTAGGTTAGGGGGTGCGTTGGGTTACATGACTCAACCAGTGGTCTTGGTCTTGGCCACGATTGGTCTCGGTCCCGTTTTTGTAAATTACACACCCCCCTCAAAAAATCTTGGCTACGGGCCTGATGATAGATATTTTTTAGAGAGCAATCAATAATTTGTCTGTAAGTAGTAAGAAAATACAAGACAATGAAGAGCAGCATAACAAAATAAGACCAAATAATGACAATATTTGTGGGTTTAGTAATAAAAGTAGTTGTCATGTAATCCACCAAATCTGTCTAAATCGCTTAATATTTTATGTAGGTGGGAAAGGGATAACATATTCCAAACAGACCAACATTTAAAGATTACCTTTGAGGGTGAAGTCCCCCAGATATGTGTTGCCAAGGCACTTGATGAAGTCCTCCTCTATCCCACCTGCACTGGAAACTATGCAATCCACCTAATGGAAGAGAAAGCATATAGTATTAAATAGAGGACACATTTACCATAACTTTAGAAATTCATACTTATCTTCTGCTCCAAATTGAAGACATTTTTATTCAACTTTTCTTTAAAAAAAACACATTTTTGGGGGACCAGCAGCTTGTCTTTTTGGTAGCCCTGGAAAATATTCTGCACCTCAGAATAGTTTACATCTATGTAGTAGTGCTGGACAAGAAATTATGTAAGTATTGAACAAAAAGTTTGTCTCGTCATTTGTCCACATTTCACAATGTTTGTCAAGATTAAAATCACAATGCACCTTTATTTCATTACAAGACATAATAAAGTGTATGTAAACAACTGTTTGATAATTTTCCATTATAATGCAAAGTAGCCTTAATATAAGCCATGATATCTCTGGCTGTGATCTATGGACAATGCGTGTCGCACTAAATTAAAACTGTCATGAACTCACCAAATTGTGCTGCGCAAGAAACCTGAATGTTTCCCGTAGTCCAGAAGATATGAGATTGGAGGTGTAGCCCAGGAAGATGGTGCAATTTGATTTGGGCCGACCGCAGGGGTTCAACTCTGCCCCCCTCTGTGCCTCCCCTTCATCGATGCCCTCTGCTTTCTTGGCAATCTGTCATGAATATTAATCAATTGTGGGCAATTAAAGGGGACCACCAGGCAAAGAACAACACATTATTATATGTTTTGGTACCGTTTTGTGATATCAAATAGATACCCAACATTTTGCAAAGGGTTGTGTACATTTAATTCATAAACAAAGCAATTAATTTCCACCACTTACTGAACCACTACTATTTCCTGGTTCGTACGGGCTAACATTTGCGAGTGCGTCAATGCGATTCACGCGTACGTTTGTAGACAATAGAATCCTGGGCGATTCGTTCGCTCTACACACATTAGTCTTCGCAATTCAGACCGCATGAACGCATGCTTTAGAATGGTGAGGCGTTTTCCAATTATTTTTTTTCTTTCTGGAAACATATTTTTGTGAACTTGTTGATGGAATGGAATACTAAAGATGTTACCTTTCTTTAATAAGAATATTATTTTTGGGTGGTGGTACCCTTTAAGTTTCTACAACTGCAATGGACCATTTCATTTAAAATTCTTCAATTTTCTTTGACCAATAAATATTCTGAATTTTACATTAAGTTCAATTGGTTTTCTCTTTGTGTATTAAATTTGACTTAGGCCGACAGCAGGAGTTCAGCTCTACCCCTCCTCATTGATGCCCTCAGCATTCTTGACAATCTATCATAAAAATTAATAAATCATAACATTTACAGGACTGCAATGGATAATTTTTCTTCAACATTCTTCAAATTTCTTTGACCAACAAATAATTCTGAATTGTACAAATTGAATAGATTGTCTTTTCTATTCGTAAAAATAATTTTCGTCGATCTCAGGGGTTCAGCTCCGCCCCTCTCTGTGCCTCCTCTTCATCGATGCCGTCTGCTTTTTTGTCAATCTGCGGTGAAAATTAACAAATCATGGACTAAATCCTACCATTACCTATGATGTAGGCCTACCATTCACATTTCTTCAACATCTGTGTTAAATTACTAGAAACTTGGTTTGACATTTAACATGTTTTTTTTATGTGAATGTCTAAATTTGTAAATTCTGAAATCTAAATTCACAAAGCGACCAGTACTTATATCTTGTACATCACATCCTTCTGTTTCATCACACTGAAGCTTCCTTTCAAACTTACTCCATTGTACCTACGGGAACCTGTGGGGCCATGTATGAACTCTATGGGATTGCAAAATCAAGCAGTGAACAAAGAATTAACCCGCCAACAGAGGTTATGTTTTCGGAGGTTATGTTTTCGGTCCCATTTGTTTGTTTGTTAAATGTCAGTCTCCTGCGCACAACTTCACATTTATCTCAACCAATTTTTCCAGCTTTGTGTTCATCTAGAATAGAACCCATTCAATTTTCAAGGTCAAAAGTCAAAGGGCAATGGCAAGGGCAAGGGCAAGGTCAAGGTCACGCAAACATCAAAATTTGAGTGTTGGCAGAGGTATTCACTCCCTGAGTGCACTGCGTCTAGTTTCCTCTATTTCCTCTCGCTAGTGCAAGATTAATTGGAGAGCTCTATCATAACGCAGAACCAGGCCTAGTTCCTCTGAACTATAGATGCTTGGATAAACCTTCACGGTTGAATGAGTAAGGACGTATTTGTGCTCTGACTATTACGTTCTTTTGAATGTTATGTCATTCTATATGTTGACATTGATGAGTTAGAGCCAAAGATTCCAATTACCACATGTGGTAAATGTCGCTGGTCCGTAATCGTGCCCCTGCCAGCTGGAGTTCACTGGTTGCATAAGACTAAGCAGCTTGTGGCAGTCGATTGAAATCCCAACTTTTGACATGTGCCACCTGAAATATCATTGTGACAATTTTTTCTATTTGTATCTTGTAGATATTACTTAGTTGCCAATGCAAGATTGGTGGCATGAAATCTACTAGTCGCATATTAGAGTGAAGCAGCTGGTGGTAGTCGATTCAGTCATTGAAATGGGACCCATCAACATTTACCTCCTGAAATATAAGTTTCACAATATTTTGTACAAACATTATAGATCTAGTAGATACCATTTTCTCTATATCCGATGCAATATTGGTGGCCTGGAATCCGCTGGTAGCATAAGATTGAAGCAACTTGTGGTAGTCGACACCCTCATTGAAGTCGTAATCTTTGACATTTACCATATAAAATGTAATATTTTACAAGGTTTGTAGAAACATTGTAATTACCATTTTCTTGACTTCCTCTATCGCCAATGCAAGATTGGTGGCCTGGAATCCGCTGGTAGCATAAGATTGAAGCAACTTGTGGTAGTCGACACCCTCATTGAAGTCGTAATCTTTGACATTTACCATATACAATGTAATATTTTACAAGGTTTGTAGAAACATTGTAATTACCATTTTCTTGACTTCCTCTATCGCCAATGCAAGATTGGTGGCCTGGAATCCGCTGGTGGCATAAGATTGAAGCAACTTGTGGTAGTCGACACCCTCATTGAAGTCGTAACCTTTGACCTTAACTGCGTCATCCGGCATCTGAGCACTCTCCACGAGTACAGCAGACGTGGCTAAATCAGGCGGTGCATCCATTGTTCTCTGGTATGATCTAGATAAAAAAAGGGAAAACATTGTTTTTATTTTCATTAATGGTAAAGGTTTTCTTACTGAAGATTAGATTCTATAAACTTATTACATGTATCGTAGATATTCCTACAACATTGCTCGACAATAGCATAGTCTTACCCCAAGGCCTGTCAATCAAATAATGACAATGATTGGTAATTTTCAATATTGTTTAAGAATTAAACGTAACCAACCATTTTTAACCATGAATCTATTGAAAAGAAAAATTGGTTTGTATTTATATTACACAAGGTATAATGCATGTTATCGATGTCACATGGGCCTGTACTGTAGCTAGCTGAGCTGTGATGATTTTACATCCGATGTTTACATCACCAGCGCGCGATCGAGGCTAGCTTTGTCGGCTGCGCTTGGACCCATCGGCTTGGGCTGGCCGGGCCGGGGTGATCGCCAGAGTAGCGCTAGCTAGCTGGAGCGAGCTAGCTAACCGCTATTAGTAATGCCCGCGCGCTGCGTCGCGCACCGTCGCTTACGTACGTACCAGCGTATAGCTACAGCACGTAGTGCAGTGCAATTGGATCATGATTTCACTCGCAGATTAGGTGATTGATTTACCCAGTTTTACCTTATCAGAAATAAATAAAAGAATAACCATACAACGAATATAAGTTGTTGTTTTATTAGTTTGACAAGTTTAAACCACCATAAATTGTACAGAAAATAGTTTAGAAAACCACGAAAGCCTCGGTATAATCCTGGTATAATATACGGTAGATATAACAGTTTTCCCTAGGGCGACGTCACCAGAAAGACACAGTTTACGACTCCTCCAAGTCGCTGGATTTGGGTATTGAGACAGTGTTCAATATATTCATTTTTTCCCCATTTTTTTGATGAGTGAGTACTTGGAAAGCAATATTTTCATATTCTGTATGATCTCAGCTTTCTGCAAAGATATAATTTGGCTAATATTGGGCTTTTCAATAAATCTCCACTTTAATGATTACTTTTAGTAACAGATATTGATTTACAATACAAGCAAGGCACATTTTCAGTGTCAAGTGTTTGTGGTTTTGAAATTCAAACAAAATAAGGCAAATAGAGAATAATATATAACTTTATAAAATCACACAATTTATTACAATTATTTCAAATTTCCAACAATAAATTATTAAAACTATCAACTAAAAAATATATATCGAATCATTAAAAATCTATTACACTTTACTAAATCTCAAAGCAGGTATATATAAAACTCTACACGTATCCACTAATAATTTTCAGTGCGGGTTCTGTTTCAATGCTTACCTTACACATAATAAAATAATAAAATACTATGGAACCTTGGGCTTGGCGTGTTGCTCTATAAATAACTAAACCAAATTATAGTGTATTATAACTACATACATAACTCACTATTTAAACACAGAATAAAAAATTTAAAAAATTCATCCAAAGAGACACTCTGTATCTATGCAAATTAGGCCTAATTTCCATAATTTATGCACATTTATTCACAAAAATTGGATATTCCATGAAAATTGTGTTTTTATTGACATATTTGAAAGAGAACATATTCCTTGGATCAAAAGAAGAAAATTCATTAAAAGAGACACTCTGTTTATATACAAATTAGGCCTAATTTCCCTAATTTATGCAAATTGTATTAGGCAAAAAAAAAATAAATACATGTTTAGCGTCCCCGCCCGCTTCCTTTTTGGAGGCCGCCTGCTTTTTCTTTTTTTTTTTTTTTGGTGAAAAATCTGAAAAAAATGTAACTTTCGTGATTTTTTTTTTGGAAAAAATAATTTTGAAAAAGATCGTACTTTTAATATAGACTCATTCGTTATTTTGGATAAATGGGTCAGTCAGCCATTTTGAAAAAAGTCGGCCATTTTGAAAAAAGTTGGCCATTTTGAAAAAAAAAAAAAAAAAAAAAAAAAGGGCCTCTAGCTCCTTCCTCTTTTCAAAAGAGCAGGACGCTAAACATGTTTTTTTTTTATATTGCCTTAATGGGAATGGGATATCTATGAAAATGGTGTTTTTATCAAGATATTGGAGAGAACATATACCTTGGATCAAAAGAAGAAAATTCATCCAAAGAGACACGCTATATCTAATGCTGTTATCCGATCCGGGAACGATCCGATTTCCCGGCGATAATCGCTTCTGAGCCGGATCCGAGACGGATCCGAGAAATAAATTTTCTCGGTAGAAAATATCGGAAGATTTTGCCGACCCATTTTCTCAAGTAATAATTGAAAATGTGTATGTTTGACAGTCCAAGTAGTGTAATTTAAATAAAGAATGGGGGAATCAATATTGTTTACTTTATGAGTGGTTATTTTGGAGAAATTATTGGTTCGTTAATTCGTTTCGCAGTCGAAAATTGAACAGGATGCGCAAAATTGCTAGTCATTTGAACGATATTGCCGACGGAAATGCACACAAAGTTAGGCCGACACTCTCGGGGAGACTTCAGATGAATATCTGTATGATCGAGCTGATCAGCCAGTGCATTCTAAAAGTGGCTCAAAATACGTATTTTGGTTATTTGCACCATGTTTAAATGTTTTGATATTCTACTTACATGATTGCATGGCGTTTAAAAGCTGAACAGAAAAAAACTGAGCCCCAAAGCAATGCAAACAACTACTAAAAAAAATCGGTAAATAACAACTATACATAACAGATCGCGGATGAATCCATATCCGGCGTAATAACAAAGACCCGTACACGAGCGAATATGCGTGAAACATGCCAGCAGTGCAGCGGCCCGAAAACTTGCTGCTACCGGTACCGTAACTACTTCAACCTTCCCTCACAAACGTGCTTTGGAAATTTATCGATACATTCAGCGCAGTTTTTCATTGTTTTGGAGGTAATTTTTTTAATCTGTTCAGCTTTCAAATGCCATGTTATCATGTAAGTAGACTACCAAAATTGTGTTGATCACAAAAAGGCTAATTTATAGCCACTTTTTGAAGGCTCTCACCAAGAAGATCGTACAAATTTACATGTGATGTTTCCCCGTGACTGGCCGGCTGAGTTCTGTGAATGTGTGGCGCGATGCTGAACAAACGATCGATTTCTAGGCCCAATTCACTTCGGAAAAAATACTTTTCTTGCGAAAATTAGTTAATTCTGAATAGTCTGTAACTGTTTTTCTGTAAAGATTGATATGTGCATGCCTCAAAGCATCAACATTGTTAATATTATTGGCATATAAAACAAGAAAGATAAGTCTACAACGCTGCATTTTTTTCAGAGCAAATTGCAATATTATTTTTTTCCGAGATCCGATCCGATCCGAGAATCTCGTTAGCGATTTTGAATTCTACCGATCCGAGAACGATCCGGGATTTTTTCTTTACCTAACAGCATTAGCTATATCTATGCAAATTAGGCCTAATTTCCATAATTTATGCAAATTTATTCATGAGAATGGAATATCTATGAAAATTATGTTTTTGTTGACATATTTTAAGAAATCATATTCCTTGGATCAATAGAAGAAAAACTATCCAAAGAGACACTCTGCATCTATGCAAATGAGGCCTAATTCATGCAGATTTATTCAATATCTTTAAAAAAGTTTAAAAGACACCATTGTCATAAATATCCCATTTCCATGAATCAAGTTGCATAAATTATGTAAATTAGGCCTAATTTGTGTCTCTTTGTTTTTGGATGAATGTTCTTCTTTTGATCCGACCGTCCAAGTCCAAGGCCAAGCCAAGGCCAAGGAACATGTTCTCTCAAACATCCCAATAAAAACTCAATAAAAACCTAATTTTATTTTCACAATAAAAAACATTTAAAATCAGTGTGCATGTCAATGTCAGTGATTTGTACACTGCCTCGCCATGGCCATGGGGCTACCGCAAGCGGTAGCCTCATATTCCAGGGGTGGGGAGTTTCGGGGGCGATGCGCTCGGCGAGTCTGACCGCGCACTGCCACAATCTGCTGTATGCTCGCGCACTGCTACTTACACAACACCAAATATATAGAGTGGGACTACAGCCGATTATTTTACGCACTAACAACCTAAGCTTATTTTCGCCAGGAAACGTTTGATATTACACATTGTTCTCAAACGACACTGTATCGGTGTTTCAAACATTCGTAACAATTGGCGGCTTAACTGCAGAATACCCCACCACTCGACTATGGGGGTCGTGGGTTTGCCAACGCCAACGCGCTTTTATACAGAATAGTATTATACTTGTAGTCGCCAATTCGATCCCCTATTTAGAGCTGTAAATGTTCCTATATTACAGCTATGGTAGCTCTATGGTGCCAACGCGCCAACGCGCTCGACTATGGGGGTCGTGGGTTTGCCAACGCCAACGCGCTTTTATACAGAATAGTATTATAGTCGCCAATTCGATCGCCTATATATTTAGAGCTGTTAATGTTCCTATATTACAGCTATGGTAGCTCTATGGTGCCAACGCGCCAACGCGCCAACGCGCTTTCGGCCCGAGTGACATTTCGGATTTCCTCAACCGGGCTCTTTCATTCGACCGCATCTTTTTAATTCATACTACCAGCTTGTTACGATCGGTAGATGATTATCATAGTGCAGTGATTCAGAAACAGAATGATGCTTTCTAAAATGTGTATAGCATTTGGACGCTCAGTTGATCGTTCTAAGTTGGAATTAAATAATTCTTATCCATCATGTCCATGCTCCAATATCTTGTTATATCATATTATGATCTATTATTATTAAGCATTAGTATTATATCTATTTATATGATCACAAGTATCCCATACATTATTTATTATCATAAATGTCTGTTCACATGTTTAGGGCAAATAAAGAATATTATGATAATTAGTTAACCGTCAAAATTCTCTGAATGCGATTGGACTTCTATAGCGGTTCCCTCATATCTTGTATTTCAGCTCGGCACGTATAGTTAGGTAAGCACTATATAGGCACCAATCCTGCAGCCGTGCGACTTGAGAGAGACTATTCACTTATAACCACTAATCTGACCTATAGCCACCAAACTTGACATATAGCCACTAAATCTGACCTATAGCCATTAATCTGACCTATAGCCACCAAATTAGGGTTAGGGTTAGGGTTTAGGTTAGGGAAATATATCCCCCGAAACTAGGCAAATATCCTGCAGCCGTGCGACTTGAGAGAGACTATTCACTTATAACCACTAATCTGACCTATAGCCACCAAACTTGACCTATAGCCACTAAATCTGACCTATAGCCATTAATCTGACATATAGCCACCAAATTAGGGTTAGGGTTAGGGTTTAGACTTTAGGTTAGGGAAATATATCCCCCGAAACTAGGCAAATAAAGAATATTATGATAATTAGTTAACCGTCAAAATTCTCTGAATGCGATTGGACTTCTATAGCGGTTCCCTCATATCTTGTATTTCAGCTCGGCACGTATAGTTAGGTAAGCACTATATAGGCACCAATCCTGCAGCCGTGCGACTTGAGAGAGACTATTCACTTAGTTATAACCACTAATCTGACCTATATAGCCACCAAACTTGACCTATAGCCACTAAATCTGACCTATAGCCATTAATCTGACCTATAGCCACCAAATTAGGGTTAGGGTTAGGGTTTAGGTTAGGGAAATATATCCCCCGAAACTAAGAAAAACATTAAGTCGGAAATATTGGCTATGCATAATGCGTGAGTGAATAGTCTCTATCAAGTCGCAGAATGTATGTATGTCTGCAGGATTGGTGCCTATATAGTGCTCTCCATATAGTTATGCCATATCACCCCCAGTCGATGGTTATTTGCTTACTATCTATGTATCTATATTAATGAGTAATTGTAAATATATTTTGCTTATATAATTAGTGATTGTTGGATATTTTGTTCAGTTCGATTGACTAAAAAATACTTTTAAAAAATCAACGAATTCATACGATTTAAGTACTAAGGAGGTGGTGGGTTGTTAAAGGATTATTATATGCAGATCAACAAATTGATACGGAAGTATTATTATAAGCAAATCAACGAAAAGCGAAATCTTTATAATCTGTTTCAGGCCCTTGGAACTGTTTTCATACTATTTTTTCACAATTTTCATTAAAAATACTTAAAATAACCAAACAATCATGTTACAATTCCAAACAAAGTGATTTTGTGGTTATGCATCGTCTCATGGGTAGTGGGAGTGTCGTGGTATATTGGTTCGAGCCTTCGTCTTTCAATACGCGGGTCTGACATGATGAAGATCCTTAATTAAATAGGAGGAATCTGCAAAGTGATCAATCAAACAACAATCATCACGCTACATACTCATATAAAGAAACCAGTTATCGTCAGATGACAATATAAAATAGTATAGTTTTATTGGTATTTTCACAAATGTGAAATAACCTATACGATACTTGTGGATTATGCTGATGTAAACTTAATAAGCATTTTTTATGAATGATGCCCCTCTAAAACTAAACGTCATTTAAGATCATATACATTTCTTAAAAGTATTTAATTCGCTAAGGAGTACAATGATGTGCTCGATAACATGTTATAAGGCTACGATCACAAATGGTAGTACAAACAGTCATGTAGTTCTTGAACTACAGATGTTGTGCAGTTGACAGCTAATACAGGAACTGCCCTGAGCTTTCTCAGTGAGAACAGTGTTTTTAATGAGTCCTGGAGACATGCGCCGTCACCTGATATAACCATAGTTGTTAAAACCATCAACCTGACTAGTTCGAGGATTCAAATCATTGACAAGGTGCCATACAAGCTGTTTATAGTGATCCCTCTTGAAGATCTTTTCCCAATAAAGAACATGCTTATCCATGGGAGGTTAGGTCACCATCAATGACAAGTATGCAATGTCACGGATTCAAACAGTATAGGTCGATGTAATTTTCTAAATGGTAAGTGCTCATTCATGATATACATGATATACATGTGTGTCCTTCTAGTCCAATAAACATTTCTATGAGTAAAATAAAAAATTATAATTATGTGGACTTGTTGAAACAATGATGTACCAGTACAACTTAAAAGGGTACGGTGGCTCAGAAAATGGCCTACAACATTAACACAAATTGTAACATTGTTTAAAGATGTAGAGTAGGTCACTTTGTTTTTCTCTGGTACGATTATCATCTTTTATCATGATTGTTTTTGTCCATGCCCATTACTTTGTTTAATTGTATTATCGTGTACAATCATGAATAAAAGAATCTTCCTACTTAACAAATTAACAATATTTCGACTGAGAGTTGAGGTAAGCGCTACTACCTTTGCCGCTTCATTTATTTCCCCTTATCTTTCCCTACAGGCTACACCTACAAAATATTTACACTCATTGCTGACTTATGCATTAGTTCCATGTTAATATTGGCAAAATACGTAACACACATACAAACAAGTATACAAGTTCCTTTTTTGTCAGATATATCATTAATTTGTTATTAGTAAGAAAATCACTTTATTAAATGGTTCGTATTGTATTATATTCTTTATCAAGGTCTATTTCTGTACTCTAAATCAATATATATGTCCTCATTCTACAATATGTACATTTCATTATCAAATCTATTTTACCTCTATTATAATGATTTAGTAAAATCATATATCAACAATACTCTATTAGGAACTCATAGTCTTATGTATTGTATTGTGTTTAATGTATTAATTATGCTATTGTTTTCGTTTATATCATTTCAAAAACTTTCAAAAATTAAATTTAATGCCATTTGAAGAACTTCAAATAAAAATTGTGTAACGTTTTAAATATCTTGAACATTTCAATGCATTTTTGTATATAACTGAACCTGCAATTTCAAGTCCTTTGTGTAACACGCAGGGGTGTCGCTCCGTTTTTGAGATTGGGGGGGCGAAATTTGAAAACATTTTCCAGAGTGACCACTGAGAGAGCTAAAAGCCCCACATTGGCATGCCCGGAAGTTTTATTATGCGCTCATTGAAAGTGTCTTGATGGCTCGAAGACCTGACTTTGAAAAGCTACATCTTATAACTTGATTTGTATGATATGATATGAAGATAGTGGCGAAAGACAGATTTATCCACTTTCTAATGCAGAGGAGTCTCTAATAACTAAGATTATTTGTTTAAATACTTACTAAAATACAACACGTTTGCGGCGGCTCGCAAATAACGTCATAATTGGCGAGAAGTATGAATTATATCGATTTCCGTTCAGTCATTAATTTTAAAAGGCCATTGTTCAACCGATAATGCCAACATTGTCAGTGAGCTTGCATGCCCCTAACAATATTCACTTTTACTGCAAACGACATCATTCCAGGGTGGATTTCCGCTTAGTACTCCTGGATGCAGCAACAATTACTGGTATAACATTAATGACTTACCCCTGAGTGTGCATATGTACAGTACCAGTTTATAAATAAATTAGGACACTGCAAAGAATTGAATTGAGGTTTATTATGTCCATGATCATTACATAGAAAATTGTTTTCCACTGGTACCCAGGGAGCAAAGGGGTTTTTTTCATACATGGAATGTTATAAAAGGTTTGGGCCCAGAATTGTCTTCTAGGACCTTCTAGAAGCATAACCTAGGTGGACCACCTCGCGAACTAGCTACTGGAAGTCCACAAAACACATATGAAGGATTTTACCCCTAATGTACGTTAAAATCGCATTAAATCCTTAGGCCCGTATTATGGAGTCAGGTTTAGTTAAACTTGGTTTAAGCTAAACCTGAAGTCTAACTAAACTCGCCTTAAACCTCAACTCCAGTTTAAGGCAAGTTTAACTCAATTTCAGTTTCTGAAGACAGGTTTAGTTAACCTGAGTCTAAGTCAATGACGTATGTGCTGAACGACCATGCATAGATGCAAACAAGTCACACGATTATAAATAATATTTGAAAAATGTTCAATATAAGTGTAATTTAGATACATTTTTATCCTTATCATCTCTGTAGTTTATACAATTAATTAAACATGTTTTCATAACAATATGAGGAATCAATACGTCTTTTGAGGAAGTTATATAACAATCTTTAAACATCAACTTCTTGAATGAAGACTCAACATCCGGGCCTTTTTACATGTAGGTACCGTACAAATCCGGTACATGCGATATTTGCATGCAATACGTTAGCGGTGTGCATATTGCAATGCATTCATTTCGAACATATCAAAACTTTGTCAGACCGAACAGAAAAGCTGCGCTAAAAAATACATGACTTGAATCTGTACCATGAAACTCACACAAGTTATTCATCAGAAAAGGTATGTTTTTTCTATCGTAAAACAATATTGAGTACCGCAGCGATTTGTTAAGTTATCGCGACTTGAATTCGAAGGTACGAAGGTCATTCATCACCATGTACACCGCCATAACTTTCCGGTCGGCACACCGGTAGATGTCCGATGCATTGAAAAGCCGCATGCAGCTTTTCTGTTGACTTGATTCTGACGAGCTTATACTGATTTTTTGATCGAAATGAATGCATAGATGGTTTATAAGCTTTCCAAAAGACTATCCCATTGATGTGCAACTGTGGAAAACAAATGAAAACTAATTTCCGAGTTAGTAGCATGATCGAACGTTGCTTAAACCATCCTTAAACTATGTGAAGACATGGTTTAACTCGGTCCCATACTGCACACGTTAAAGTTAAACCCGCCTTAAACCCACCTAAAACCTTAAACCTTAAACCCGACTTCAGAATATGGAATTTAGACTTGAGGTTTTAATACTGAGTTTAAACCTGCCTTAAACCTGAAGTTTAACTAAACCTGACTCCAGAATACCGGCCTTACTCTCTTAATGTATTGGAGTGGAAATCCACTCTTTTTTCCACTCCTTAGGGAGCCATATTAGTGACCACTTCGTTTGGAGTGGAATCCACTCCTAACCCAGAGTTGACCCCCTTTTCACTCCAAACTAGAGTGGAAATTGTCCACTCTTTAAGGAGTTGAGATCCACTCCATTGTTCACCCCCCAGGGAGCCATATTAGTGACCACTTCGTTTGGAGTGGAATCCACTCCTAACCCAGAGTTGACCCCCTTTTCACTCCAAACTAGAGTGGAAATTGTCCACTCTTTAAGGGAGTTAAGATCCACTCCCTTGTTCACTCCTTAGGGAGCCATATTAGTGACCACTTCGTTTGGAGTGGAATCCACTCCTAATGCAGAGTTAATGTTGTTTTAACTCTCATTCTGGAGTGGAAATCATTCAAGCTGGATGGGGTGATTACAAAATCTATTAATTTGGGGTTTAGATATTCATCCACATGCACATATACATGTTAACAAACATACGCACATAAACACACATAATGTCCCATATAGGCATACACTAATTCTTACATTGAAAATGCAGTTTGTGAAACAAAATATAATGGAAATAAATTGTTGTGTTCAATGGAACAATGTATCGTGCACACATGCTGTGTGATGGTTCACATTTTGCTGGAATGAGCCCCAAAGGAAATCAAAACAATAATTTGCAAAACTATTTTAGGGTATTAACAAGGTAATTGATTGTATCTTTTTTCCCCTAGAAAAATAACATACAAAAACAATGTACTAGCAATAGAATAGATTGATTTGCCTTGCCCTCATGTTTTAGTGAAAACAAAAGGTGAACCACTGCCCATTGGGCATACATTGTTTTTATGGGGTACACAACAACATTATGCTACAGTGAAACCTCTTTACAAAAAGATCCTTGCGATTAAGACACCTTGTTATAAAACAAAGGATTACAACATTTTTTTTAAAACAACGGCTGGGACAAGCAAAATGACTTTGTTATAAATGGTTTGTTTTATCAGAGCTCTTTGTAACGAGGTTACACTGTATTCACTCTTCTACTTCAATTCTAAACTTTCTAAGACATATTAACTTTCCTGATTAAAGAAATTTGAATTTCCTTTTAATTCAATTTGAAATATAAACATTAAAATACACATTGTACATATATATATAAAAACACACAAGCATCAAACAATCTACAAGTTCATACAAAACAGCAATGTGTGAAGAGATATTTGCAATACAACACAACTTGGGAAATCTAATTACCTTAGTAATATCATGTTTCAGAACAAGATGATTTCAATATTGGTTAGTCTAAAAAGACAAAGACTACTGGTGGCCAGTTAAACCGTTTTGCACATGCAGAGATATTATTTTGTTTCCTTTCACAGTCAACCCTCTAGTTCTGCTAAGGAATTAGGACAATTAAAGGGCTGCTTGCCATTTCAGTAATATAATCGGTCACCAGTAATACAATGTTCATCACAAGTTTCAAGAACAGTTGGATATAAATTGTAACATTATCACAATACATTTAAAGGAATAATTTAGTTTTGGTTTACTTTACAGGGCCCTTTTATCAATATGTGAGATAATGAACAACTATGTGAAATGGCACACAATGTTAGAGACAGTGCGGACTTTGTTTCATAATAATCTCTTCAGAAACAGGTCTAAAATTCATAAATACATCCAATAGGAATACATGTTGGGGACCAACCGTTGGGCAATAATTTAACAGGATAGTATACAATTTTGGAGAAGCAAACGAAAAATTAAAACTTGTAAGTTACCATTAAAACAATTACAATAATACTTATATACAACAACATAATCATGCAGCCTTTCATAAAACAGTGGGCCCAAGTCCTAAACATCACGTTTTAGCCCAAGCAATGTTCATCCCAATCTTAAGAAGTCTTTTTTCTTCACATTGGAAGTTAATTCGATTTAAAAAAAACAATTGTTCTTCATGCATTATACCTAAAAAATTATCACACCACCTTGCAAAAGGTAAGAAACAGTTGGCAGATAATTGATCTATATTCAGGACATTTTAATATCATAGTTAAAGCCTTTAAATAGGGACATGTTCATGTTTCCTGGATTTAATCTGGCCCCCCACATAGGCAGATCTGTATCAAAATTGGATTGATTCTGGCTTCGGGGGCAGCAATGTCTTGAGCTACAGTAGTACACAGTCAAACATGTGTATAGTGACCACCTACTGAAAACTAGAAAAGTGGCCATTGTAGAAGGTTGGTGACTACTACAGGCATGTTCTTGTAGGCCTATGTATTTAAAATGTATGGATTCATGAGCAAGGAAGGTGACAAAACTTCTTCCTTTTGAAAAGTAATTTCAAGTTTATATTTTATACAAAAATTCAACGTTCACATTCCATATCACAATCGCATATCCTCCGGGTTGTGGCCTGTGTCGCGAACGCCATGATCGTTGGGCTAGCGATAAGTGTCAGCTCTGCACGGACTCTGAAAGCTGGTGTTCGGTTCACTGAAGTTGGTTTCGTCAAGGTTACTGTCGAAGCCGCATTCACGGTTGCTTCGCTGGTCTTCGAGTCACTCGTTTTCTTTGCGGTTGTCTCGCTCGTCTTTGCGGCTGCCTGTTCGTCTTCGTGCTTGTCTTTGCTCGTCTTCGTGGTCATCTCGATCGTCTTGCTGGTCGTCTCTGTCATCTAGGCACTTGTCTCGCTCATCTTTGCGACTGTTTCACTCGTCTTCGTGGTCGTCTTACTCATCTTCGCCTGTCTTCGTGGTCGTCTTGCTGGTCGTCTCTGTTATATTGGCACTTGTCTCGCTGGTCTTTGCGGCTGCTTAGCTCGCCTTTGTTCATCTTCGAGGTCGTTTTGCTCGTCGATCTTGATGGTTGTCTCTGCCGGCTTCGCACTTGTATCGCTCGTCTTCGTGCATGTCTAGTTTATCTGCGCGGTTGCCTTTCTTCATTCTATTGTAGGCTGGCACACTGCTTACGTTTATGTTGCAGCTGGGTGTGTCATCGGGCTGATCCCAGCTGTCGTTCATCTGGGATGCAGTGTGTGTCGGTGGGTGATATTTCAACAATCAAATCTGCAATCAAATGAAAACATGAGAAAAAAAAAAAATCATTTGTACAACCATTAAAAATGTATGGTGCCTGACAGACAGTGGCGTAGCTACAGGGGGGCACGGGGGGGGGGGGGGGAGCACGTGCCCCCCCAATAATTCTGAACAAACAATAGAAAACATAAGGGGACATTTTTTGAAAAAACAAAGAAATACATAAGGTGTGCCCCCCCCCCCCCCCCCCCCCCCCCCCCAATCAGTCCGACCACGCTATGTCACTGCTGACAGATCAAAACAAATGCAGACCTCCAAAAGGGACAGTTTACCTACTATTATAAGGCCTAAACATATTTGAGAGGAACATTTACCTTAGAAATACACATTTAAGAAATGGAATACAGTACCCAAGGTATTTAATTAATAATTATATATGCGCCACGGCGCGTATATTTGATAAGTCTGTAATTAAGACTAGCAACACTTACATTATTATTAAATATTTTGATTGTGAACTTAAACTTTGGCTCGAAACGGAAGATTAACAAGAATGGATTAATTCACAAACCAGGTAAAGTTATAGATTAGTGTTGACTACTTGACAGTGTTACTGATTCGATATGATTCTTGTGATGATGAGTTAAATAATGAGTGTCGTATTGTTGTTGTTGATGTATTGCATTTAGAACGACAGTGCAGTTGACATAGCGCTGCGTTAATTGTACGACGCACAACACAGATATTTGCGTAGGCATACGGGTATAACGTTTGTTACAAAGCTTTCTGAAATTGTTTATTAAATTCCTCTTTATTGTCAAATGATATGACAATGTTCTATACCGGATAGTTAAGATTGATATTTGTTACAAAGTATGTGAATAGTTCAGAATCGATACTTTGCTTTCAAAGGTTAGAACTTAGCATGTTTATTACCGTAGTTCCACTTACAGCGACTCCAAAACACATGATATGCAAATTATGCATAAAGCTCATTTGCATATTCATGAGCATCTTCCGGAGCCAGTAATTGATTAGAAACAACCTTTATTTGTAGTTTTCTGTTATTTAAATGCAAAGTATGAGATAAATTATAGCTTATATGATAGATAATTGAATTGTTAAGAAGGCTTGATATATGAATTGATGTATTATGTATAGATGAGCTACAAATAAGGGAATTTGTAAGGAATTTGTGCATGAATTTACTTGAAACGGACTCTGTGACTGAGTGATCGGCGCGCGCGCGTTTAGTGGTAATTGTGTTTGCTAGTTGTGGATTTTGATTAAATTATAACTCAAGGAATGGGTTATGTGCTTGGAAATATGGCTGGTATGAAAGCCAAGGAAATATTAAATTATATAGTGAAGTTGATATGTGAATAAGTGATGAAGTCTTTAGACTATTTGGATATATTCAGCAATAAAACGAGCCGGTTTGGTATTTCCACTACGCGCACTAGGCTAGAGTATCACTGTCTATAATATTGAAAGAAACCACCCTGAACCACCAGTAAGATATTGAGGATAATTTGCAAGATGAGTCAGTTTTCACCCGATTATTCTGTTCATCTATAATCTTTAGAACTTAGAGAATATTTCAGTATACTAATTACCTGAACATGTTGCAAGGGAAATTATGTTTCAACTATTTAATCGCTTGACCATCATTTTTGACAAGTCACACCCGTGTACAAACACACACACACACGCGCACTTACATTGGTGCGCGCCGTAACGTTTGCGTTGTGATTGCAAATTGGCGTATAAATGAAAGCCGAAAGTGAAAGATTGATTTGTCCAAGTATAAACTTAAATCATGATAAAAACTCACCTTCAAGTGTTTTGCGGAAGTCCTCACTGAGTTCTCCTTTATTTATATAGAACCGTCTGAATGTGATTTCGATCTCCTAAATCTTCGATCTCCGACGTCCAAAATGATGACGAAGAGCGAGCTAGTACAGCGGTGCAAACAATTCCCGCATCGAATTAAATTTTCCTTATCGCGCGCGTGACGTGACTCAAAGATGATCACTGATTGGCTGCCTTAGTGGCTGTGTCTCGATTTTTGTTCAACTCGCTCTCGGAGTTGAAACGGTAACTCATACTATACTATCGCGAACGCCTATTCAACACGCGGCGGCGTCGATTTCAACTCTTTTCAGAGTCGATTTCAACTCTTTTCAGAGTTGAAACGCATGTCACTCGACAGCTAGAGCGGAGAATCCACTCTTTCGCATTAAGAGAGTAGGGTTCATGAATATCCTATTCTGGTATTTTCACGATTACACCCAAACGCATGCCGCTATCATCCAATTGCTTCAAATTATGTCTTTCATGGATAGTTGTGCATCTTTTGATACAAGAATTTTCCTTTTTACTTATATTGTTTTTTTGTCACGTGCCTTTATATGTCACGTGTCAGACATAGAATATTAAATTCCACATACGCCTATGGACCAAAATCTGTGGAAATGGTGCAGATTATAGAATGACACAAATATCTAGCTGTAAAACCTTATACATGTTCGATGGCATTTAGTAAGATGAAAAAACAGTACACTAGCAAAACAAAGGATAAAACAATACAAAATAAAACAATTTGAAACAAAGAAATACATAAGAATATTTACATGTAATAATTATATTGATAAAATGGATGTTACGATTTAGCGAACGTATCAATGTATGACGATCGCAATGCGTCATTATATTTATCCCCAGTCATTGTATACTGCAATCAATCCTGCACACAAGAGTGCACATTTCTAACTCACATGGGAGTCTTCCAGCCTGACACCTTGTATATGAATACATTGTTAATGAATCACGTTCCATCCTTCCGGACACTCTCTGATTCCAAACTCGGGACCTCATATGTGGAAAGCTTGTGCCCTTCCAACCTTTCACATCAAGTCCACGAATATTCAATCATAGCTATTTATTACAAGCGAAATCTTTATAATCTGTTTCAGGCCCTTGGAACTGTTTTCATACTATTTTTTCACAATTTTCATTAAAAGTACTTAAAATAACCAAACAATCATGTTACAATTCCAAACAAAGTGATTTTGTGGTTATGCATCGTCTCATGGGTAGTGGGAGTGTCGTGGTATATTGGTTCGAGCCTTCGTCTTTCAATACACGGGTCTGACATGATGAAGATCCTTAATTAAATAGGAGGAATCTGCAAAGTGATCAATCAAACAACAATCATCACGCTACATACTCATATAAAGAAACCAGTTATCGTCAGATGACAATATAAAATAGTATAGTTTTATTGGTATTTTCACAAATGTGAAATAACCTATACGATACTTGTGGATTATGCTGATGTAAACTTAAAAAGCATTTTTTATGAATGATGCCCCTCTAAAACTAAACGTCATTTAAGATCATATATACATTTCTTAAAAGTATTTAATTCGCTAAGGAGTACAATGATGTGCTCGATAACATGTTATAAGGCTACGATCACAAATGGTAGTGCAAACAGTCATGTAGTTCTTGAACTACAGATGTTGTGCAGTTGACAGCTAATACAGGAACTGCCCTGAGCTTTCTCAGTGAGAACAGTGTTTTTAATGAGTCCTGGAGACATGCGCCGTCACCTGATATAACCATAGTTGTTAAAACCATCAACCTGACTAGTTCGAGGATTCAAATCATTGACAAGGTGCCATACAAGCTGTTTATAGTGATCCCTCTTGAAGATCTTTTCCCAATAAAGAACATGCTTATCCATGGGAGGTTAGGTCACCATCAATGACAAGTATGCAATGTCACGGATTCAAACAGTATAGGTCGATGTAATTTTCTAAATGGTAAGTGCTCATTCATGATATACATGATATACATGTGTGTCCTTCTAGTCCAATAAACATTTCTATGAGTAAAATAAAAAATTATAATTATGTGGACTTGTTGAAACAATGATGTACCAGTACAACTTAAAAGGGTACGGTGTCTCAGAAAATGGCCTACAACATTAACACAAATTGTAACATTGTTTAAAGATGTAGAGTAGGTCACTTTGTTTTTCTCTGGTACGATTATCATCTTTTATCATGATTGTTTTTGTCCATGCCCATTACTTTGTTTAATTGTATTATCGTGTACAATCATGAATAAAAGAATCTTCCTACTTAACAAATTAACAATATTTCGACTGAGAGTTGAGGTAAGCGCTACTACCTTTGCCGCTTCATTTATTTTCCCTTATCTTTCCCTACAGGCTACACCTACAAAATATTTACACTCATTGCTGACTTATGCATTAGTTCCATGTTAATATTGGCAAAATACGTAACACACATACAAACAAGTATACAAGTTCCTTTTTTGTCAGATATATCATTAATTTGTTATTAGTAAGAAAATCACTTTATTAAATGGTTCGTATTGTATTATATTCTTTATCAAGGTCTATTTCTGTACTCTAAATCAAAATATATGTCCTCATTCTACAATATGTACATTTCATTATCAAATCTATTTTACCTCTATTATAATGATTTAGTAATATCATATATCAACAATACTCTATTAGGAACTCATAGTCTTATGTATTGTATTGTTTTTAATGTATTAATTATGCTATTGTTTTCGTTTATATCATTTCAAAAACTTTCAAAAATTAAATTTAATGCCATTTGAAGAACTTCAAATACAAATTGTGTAACGTTTTAAATATCTTGAACATTTCAATGCATGTTTGTTTATAACTGAACCTGCAATTTCAAGTCCTTTGTGTAACACGCAGGGGTGTCGATCCGTTTTTGAGATTGGGGGGGCGAAATTTGAAAACTTTTTCCAGAGTGACCACTGAGAGAGCTAAAAGCCCCACATTGGCATGCCCGGAAGTTTTATTATGCGCTCATTGAAAGTGTCTTGATGGCTCGAAGACCTGACTTTGGGGGGTACCCACATTTGGGGACAATAATGGGGGTCCAGGGGGCGGAGCCCCCGGAAGCTTTTAGATTTCAGACATTTGCTCCTAGCATGGGTGTTAAAATTGTATAAAATAGTGAACCTACTCATAACGTATTTTTAAAGGGCATAGCGAGGAAAAGACTGAGCCTTGCATGATGATGAGATGCATGGATCCACGTGATCATGTATACTATAGAGCCATCGATATAGTCTAGGGCATTGGGCTCCCATGAAACTAAGCAAGGGCGTCAACAATTTCTCAAAAGTGTAGGGGAGACATTGCGAGGGTGTGGGAGGGGGTGTCCCCCTCCCAAAGTAGGGAGCTTTTGTATTTTTGGGCGTGAAATTGTGCGATTTTGTGCACACCTGAGACAGAAATTTCACGTAATATGAAGTATATAGGTATGGAACCAAACATACATAATGACAAAGGGAGGGGGACAATCTGCTCCTTTTTCAAATGTAGGGGGACATGATATTCCAATTTGATTTGCGTTCAGCGCATTATGTACCGAGATTATTTTATTTTCTGTGACGGTGTGCTATCTATAGATGAGGGTTTAATAAACTTCGTTTGAGGTGTGCGTTTGAGAAATTACGCTGCCCAACACATTTCAAAAGGTGAGTTCCCGCAACCCAAATGAAACTTGCAATATGAGAAACTGTATGCGCGCGAAGCGCGCTGCAAAAGAGATTTACAGTCCTTTTCAAACTAAAAAACGGCTATTTTGAAGATTAATTATTGATAAATGTGTCTTTCCCCTCTTTGGCATTATATCACTCGATTTTTGTCTTCCTCATTTTCGGAATTATTGGGGGGGGGGGGGGGGGGCGAAATGATATGTTCGCCCCCCCAATATTTTCATTGGGGTGGGCAACCGCCCCCCCTGCCCCCCCAGGATCGACAACCCTGACTATTATGGTATCATATTCAGCAATGTGGTCACCGTCATTATTTCTTCCCCTTTCCTTTTATTAAATGTTTTATTGCCCCAAACTGATACAATATACTACTACTACTATTACTTTTACTACTACTACTACTACTACTACTACTACTACTACTACTACTACTACTACTACTACTACTACTACTACTACTACTACTACTACTACTACTACTAATACTAATACTAATACTACTACTACTACTACTACTACTACTACTACTACTACTACTACTACTACTATTACTATTACTACTACTACTACTACTACTACTACTACTACTACTACTACTACTACTACTATTACTTTTACTACTACTACTACTACTACTACTACTACTACTACTACTACTACTACTACTACTACTATTACTATTACTACTACTACTACTACTACTACTACTACTACTACTACTACTACTACTACTACTACTACTACTACTACTACTACTACTACTACTACTACTACTTCTACTACTACTAGCACTACTACTACTACTACTACTACTACTACTATTACTACTAACTACTACTACTACTACTACTACTACTACTACTACTAATACGACTACTACTACTACTACTACTACTACTACTACTACTACTACTACTACTACTACTACTACTACCTCTACTACCTCTACTACTACTACTACTACTACTACTACTACTACTACTACCTCTACTACCTCTACTACTACTACTACTACTACTACTACTACTACTACTACTACTACTACTACTACTACTACTACTACTACTACTACTTCTACTACTACTACTACTTGTACTCCGTTCAGTTTGTACTACGTTTTGTATCGCATGATAACATAATTATCTACATACATAGTACTCGTACTATTTATATTAGTAACTAATATCATTTATATGCTTGGAGAATGGATAAACTTGAATATATATAAGCTCAAAATAATTCCTTTCACAAGTTCTTTATGGTATAGACTGCGCACTTGTTCTACACGAAGCATAAAAGTATATTACATGTGATAAAGGAACAGGTAGTTATGTTGAACATGAATTTGAGTTCAATTATAGAGATCGCCAGCTTTTATTGTTTAAAATCTAGTTTTATTTTATTTCCGCTTTGTTCTCTAATTTCAAAAAGGTATACCAGCAAAATTATATAATTATTAAAGGCCCGTTACCATGACTACTACCACTACGGTAGGCCTAATATTATACCGGTAATCTTGTGGTAAACCATGTCTAAACATAGTCTAGTAAAAGTGGATGCATGGCTTGGCCATAGAAATTAGATAGAAACAAGAGAACAAATATTATTCTGACCTAACATTGTCCATGACACGTTGCCCATAAACAGAGACATATCCGTTTTATAGCTACTATTCATCGATTTACTATTCATAATTAAGCAATGATGATGATACATAATTATTTGCACGCATGGTAACGTTATGCGTGTGTGTTTGTGTATGTGTGTGCTATAGTATGTATGTGCTCGTGTCCGTGTGTGGGTGTGTGTGTGTGTTTGTGTTATTATTTCGATAATTTATATACAGTATATTATAAACAACAATTGAATGAAGAAATACAACAATTCTTTAAAAAGAGTGTGTGTGTGTGTGTGTGTGATTGTATTTGTGCAAGTGTGTATCTCTGATTGTGTGTATGTGTGTGTGAGTGTGCGCGTAAGCCCGTGTGTGTGTGTGTGTGTGTGTGTTTATGTGTGCGTGTTTTTGTTTTGAGTATGCCACCTTGTTTTCAGTTTTGTACCATCTCCATGCTTTATTGAACCAATGTTACCACTTCAGTGCAATATATCGTAGCTATATTAACTACGCAATCAAATCCGGATGCTTTGAAATTGATAGTTTTAATATGTACTTAAGCGCGAAATATAAACAAATATAATGAATCAGAAACACGGAAACGCAACATTAATTGACGAAAATGATACATTAAAAGCTCATTATACCACTTTCGTTTGCATGGTGGACAAGCAAGTCTGCGATATTTCTATATAAGTTTATATATAAGGTATCATAATTTGTATTCTCTTTTCCTGTTTTTGATCATAGTATCATGTATTCCTCATCATTTATGTATGATAACTAAAACTGTTTAAATTGTAAATGTTTTATTATATTTTTGACTCTCTACAATGTAATTTATTGTTTCTTTATAGACTTAACGTGATAATGGTATAACGCTTTTTTCTGTTAAATTACACAATTATTCGAGAAAGAAAAAACATTCAAATTCGATTGACATCTATCCCAGGACAACTTTATAGATTATTTTGCATTGAATTACATTATTATTTTGGATGAACATAAGTCAACATAAAATGTAATTTCGATGTGCAAATATCGCGTTCTTCTGGCATGATGTTTTCTGCTTTACGTTTTGGTTACATTAATTTCTGCCGAAAAGAGTTATTTATTTGAATTTAATATTTCCACCTTCTTCCTTGCATTCCTTTTCTTATATTTTCAGTTGTACTTTGATTTCGAAAACTTGGAAATAAAAAAACATCATATAAATCTGTTATAGGCATCATACGAACTTCCCTAAATTTACAAACATCCGTTTCAAAAGTGCACCAAGTTTACCAAGCATGACTCGAAACATGCGCCCTTGGTTTCATTTAGTAATTTGTGTTTATGTTTCTGTATCTTTACAATCATTTATCACTTCCCTTGTTTCCTTTGGAATTCATGGTCAATTAGTTGAGGTTAAAGGTTTACAACTTCCGAATTTTATGGCAAGGAGTGTAAATGATTTAATGTCTATAATTATAATTAAGCGGCTAAAACCGCTTGTTTGCCCTTAATTAGTGTGGGAGTATATACAAGCGAAATACTTTTCTAAAAATAGTTTTGAGGCTCGTTGTATTTCGCTAAATTACCGTCTAAAACATTGGTTCTTAGAAATCACAATATTTGAAAATGTTCTCATATTTTTGTTTATTGTACTAACATTGATATTTATTCCTTAATATCTGTATCATTCCGTTTGGAATATTTGGTATCTCACCACCCCTTGAATTAAGCTGAATATGTTTTCACCTGTTGTATGTTAAGTTGTGAAATATTTCCATTTCGATATCACCGTAAAACTAGTATGTACAAAGACATGGCTAACGTCCATTAGACACTATAACCAGCTATTATTTTGTTACATTTTCGGGAGATAATTGCCGGGTAGAAATATTCTTAGAATTAGAATTTGTTTGATAATTATATCCTGTAAAATTATATTGTTTCCTGCGAATGGCATAGTACGCGTATGGATTATAGGGATTATATAGTCTTAATTTTGTCCATATGAACTTTAACAGTACAAATGCGTTTCACCAGGCGGATACTGGCGAACGCACAATTAAAACGACATTATCCCTGACATTGTATTGAATCAAATACTGGGCGATATATAAAGTATCTAACAATACTCCAGTATTGAGTCATTGCATGCAACACTGCAAGCAGTGTGGTTTTCATCTCTGTCAAATGTTAGACCTCTTTTATTTGCTAATCTCTGGAAATAATATCTCGCGTGGAAATATTTTCGCATTCAATTCTGTTTGAATAAGGGGTGTGATAAGCTCTGTAGCCTATTGTTCGCCATATTGCATTGTACAATGGGTCTCGCCTGACGCAAACTTCTGGCTGAATACCAGTTGCAAAAGGTGGGGCATTCACGGTGGTGGTGTATCCTGGGGGGGGGGGGGGGGGGGGGGGGAGGGGGGGGGGTACCCCGTTTGTATTCCCCCGATTGTTCACATCAGTAGGGAAACAAATATATTATAATTATCACACCATTTAGACAAACCTGGTCAAGCAAACACCTGTCTAAACAACCTTACCAAAGCCCACCATTATAGAATTACATTCGAACACAGCCTACATGTTTATACCAGTCTTTAAAGGCGACCCGCTTTAAGAGGCCACTTTTACATGCCTGCTTTGGGTGATCAGACTTTTACAGATGTGTTTTATATACTGTAAGTTCCAACGCGAAGGAAACTGACAAGACATACTAGAAATAAATAAAGAACAAATCAAATTTCTTTGCAAATTGTCCAGGATTTAATGTAATATTTAGCTTGTGTCCACGCTGCCCCCTTTACGAGAAATCGTTACCCCCTTTCTTAGTACAATATTGTTGTAATACTCCTTTTTTGACCGATATATAGTTTAAATGGAGGGACGCATTCGTTTTTCATTCGTAGAATCCAAATTAGAGGGCTGTTCGATCTGATTTTGTTTTGCGTGTTACATTGATCCCCATCCGTCAACTGAAAGCTGTTCAGACGTTTTGGTAAAGTGGACCTGTCCCTTTAACAACGATCTGTCTGGTTACGGATTTTACTTGTGTGTTTAAATTGTCGCGCTTTTGTGTGTGTTATGCAGAGCCACCAAGCAGCAGACAAAACACGCTTGATGCAAAGCAACATATTTTGAAAGCTCACAACAGCAACAAAGTGTGGAAAATTCACATTATTAAACCATGCTCCATCAAATTTGACAAACATATCTTCTATTTTCTTATAACCATTATTTTCTTATTTCGGATGATGGCAATAGTACAGCTGAGAGGACTGGTTATGCTGTCTAGACTAACCTGTTTGTCTTATTTGTTTTGCAGTTTATGTAAATTATATTTATATCAATTATTGCGATGAATCGAATATGATACATTATTTGTTTGTTCTGTTTTTCTATTGAAATTATTTGAATAATTTGAATGAAAATGAAAATGAAAACTACTAAACATGCATACATAAATACAATTAATAAATTAATGAAATAAATGTATATACAAGTTTTTAAAACAAAAGTAATTAATTCGTAAATGAATGAATCGAAACATGAACAAATAAATGAATAACATAGACAAAATAGATCTATTGCTAAAAAAAAAAGCGAAGTGTGGTTTACCAAACGATGTACGTTTTTAATCGATTCATTATCACTCATGCAATACGATAGGTTATTATTCACTTCTGCGCACTGTTTTCCGTTTAAAAAAAAGGTTCGTATAGACATTATTTGAGTAATTATAATTGAATTCTGTATATGCGATGATTTGATTTATTGATTCTTCCTGCAATTGAAAATGAAAAATAACAGTTGTACTAGAAAGTTGAACTAACATCCTTTTATAGCCCGGTCACATATTAACGGATTGCGCAAACGGAGGTCAAACGGAGAGCTAAATTTTCCATCAGTTCTATACGTTTCTTGTCCGTTCCTTGTCCGGTGATGTACGTTGTTCTATGTTTTGTACATGAAGCAATGGAGACGACTTTCATCACCGGATAATTTAATTTCGCAAATTGTCTATTCGTTGGGCATACGTTTCCGATGTCCGTTGATATCTGACCGGGCCATAATAGGAAGGAATGGTGCTGTTGATTGTTGTAGCTGCTGCTGTTGTTGTGATGGTTTTTTTGTTGTTGTTGTTGTGCGGGAGATAGGGTGTTGGCGTTCATTAAAATTGAATGACTGTTTTTAATAAACTAACCTACACTTCATTAGTTATTAAGTTTATATACACCAAACACTGTTGATTATAATTTTTAACAGAATTTATAGAGGGTAACTTAAATTCATGAAATTTTATTCAATAAATGGAATACATACAAGAAATTTGTGTTAATTGAATTATCCAAAACTACGTGTGCCAAAACTGGCACATTACATCTTACATGTATTTTTTGGGAAATACAAGAAACGATTATTATTGAGTTATTGCCATAACTAAACTCGTGATTTCTTACGCCATGCAGGTTCATCGGATTAAGTTCATACTGTACGTCAATAAATAACTTCGTTCATGTGACTTACACAGACAAAAGGCTGTACACGCCAGCCATATTTAGATGGCTAATCAATTGTATAAATATTTGAGTGGCCTTGGCAAATTCTGTCAATCATAAATTGTTTTACTGCGATGTTGTTTTAAATTTGTTTACATAGGCGTACGTAATTTTACTGAAAAGAAGCATTTCTGTCAGAACCGACTTAACGCAAACACAAACAAACAAATCTGTATTATCATTACACTTCTATTTGTTTGAATACTTCTCTCTATTATAGTAAAACAGTAATAATTTAGAATAATTTCGCAATATGTATGCAATCTATGTTATTAATATTGTAAAGGTTGCCTTTTGAAATGAAGTGATAATGTTTGTTTTTTTTTGTTTTGTTTTACTTATTGCATATTAGTTTGTTGCTGTGATCCTTTATTAGTTATAATCCATCCACGACTGCAAATTTGTATTTATTTATTTTATTTTATTACTATCATATCTATATATAGCCTTAGAGACATACTCTTGAAAAGGGCGGGCCAATTTGCAATAAAAACAAGTGATTATTTACACACAAAAAATATAGACGATTTGAGAGCGTCTGCATAATTATAGTCTGCTCTATGATTATATACCGTTGGGAAAATATATCGAGATTAATAGTTATGAAAATCTTTGAAGAAGGTACATTGTTTCTAGATTATTAATCTGGAGTAACAGGTGGCCGAAACCATTTCGCGACAAATCATGTACACGATGCATTTCTTTGGGGAGTCATACACGCAACGATGGTGGTAATATCGGAGTGGTGGGGAAACTCGGCCAGGGGGAGAACTCGGCCACCAGTATACATGCAAACATTCGAAGCGAACTGAATACGAAGGATTATGATATATACATTTCCGTCTGATAGTACTTGCCTTGCAAAGGAAAAAATAAATAAGCGATTACGGTGCACGCTTGCTGTAGTTTGGAATGATGATGGCCAAGTTCACCAGCGAGGCCGAAAAATGAGAAAAAAAACGAAAAAAAAAAAACCGAATCCGTCTTGCAGCTATCAAAATATGTATTTGACCTTGATAAAATTCACCCATAATATTCCAAACATAATACACAATCTAATGAAGCCATTTATATTAATTAATTAATTAATTAATTTATATATTAATTAATTCATTTATATATTTATTTATATATTTATTAAATTAATTCATTCATGTATGTGTTCATCGATGTATTTATTCATTAGTTACCACGTTTTCAACAAATTTTCATCAAAAACAATAAGCAATAACTCGCGATCAAAATTTCTACAAACAATGCAGTTAACAATGAATCGATTTCGTGTATGTAGTATATTACAGTATTATCTAAATATTTATGTTTTTGTTTATATTTTGAAGATGAAACATTATGGACGGGGCGAACATTATCTATCAAATCATTGAAAACAATATATGACCCGCCTGTCATCGCGAGAATGTATCATGTTTTATTATAAACATTTCATTATGATAAGAAAACACTATCGTTAATCATTACTGTAAATGAAACTGTACTTTAATGAAATATATTTTCTTCCCATGGAGGAACTCATCCGACGATGTGTTTGCCCTTGCAATGAAAACCAAATTATTGAGAAGGACATTGCTAATTTAAAAGCATTGCCAAGTACGTTCAACGTACTTTGTTTTATGTAAGATTTATTGCTTTCAAATGTAATTGAAGAAGGGATAAAAGTCATACAAGCAGTTGCTGCAACAAATCAAAACATTGAAACTTTGTATGTATCGCTTCAATGTGTACGAGGGATTACATTTCCTCTGAAACAAAAGTTAAAGCCCATTTAAAGATGTATCTGTCGTTACAATGAAAACCAGATTATTTAGAAGGACATTGCTAATTAAAAGCAATTTCAACAGCATTTTTCATGTAAAATTCATTGCTTTCAAATGCAATTAAAACAGATATAAAATTCTTACGAGCACTTGATATGTACAACAAAACAAAACAAAACATTGAAACTTGCTTCCTTGTGTGTATATATACGAGCCATCATCAATCAAGAACAGCTAATTTTCCTGGTCGATTATGATATAGGTCTGTGCATGGTAAGATCATGTGTCTCATGATTTGGTCAGCAGGTCAGTGTTCAGTGCAATGTGCAACAGATACTCTTTACGCCTACTGCATTTATTAAATGTGTATTCAAAATACACATTTGGTATAAGTTGTCGCTTTGGTAGTTTCTTGCATTACCATTTTAGTTATATATTCTTGTTTCATGTTTGAATAGAATATTTTATGAAAACGATTCTTTGTATAGTCATTATGATCGTGTATTTCGTTGAATTACCTCATTTTTGGACAGACATATATATTAATTTATGTTTGAAATGCGCCTAGAATCATCATTATTAAGCGCTATATTTTTGTTTTAGAGAACTGAACGGAAAATATATAAATATTATGTATTATTATATTCGTCTGGTGTATTGTGTATAATTTTCCTCCCCCTATTCCTCCTACTCCTCCTCCTCCTCCTCCTCCTCCTCCTCCTCCTCCTCCTCCTCCTCCTCCTCTTCCTCCTCTTCCTCCCTATATACTTCTATACTTTTTCTTCTTCTTCTGTTCCTTATCTCTTTGTCTTCTTACGGAACCTAGATATGTATTTCGAACAACATGAGAGGCATATTTTTGTAATCGAAATGAAAATAGCTTCACCTGGACATCGCATGTCAATTTGACGTTTAATATTATACCCCAAATACTCTCTCGGGATATTTCGCTGGTGTCTCTATCACTCTGGAGATCATGATGATTGCAATTGGCTGCAATTTGTGTTTAAGATGTGCAAAACATGTGAATTAAAAGCCATTACGTGTGAGGGTTTTTCCCAAACCTTTTTGTAGGCGGGTCATTGACTCGTTTGATATTCGCATTCAGTGTCACAAAAATAGTAGCACGACATTTGCTTCGAGGTCGTTTTAATGAAATAATTGGGGAAAAGGTTAGGTCTACTATAGGTTAAGTATTAGGTTGAGTTTTAGTATTAGGGTTTGGATAAAGTGTATTGTTCTGGTTTCGGTTATATGGTTAGCAATCTTTGTTAGTATATACGGTAAACTGTTAGTGGAGCAAATACTGGCAATACGTTTGGCAATTTTACAGAAATAATGTTTCATTCGTTACAGAGGCGTCTGTCCCTCTCATTATAATACGAGTTCCCTCTTGTGAATTGCTATTATCAGATCGCGAAGTCGTTCATTGTCTGTTTTTGAAGAAAAAAAAATCGTTAAAGAAAGTGGAAAATCATTACCCTTTCGACTGATTAAAAAATCCATGAAGCACTAGGGAGAGGTGATATATTTTATTGTTTGCCACACGAGTATCAAGTTTACAATCAATTGAACAACATGGGTAAATAACCGAGCAGCCGAGTAAATCGAAACGGTCCCTACTTTTCAAATTAGTTTTTCTGAACTTTACTTTATCGTTTAATGTCGGCAGTTATTTTGTCGGTGTCGCCTTTGTAACTGTTTTGACGTATAATGTTATATTTTTTCTATGCAATATTCAACCTTACCAGCCTCTATAGACACATCATTAATTTTGAAACGCATTCAAAATGCAACTAATTTCTACCTTTTTTGTTTTACTAACTGTCATGGTTGTAATGAAAGAAGGTATCAACTCAAATAATTTTGTTCGCAGTATGATTGTGGGAAATAATTAGGGTCTGTATTTGCATAAAAGGGATTTAGTAACTTTATTGACGTGTGAAAAAAAATGGTTGATAAAATGTGTATTTATGTGATCTGATTATGTCCACTGAAGTGATGTGTAATAATTCCATTGTAAATGAATGTCGTATGACTTGAGAAATTAGCAAAAATGCAAAGTGATATTTTCTAGCTCATCGTTCTGACTTTATACAGAGTTATACATCTGAGCACTTCAATCATACAAATCTCTATAACGGAAGAGAAAACTTGGAAAACCGAAAGCTGTTCCATGTTTCTATTGGTAATGCGAATACAATGGGGTACGGTATGTAAGAACGGCTAGAGTTCCAATTAAATTTTGAGGATTTAGTAAATCTTACTAGATCCCTTTAACCAAAAAAAACAACACATATCTTTGTACTGGATCAAAAACGGTTATCCATCTTTACGATAACCGCACTTTGACCCTATTACACCCACAATCTCTGGTTGACGACAGAGATTCGTGTCCTCTGTGTATAAAAGGTCGCGGGTTCGAAGCCCCATCGGGAAACATTTACCCACTTTTATCGTGTTTAGCAATTTGCGTTTCCAGTGTCAACCAAAAAGTGGGTCAAAGAGGAATAGCGTTTAAATTCCAACGGTTTTTTGGGTCCCGTCAATATATGGAGAACTTAATTCCAAAAGTCGTTAAATCCACCTTTTCAACTTTGGAGAAAAGCAGGTTTCTTTGTCCAACTTTGTACTATGGGAGTATGAAATGGAACTTTCCATAAATTATATACTATAATTTGTCCTAAAATATTGATTTCTACACAGCTGCGTATCTAATCAATGTATTGATACCGTTAATTCAATTTTGTGTGGAAAGTGGATTTAACGCCTTTTGGAACTACGCTCTTTCATATGAGCTATACGACATTGTTATGAAATCGTCCAAAAGAGCGAAAACTTGTTGTGGGGGGGGGGGGGGGGGGGGGGGGTAGTGACGAGAAGGCGTATAACGACCTAAGTTATATAAGGGACGGGGGGGGGGGGGGTGTCCCTTCCCCAGTTAGGCATTTTGGAAACTTTGGATATTGAAAATGGGTATTTAGATCGCAATGCATTAACAAAAAAATCATAGATTGTTAATTCAGAATTACTGAAATCTTATCACTTCATGAGTGCATCGATATTGTAAGCCATGTTTTACTGTAATTGGTATGTATGTGTGTGTGTGTGTGTGGGGGGGGGGGGGGGGGGGGGTTGTTGCTGTTGCATGCCTTCAGTACTGCAGCTGTCTGTACCCCAATACTCAAATAACACTTGCACAATAACTTAATTATATATCTTTTCATGACGTGGTATTTAAACTTTGAAGGAATTAAATCATTAGAAAGTCTAGAACGTTCTATTATAACATGAAGACAATAAATGAAATTTAATTTGTTTAGTTTGCTCTGCTTTCTCTTCTCTACAGACTACAGATCAAGTTGCAAACCATGTCTACGCCCCCGGAAGGTCTTCTAATTACCTGAACATGCTGAAGACGTAAAATAGCACGCGCATGCAGTGTTTTAAATCAAATTTGTTCACGTAATATACGTACGATAGGCCTACGCACACGTAATACATCGATATCTTAAAAACAACTCCTAGGTGAACGGCCGGATGATCGCCCACCATCCATAAAAAAAGGAGCCTGCAAGAGATTCATCTTCTGAGTCGATATCACAACCGACTTCTGAGAGGAGAGAGAGAGAGAGGGATGAGGAGGAAGATTTGAGTTTTGCTCACCCGATAACCCTTTGCGCCATCTTGGGAACAAACGTGGCAGAATGGAAGCGCATGAACTGAGCTGATTGGATTGTCAACCCTCGTTCTTCATTTTATTTCGCTCTGAAAAAAAAAAAAAAAAAGTTGTGAAAAGGCGGAACGATTGAAGATCATCGTCTTCATCCTTTTTCTCAGTATTCTCGTGGATGTGCGCAATCAGAGTAACATTCGTTGTGATCGATGCAGCTGGTTTGAGGCTGTGTCGGTATACTTACTGATGTTTGCATCAATCCACCCATGAACCTTGATCCACCCAAACAAAATAGTCTCACGGAATCGGAGGGTGAAATTTTAATCCCTCCCATGTGCAGGTCGTGACAGAGTGGTGTAATTGATCGCGCCATACCAGTTTTTTGGAAACATTTTGCGGTATATATATGTGTGAGCGATTCAGGAGTTCCGAAAACACGTTGTTGACATTGGAACCCTGTCCGAAGGGAAACACATGTGCGGGACTGTTTGGAGAAGACAATACCTATCCAGTCAGTAAAGCCACGAACGAAACACCATCCTTTTGGCGGATGTTTTTTTGGTTGCTTGGATGATGGTATCGTCGACCCAAGAGGACTGAAACTAGCTGAGAAAAAAATATTTCTTCGCTTGCATCTGTTTTTATCTTCATCTGTGTGATCAACGTGCATCAGGGTTTCTCTTTACTTCTAAATTGCATATTATATTTCCGACTCCTCTGGAGATATTATTCTTCGTAGGCAGAGAATGTTATCAATGTGCTAGCAGCATATGTCGTAACATTCAAGTTTCATTTTTGTATCTTTACATTCAAATGTGCAGAGAAGCTATACTGTGATTTGAGCTTATCAAACGGACGCTATACAAGCATACGAAAAGTAGATTCGTGAACGATGTTTGTAGGAATCAATGGACACGTTTGCTAAACAAAAATATAGTCTAGTTTTAGTGACATTGCTCTGCAACACGCATACAATCCCCATCACAACACCCCTCTATCATTTCGGTTCAAAGTTGATTCAAAGTGAATATTACCCCGCTGGATTTTTTTCTTCAAATTTGATATACCAGAGATCTTTAGAACTACAGTCTAATCAGCTAACGCTCTACCTACTAAGCTTTGTCGGCTGTTTAGCAAACAACAAACAATTTGCATAAACTGCAGGCCGCAATATCTTTGATCTGGATCAATCATCAACGAGATAACAATGCCTTCAACGACACATACTATGCTGCTCCTGCTGATGCTGCTGCTCGCAGCGCCATTTGGTGTCCGTTCGCAATTGGCCTGCTCATTGGCAGAAGATGGAAGTTTGGGGTCGGATCTCTGTAACTGCTTTTACTCCCAGGAGCCCGTCGGATGGGTCGTCGAGTGTAACGATCTACAGCTCACCGAAGTACCTTCCGGTATCCCCAGCGAAACGATGTTCTTGTAAGTATCATAATATCAGTCTTTCAAACAAATTTCATTTGAATGTTGAAACATATTCATATGGAACTAGGCAATCATCACATTTTCATATACCACTTATTAAAACTTCTGTCTCTAAAACTAAATTTTCTGGAATTAATTACCTCCTCATGTAAAATCAAGCCCAACTTTAAATACATTTAAAAAGAGATACAAACAATTGCGTTTTATGTGATTACCATGTTATTATTTGTTTATAATTATATGCATCAGGTGTTATGTGTTATGTGTTAGTTGTTAGGTATAAGGTGCTAAGTGTTAGGTAAGGTTAACATTCTTTATTAATATCATAAGGGACCAGCACCATATAAGACTTAAATGTTCTTTCTTGCCGGTTTCCTCATTCGTATGTATAATTGTATTTTGTGTTTATCTTTCTTTGTTATTTGTATGTTCTTTACTTATCTGTAAATATCAATGTTATAAGTATGTGTGTTTTTATATGACGAATGGAATAAATTAAATGAAAAAAAAAAAAAATGTACATCCTATCATTAATATGAGCTGTAATGACGCTCAAAATTGGCATGATTATTCGAGGACAGAGGTCCATTGGGGTCGGATCTCTGTAACTGATTTTACTCCAAGGAGCATGTCGGATGGGTGGTCGAGTGTAACGATATATAACTTACTGCAGTACCATCCGGTATCCCCAGCGAATTAACGAAGTTCTTGTATTAGTTTTATAATATTCAATTAGATCAATCCTATTTACACCCTCATCATGAATATGAGTTGTAAACACGTTCAACATTTGCATGGTTATACTCGGCTAGCAATCCGGAGGTCTCGGGTTCGAATCACGGAGAAGTCCCATTTTCTTTGCTCTTATATTCATTTACATCATTCACTCTCCTTACTAATTGTTTAATTTCTCCCCTGACAGGATGCTGAATGGCAATCAAATAGCGTCGCTGCCTGCCACAGCCTTCCAGGGACTCAACTCACTTCAAACAATGTAAGTTGTTATGGCCTAGTCCCACTGTACCGTTTCTCCATCCGTTTCCTATCCGACCAAAATGTGGCGACACGGTCAGTATCTAGCAAATTTTGAAGTTCCACGACGTTTCGTTTCACGCGAAACGGAGCCGGATTAAAAGTATCTTATACTAGTCCATTCCGAACTTGGTCCGCTTCATTTTTTTCCTGCTATAAGTAGGCCTACCTTCTGGATGTCAAACGTATAGGAAACGGAAAGAAAAACGCTATAGTGGGAATAGATTATTAGTTAGTAAGACAATCAGTGGTGGTGGTGGTGAGGGGGGGGGGGGGGGGGGGGTTAAACAAAGTTGACGGTTGAAACCCTTGCAAAATGACAATTTAATTTGTTTTAATGTGTGTTTATATAAGATGCAAGTGTGAACAATAGAGAGCAGTACTGTAACTCTAGAGGGCCAATCAAATGGTCCACTGCATTTAACTAAAAAAGTATAATTCAACAAATTATGTATCAATACTAATAACGACTTTGATAGGAGGTGAGGGTGACCATGTGCACGGCCTTTAACGGAATGAAGACCTTTGGTTGTTATGTTGCCAACAATATGATCTGGAAGAGTGTTCCATGTTCGAACAGCCGAATGAATAAAACTTTTATCCAGATGGTATGTTCGTATACTATACTTGACTTGACTTGACGTGTATGTATAATACATAATACATGTTGGTTTTCATATATTATATAAAGAAGAATCATTTTAAGCCTTTGATCATATATACAATACAAGAGGTGATGAATGCCAAATAAAGAAAATGGGCATAAACAAAATAGTAAAAGATGTATAATAAAACGATTTTGATATTAAATATCACAATTTTATCCTCTTGCTCCAGCATTACGTCATCGATATTTGACCCAGCATAAACATCGAAAATGTAAATAGTTCATACATTTATGAAACAATGAATCTGTTAATTTATTTTGATGCAATGCTTTTCAAATGTCAGTAAAACAAGTTTGCTGGGATTATGTTTTGCTATATTCAAGAAGACACTCGATATTAGCCCTGTATCAAAATAAAACGTTCGATTTGTTTTTCTTGAAATAAAATATTAGATTTAACATCTTGTCATGTATTATTTTGTTGCAGACAAATACAAAACAACTTGCTGAGCGATGATCAGATATCGGAGGGTGTGTTTGCAGGTCTTAATAATCTGACAACTTTGTGAGTATGGTTTCAAGTGTTTGAGCGATTATAATTTTGGTAAAAATTATGTTATATGATTATATAAGCTTAGCCTTGTGGATGCATGATTTCTATCTTGTTTAATGTAAAGAAAAATAAATAATCATTACTAGAATCATAGCGTTATGAAATAATGTTTATAGTGCTTGACTTAAAATAAAAATTATCATATATCTAATAGTTTATTCACAAAACTGTTCAACATGATACAAGTAGGTATGTTGATATAATAAGGGCATACCTTGTGTTTTGAAAATGTGACGTTAAAATGGCACAATTTTTGTAACACATTCTAATAATAAAGTCATATTTATTGTAATGTTTACTTTTTTTTTCCTTTTAGGGATTTGACGGGTAACATGATCGCGTTATCTGAAAACATGGTGTCACATCTATTGTCACTAACAAGACTGGCTACTCTGTAAGTACATTTAGAATATGGTAAGCTATAAACATTTCGAATGCAAACTTTAATTGCACGAATTCAGCTCTTTTAGAGAAATCTAGATCAATAATTCGATCCCCCATGCAGTTAACTATAATGAATCGAAAGGTAATCTAGATTCCGGACAAATCCTAAAATGGTATTGCCGTTTTATGTATTTTACCAAACGGCCTAACTCGGACGCTTGCTGTAACAAATGTAATGTATTACAGTGTCTCTGTATCTTACGTGACATATTTATCGATACCTTATTTAATGTATTTAGTATGAACATATGACTTTGAAAAGCTCAAAGAAATAAATTTTCTTATCACTTCTACAAACCTCGTTATTATACAGGGTGGCTCAGAAAGGATGCAACACCTACGATCGTTAATTTCATCAACACCATCGACCAAATGTCATTGTTTTTTGTTTGATTGGGTAGAACATTCTTTTTCCAACAAAATGATACCATGAGCATTGATTTTGGGTAAGGCGTTTGGATCCTAGGGCCATATTTCTGAGGCAATGTCGTTTCCTAAATTTTCGACTTTTTCGTCTCCAGCGATCCTCTGAACAATGAGACATTCTCGCCCCATGGCCTGCCATATAATTAGCTGTACAGAAGAACCGCATGACTGCTCTCCCTTTGTAAGGAAGACAATGTGAGCCATTCTTATGTACAGCTAATTCTACGGCAGGCCGTGGGGCGAGAATGTCTCAGTGTTCCGAGGATCTCTGGAGACGAAAAAGTAGCAAATTTAGGAAACGACATTGCCTCAGAAAAATGGCCCTTTAGGATCCAAACGCCTTACCCAAAATCAATGCTCATGGTGTCATTTTGTTGGAAAAAGAATGTTCTACCCAATCAAACAAAAAACAATGACATTTGGTCGATGGTGTTGATGAAATTAACGATCGTAGGTGTTGCATCCTTTCTGGGCCACCCTGTTTAGCTCCAATGACTTCACAACTACAAAATGGGTCACAACTGGTCATGTATATGTTTAGTTTCATTACGTTAAATTAGGTTATGAAGTCATATATAGAGATGGCCAATATGGCGTTCAAACTTGATAACTGCCCGCATTACATTGCAAACCGAATTGAACCAAACGTGTAACTAGCAGTGAATATTTGAATGATCATCAAGAACACAGAGATCGAAACGCTATAATTATTTTCAATTCCATCATAGACATGGCAAACGATGGGTTATTTTTTTATATTTATTTTTATATTTTTTAGAGAGGTGATCGCCTAACAGGCTGACCCTCTTCAAACTCTGCCTTATTTTGCTTATTATTTCTTCACTTTTTATAGAGGCGTCATAAATTCAGTACTAGTCTGTTTGTTTTGTTTGTTCAATGTTTTGTTTATGATTTGTTGTTATATTGCATATTATTGTAAGCGCTGTGATATAGTTTACTATGAATAGCGTAGCTAAATGCCTAATAATAATAATAATAATAATACTTAATAATATGCATGTTTTTCTTGTCCCCCGAATATACCAGGACTCTTCCGAGCAACAATATCAACACCATCCACAGCTCGGCAGTAACGGTGTTTGATCGCTTGACTATGCTGTAAGTATATTTATTTTTTCCATCCTCTCAAATATTGATAATCCAAAGAAAATAATAAATGTGAAGAGACTTAACTTCTGACAAATCAGGATTAATGTTCAAACATTCTTATAACAAAGGTCACTGCATGCCCAAAACAAAACAGTGGCAAGAAATGTTAGTTGTTACCTTAATTTATATTCATATCAATTAAAGTAAATTCATAAAGTAAACTGTTAACAATAAACCATAGTTGTGGAATCGATGCAATAATAACAAAAAGTTTTCTTTCGATTAATTTTCCTGGCGTATATAAAGACATAACTTCGAATCCGTTCTTCTGCGACAACTCATTGGCATGGTATCAAACCTTTTGCACTCTTCATTCAGAAGACCCTTCGGATTATTTTGTTCAACTCTATTTTGCGCAACTCATTATATATATTAATCACTTTCATTTTTAATTTTCTCCCGACGTAGAGACGTCACATCGAATCCGTTTGTCTGCGACTGCCCATTGGCATGGTTCCGCAACTGGCTTTACAACACCCAGGACAGTTCCCCTCGCGAGATCCTGGGAGCGACGTGTGACTCCCCCGCCCACTTCCAGCGTACCGACATCACGGCGGCTGGGTTCTGCCCTTCGAGTAAGTTCAGTGATAAAGTATAGGTCTAATCATGGACCCAAGTATATAAGGTCCATGGTCTAAAATGAGGTACTAGCGTAGCTCAGGAATGGTAGGCGATAATTAATGGCTTTACAACTTTTGCCAGTTCTTGGGGGCGACTTGTGACTCCCCCGCCCACTACCAGCGTACCGACATCACGGCGGCAGGGTTCTGTCCTTCGAGTAAGTTCAGTGATGGTGTTAGGTCTAAAGGGGAACTAGCGTAGCTCCGAATTGTTGGGAGTGGGGGAGAGGGGGGGGGGGGGGGGGGCACGGGGGGCACTTGCTCTCCAATAATTACTGGATGTGCGTCCGAGGAAGTTGGAGCATTTCGTTTCGTTTATTTAACCCTACATCAGAGTCTAGATGAATAAACATTGGTATGAACGATGCATGAAGGAAACGTTTTATTGATGATAAGTAAAACAGAAAGTAGAAGAAATACACGACACCATCTTCACCAGTATGCGAACTTTGTACAAAATATAAGACCGAGATACTCACACAAATATGGAAAGATTTTGCAAGATGTATAACAATTATATACCTACCTAGAGACATTTAATAATTGACTCAACATAGTAATATTTCTACCCTTTCAGCCCAGTGCTACTCGTGCTCTGATGCGAGCAGCGATGCCGACTGTAGCGCGCAACTGATTCACTTCGAACGGTGCAGTGCTTCTAAGGTGAGTTAACATTATTGTAATTTACACTATTAATTTTGTATGATGACAAAAAACAATAATAGGGGAAATGCAAAAAAAACGAACCTGAATCTTCTACCAGGGTATATTCTCATCGGTTACATAACAGTCTGAAATGAGAGCACTTGGTCTGGATAAAAATAAAAAAAACAGGTATCATTATTTGTATAACAATGTTCAATGAATCGATAAGGAGAGAATTCTATTTGGTGTTCTTTTATGATAATTTCTTAAGTTTTAATTTGATAACTTTTTGTTAAAGGGGGCATGTCAGAATGAGATAAGAGTGACGGACGGCGTCTACACTATCACCAAGCAATGCATGCAGGTCCGGGCTTGCCTGGCTCAGGTGGCCAACAACCCTAACGACTGTTCTAGTGACAGTACTGTAAACTCTGTGTGTCGCATATGCTGCCAGGGAGATCTCTGTAATGGCCCAGCGTCCGGTGTACTTGGTAAGTTCTTTGGTACAAAACAAGTCAAACATAATGTACATATTGCATTGCATTAAGTTAGCAGTGAATGCATACCTGTGCATAAAGTGTTTTCATTTATTAAGAGAAACCGAATTTTGATGTGATTTTTTGTTGTTTGCATGTTAGGCCGTCTTTCATCTTTCAGGATGGCATTATAGTGACCAGACCCAGAATTCGTTATAAAAAAAGTAGCTCTTTGTTCGTCTGTTCAAACATGGTCCAGGCATTTGGTGTCTACAATGGTTTTAAATGACAGTGCACTGACATCTCTTTGCATTCCTAGAAAATTACACGATTCCTGGTTACCCACGTGATCCGAATCTACCAATACCTGTCTCGACAACATTGACACCGCTTCCTACCAACGGCCCCACGACGGTCACTCCAACTGGTGAGTGATCATACATGTTTTACCATTTCCCCTCTCTTACTTGTACTTTTTTGGTTCACATGTCGTTCTTCTCTCCCTCTATCCACCTCTCCCCATATATCCTCTCTCGGTTACTACTCCAACTGCATTTCTGTGATCACTCTCCCTACCCCATTTCTCTGATCTATACAGTGCGTTATCAGTAGCCCATTTCATAAAACTTCTGTAATTGTTGTAAGTGTCCAATTACTGTAACTACCATGGCAACAGCTGCAATGCTCAATGCGGATTGGTTGTTGTTGACCTACTAGTTACAATAATTGGACACTTACAACAACGCGGAAGAGTTTTATGAAACGGGCCACAGAAACAGAAGAAAGAAACCTGAATTTATCGGTTAATCAATCAAATAATTATCTCACATATTGAAGTATGTATATTGGTATTATGTTTTAACATAAACCCTAGGGTATGGCCTTTAACATTACAAATATTCAAAATATTATACAGTTGTTAACTGGTGGTGGAGGGAACATCACGGAATGTTCCATCCGAGGGATTTTAAATTCTATTGAGGGAAGGGTAAATAAGTCCCGAGACGTAGTCGAGGGACTTTTTTCTTCACGAAATAGCACTTTAAATCCCGAGGATTGGAACATTCCATGATTTTCCCGACGACAAAGTTAACAACTGTTATATATCATCTGGCTAATTCCTGGGCTATATTCACATTCATGCATTGAAACTGAAATCAGTCAAAAAAAAACATAAGGTACGTGTACCTTTGGTTCTCATTGTGACGTCATAATACAATCTCTTTTGCAGCGCGCGCCATGCGGGTGTCATAACTCTCTGGCCATGGTGTCATACCAAAATGACACCCCAATCATGTGACCGTGTTTAGCCAATCAACGACGCGTATTTTACTAAGTCAGATGATATAATGTATTGTTTGATTGTTTCATTGTGATCGTTACTTTTTAAATTGGAACTAGACCACTTACCCATTTATCAATATGATGAACTTAGATTTTTGTGAAATTTTCTATTATAGTAAATGTAATTTTGTTGAGATAATTTGCGCCATATCACTTTTCTTTTCAGTAGCTTTTTAGTCTGATTTATTTGACATGCAATATCACACTTTGAATCTTTCTTACTCTATAGCGCACGCTATGCACATTGCATCATGCCTTCTTTTTGTATCTGATTTGTGCATAATATAATTAACAATTACACAATTTAAGATAATTAATCAGCAACATGAGGTTATTTTGATATGTAAAATACTGCAGTAGCAATGATAGTATAGTTAAACATTAAATTAACATTAACTTAGATAACATTATAATGCATATTATGTTTAATTGTATATAATAATCATTACGTAGACATACCTACCATAAAGGTGATTTTGATAATTATTTCACCTTGCACTTACTTTTAAGCAACCTTTACCTGCGTTTAGTGAATTGATTTACTCTGCAGACTTTGCATGCATGCACTTATGATTTTCACCTCCTAATATTCATGCAAGCTAGTACTCACTTGAAACAGTAATTCCTGCATGGATCACACTTATTGTTTGAGGTCTCGCATGTGACTTATTAATTCCTGCATGCATCGCACACATTGTTTGCAGTATTGCATGTGACTGATTTGATAGTTCATGCATGTCTCCCACTAAATTATTGTTTGCAGTCTTGCATGTGACTTATCAATTCCTGCATGTCTCACACTAATTATTTGCAGTCTTGCATGTGACTTGTTAATTCATGCATGTTTGCACCTTTCTTTCACCCTTATCCCCCTTTTCACCTACGCTATTCTCAACCCAACGCGCCGAATCTTTCACATCCATTTCCCTTGAAAATACAGTCACACTAAGATCTACACAAGTAACAGCAGCTTCCACTAAACCACCTCCATCAACAACGCCATTACAATCAACATCACAATCATCATCCACACCACAATCAATTTCACCATCATCATCATCATCATCATCGTCATCATCATCAACATCATCATCATCATCATCATCATCATCACCACCACCATCATTATCACCATCATTATCATCATCAACACCACCTCCATCACAATCATCATCGTCGTCGTCATCGACATCACCAACGCAAACTGAATCATCAACTGCTCCATCATCGTCACCATTTATAACACCAATAATAACACACTCATTCCGTACGCAAGAACCTGTTGTTACAACAGTGCCCCAGCCTTCAGAAACACCAAGCCCACAACTCGCAACAACACCACAATCCACACCACCACCCACCACGCCCTCAAGTAGCACAATACCTCCATTCACGGAAAGCGTGTCCTCCAAAAGTCCATTATCAACTAAGTTTGCAACCATGACAGCACCAGTATCATCATCATCATCATCATCGTCATCACTATCACCATCATCGTCATCATCAGTATCATCATCATCGACATCACCAACGCAAACTGAAGCATCAACTCCTCCATCATCGTCACCAATCAGAACACCAGTAATTACACACTCATTCCATACAGAAGAACCAGTTGTTACCATGGTTACAACGGTCCCCCAGTCTTCAGATACGTCAAGCCCCCACCCTGAAACAACTGCATCAGACACACCACCACCCACCACGCCCTCAAGTAGCACAATACCCCCATACACGGAAAACATACCCTCCCAAAGTCCATTATCCACTGAGTTTGCAACCATGACATCACCAGTATCATCATCACCATCATCATCACCATCACCATCATCACCATCATCATCACCAATGGAAACTGAATCATCATCTGTTCCAACATCGTCACCATTCAGAACACCAATAATCACAGACTCATTCCATACAGAAGAACCAGTTGTTACAACGGTACCCGAATCTTCAGACACGTCGAGCCCCCAACCTGAAACCACTGCACCAGGTACACCAATAACACCAATTACAACACACTCATTCCATACAGAAGAACCAGTTGTTACAACGGTTCCCTCTTTTTCAGATACATCAAGCCCCCAACCTGAAACCACTGCACCAGGCACACCAATAACACCAATTGTAACACACTCATTCCATACAGAGGAACCAGGTGTTACAACGGTTCCCCCTTTTTCAGATACGTCAAGCCCCCAACCTGAAACCACTACATCAGACACACCACCACCCACCACGCCCTCAAGTAGCACAATACCTCCATACACGGAAAACATATCCTCCCAAAGTCCATTATCAAGTGAATTTGCATCGACGACATCACCAGTATCATCATCACGATCACCATCAGCATCACCATCACCATCATCATCACCAATGGAAACTGAATCATCATCTGTTCCAACATCGTCACCATTCAGAACACCAATAATCACAGTCTCATTCCATACAGAAGAACAAGTTGTTACAACGGTTCCCTCTTTTTCAGATACGTCAAGCCCTCAGCCTGAAACCACTGCAACAGACACACCAATACCACCAGTCATAACACACTCATTCCATACAGAAGAACCAGTTGTTACAACGGTACCCGAATCTTCAGACACGTCAAGCCCCCAACCTGAAACCACTGCACCAGGCACACCAATAACACCAATTATAACACACTCATTCCATACAGAAGAACAAGTTGTTACAACGGTTCCCGAATCTTCAGATACGTCAAGCCCCCAACCTGAAACCACTACATCAGACACACCACCACCCACCACGCCCTCAAGTAGCACAATACCTCCATACACGGAAAACATATCCTCCCAAAGTCCATTATCAAGTGAATTTGCATCCACGACATCACCAGTATCATCATCACCACATTCTTCTTCTTCATCATCTTCACCATCATCATCATCATCATTATCATCATCACCACCATCACCATCATCCTCATCACCATCATCATCATCATCATCACCACCACCATCATCATCTACATCACCACCATCATCATCGTCAGTATCACCATTTCAAACATTTTCACCGCAAATGGAGACAGAAGCAACATCTTCACAAATGTCCACAGAGGCAACATCATCACCAACTCCTAGGAGTCCATTGGTATCAAGCCAAACTCCAACATCTGAATCTGTATCTACAGGAGCACCGGTATCCACAGTTACCCCATCAGCAACCCCGTTCCCCCAAACCCAATCTAACAACACCGACGCATCTCCAAAGTCTCCAACCGCGTCCACATCTACCGTAACCACAGCAGCGGTAACTGAAGAAACGCCTCTAACAAAAACCGACTCCAACTCCAACACCAACACCGATGCTCCAACTGCAACCGTGGTAACGCAAACCCCTTCTACCGCTGGCACTTCTTTGACCACAAATACGTCATCTTCAGGGGGCAGCACTACAACCTTACCGCTCATAGGAACGACTTTGCCGCCCACAGGACCGATGTCGACGAGTCTTTCCACGAGAGGAACGACGAGGGTTTCGACGACCGAACCGGCCACGCCTCCTCCATCGTGCCCGGAAGAAACGACATCCAATGCCTTTGGCAGGGTGACGTGGGTGCAAACCCCGGTAGGAGAGACTGCCCGGGCGGAATGTCCCTATGGATATGTGAACAAGTCGTCCGCCGCACAACGCATGCCAGAGAGACAATGGTAGGTTGACGGTAACTTTTGTATTTTTGTATTTTCTACGTATGACCTCTCAGAGACTGCCTATTCTTGTCATAATGATTTCACTGCCCACATTTAATTCATTATTTTATGTAAGAATCCATTCAGCCACACCAAAGCGTGAAGAATGATTATATACATTAATCAATCTCGAGTAAGAAGATACGATTCAGTAAAAGAAGCATGGTTGTTACGGATGAGTTTTTATTTGTGAGATCCAACACCTAAACCTCTATTCCTATTCAAGACGCAGAGTTATAACAAAATGGTAATAACTCATTTTTGGACGTACAAATAAATGTCATTGTAATTGTACTTGAATGTTTTTATAATAATCAGTGAAGTTGTAGAGAAATTGTCAGAAGTTATTCAACATCTCCTCTGTATTTCTTCATATATTCAACAGTCGGCTTGTCGGTCGGAATATGGCGATGTGGACCGGACCCAAATTTAATTATTGCGCCTCTTCATCCATGGTTCTTCAAAAATTATCAGACGTCACGATCACAACTGGTAAGCAAAATTCAACCAGTCTCTCAGTCCGTATCAGTCTTTGCCTTGATTTTCGTATCCAACAAGATAAACATATAAATTACAATCGTTTATATAAATAATGGAATACATATTGGAAACAGAGGGATCCACTAACAGAGACGGTATGCCAACAGAGACAAAAAACGGCATAAGAGAGTACGGTAAATGACAAAGATATATAGGAGAACACATGAGATAGGAAACCGATTCTCTGGTTGCAGAGGACGGATTAATCTGCATCTTTCATTCAGATGCATTATTGCTCGTAATTGGTTCCCAGAACGTCAAACAAACATAGTCATTTAACACGATGCTTTCCTAATTTCTATGTATTTCTTACAACTTCTATATAATAATACTCCCAAAGGCAACGCTCGTGATCAGACGATGGTTACGCGCTAACCTGATTCACTTTTGATTTAATAGTAAAATACGACTGAAACATTTTTTTTTTTTCTGACGGAAGCATTATTTTTTCAAAACTTCCTAGAAACTCATACGAATATCATATTGTCAGCCTAACTCAATTGACCTTTCTCATTTCCGTTTCATCCTAACAACTTGCATACTCCCCCAGGCAACGCTCAGAATGTATCCGCATTACTCATGATGGTCACGGGCGTACCCGATGCCCTCATCGAAGAGGACGTCGAACTGACTGTCGACGTCTTAGAACACCTGGCCGACTTCGTCAACGCGTCCGCAGACGACAGCGTCGCCGTGGTAGTCGATGCCATGGAAACCGTTAGTAGCATCGCTGATGCCCGGATGGATGTCCTTGTTGCCGGGCAACAGGATACAGCAAGCGCCACGAGGTACGTGCTAAGAATCGTAGTCCTAGATTTATGTTGTAACGTGTAGTCGATGGGACGTCATTGGGAGTTTACAACTAACTAAATTGTAATTTCTTCAGTTAGTACAAGATTTAACTTATATTGTACTTGTGTTTATTATGTATATTACATTTCGATTGTGTTGTACATTTGACAAAGGCCCCCTGGAAAACATTACCAGATCACTCTGTAAAAAAACACACGAAATAAATACATAAATTAATAAATTAATATACATTGTATGTCTTGACTGCAAGATATTGCATTTACCATCAAGTAAATACGTGCTAAACCAGGGTGAATGGTTTAAGTGTCGATACGTATGGACTAACAAAGCAACAAGTTACTAGCTCACATTTATTTCGTTATATAATCTTTTTGTCCAAGAAAGATTACATTACTTTCAGTTAATTCGGTAGTCAGAAGAAGATATCACCAGACTGTAAACACATCTATTTGGTATCATACTACTGCCTCCTAAATTGTTGATATTCCCTTGAAGTTAAAACAAGGAACTCTGGTTCTCGCTGGAAATAGGTTAATTACATGTTTTTGTCTATAAATGTTGACTACAGGATACTTGCATTGATCGACGCATTCGCACTCGGTGTCAAGTTCGAAGACATGATGCTGGAGGTCACAACGACGAAGGTCGACATCGCCGTGCTCCAGATCAACAACGAAACCGTAATTGACGGAGTGTCATTTAGGAGCGCCTCTAACGGGAATGCGACGGGAAAGGTAACGTTATCAACTCACTCCAAACCAAACGTCGCCATAATAAAGCCCTCTATATCGGATTTTATTATATTTAAATAAGTTCGTTCCTGATTACCAGTAATGGTTTAGTCGATTTGCCAACATGACATATTTTCTTGTATAATAGTTATAAACAAATACTTATTCTTTATATTTGATGTACCTACTAGAAACAAAAATAACGTATACATCGATTAATTCTGAACCATTGTGTGTATATTGTGCAGTCGGAACTACTTGTTAATACGACAGGGCTGGTGACTACGTCAGGGGTCCAGGCGATGTTAGAACTGCCTTCTTCACTCTTCGCGGCTCGTAGAGGTGAAATCGACAGGGTCCAGTTCGTTCTCTACAAAGACACAATTTTCTACCAGGTTCGTACAAAATATAAGTTCTAATTTGCTGTTTCTAAACACATTGATGAATATTAATAGCACAATTCAAATAGTGTATGGTATATATTATATAAAAATCGTTTTCATTCACTGTTACTAACACAAATCAATTTCTTATTATATTAACTGAATTCATGGACTGTATACCGTTTTGATATTATTATGTTCATGGTGCTTGTTATCATTAAGAGGATAATAGCGATTCATTACTTTGGTTGTGATTGAGATATTTTGTAATGAATACAATTGCAATTCAAATCATTGACAAGTATAACATTCACTCAGGATTTTAAAGTTAGTTTTCCTTTTTTTTAAAAAGTGGATCACATAATTTATTTTCATATAGGTTACCAGATCAGGGGGGCGTTGCATAAAACTCAAAACGCAAAGTTGCGTTTGAATTTCGACGCAAGTCATATCACCAAAAATCAAACGCAAACTTGAGCTTGAAATCAAACGCATCTTTGCGTTTGATATCAAACGCAAATTTGCGTCTGATATCAAACGCAAGTCAAATCATGTAATGGATCAGACGCAAAGTTGCGTTTGATCCGGATGTTTATGCAACGGTCAATTGCGATCAAACGCAACTTTGAGTTTTATGCAACGCCCCCCAGCTATGGAAAATACAACCAGCTCATCCGCTCTATCGCCAGTTACCAGTCCGCCAAACGAGGGCATTGCCGATCATGAGAATTGGGCTATATAGTTGAAGTATAAAGTTGGGTTATATAGTGGAGATTAAATACCATTTCCATTCAATTCGATTACATTTTAGGTTATCAAAGCAGCAGTGGAAAATACTACCAGCTCGCTCGCTCCGACGACAGTTTCCAGTCCGTCAAACGAGGACATTGTCGAGCGCGAGGCGCTCAATAGCTTGGTCATCTCGGCCAGCGTCGGCGATCTCAAAATATCTGGACTGGCCGATCCTGTCAGGACATCGTTCGCTCATCAAAGACCGGAGGTAAAATGAATGATAAACATATTGATTAACAATGACAACCCCAAGGTATACCAATTATGGTAGCAATGAAGGTGATCAAAATATTACCTATACTTATGCAAACATAAACAAAAAACATGTATCAAACTAATGAACTTTTAACACTATATATTTTAACTACTTTAGTTTTGATAATAATGATGATAACATTATGAAAATGATAATCAATTATGATAAATGCGTATTGATGAGATAATAAATGATTTTCCTTAATTTATCATCCTTTTTCTGACAGAGAGCAGAGAATGCTTCTTGCGTGTTTTGGGATGTCAGTGCAGCAGGTAAGATCTAAACATAAATATGTAAGCATGTAAAAACAAAAAAAAACAAAAGTGAAGTAGTTTTTTGTATTACTGAATGTAACCTATTTACAAATTTAATCCTGTTCAGTTATAATTATTAGACGTTTATTTGGGATATTTCTTTTAAAATGTTGCCACGGTCAAACACGGAGCATTCCGATTATTTAGGACAATTAGCAGTGCACAACATTATTCATGCATTATTTTAAATGAAAACTATCATGATGGTATAAATAGATGCAATAAGGTAACACATAATTCAACAATAAATCTGAATTTAAGTATTGGTGTGAAATAAACATACCTGTCTACGTACATGTGCATAGATATATAAACAAACAAATTACTCATAAGTTGACCTTATATATTTGTCTTAATCAAGACTAAAATCGAAAGGTTCTTGTGTGATAACTCTCTCATTGGATAATGCCGCCCACACCATCGTCTGCATGTGTGATGGCTTCTGTTTCACAAACGCTTGCCACATCTTCCTGTCTTCTGATAATCTGTTGGCTTGACTTGGAGGACTACTGCATGCGACTAGTGACACAGTCCTCTTTTATGCAATCTGTCCACTTGGGTGGTCTTCCTCGTGGTCGGTTCAATACAATACAAATATAGCAATACATATTAACATAATGTTCCCTTCCAGGTGGCCAAGGCTCGTGGTCCAGTGAAGGGTGTCAAGTGAGCGTATCTACGGAGGGGAGCACACAGTGTGAATGCAACCATCTCACGAACTTTGCACTCCTGATGGTAAGAACGGTTAACCTTTTCCCTTCTTTTTTCAATTTCATGTTCTATTTACCAATTTCCAACGAAATAATATACTTACAATACATCATTTGTATCATTATATCACTGCAATTTTACCATAGCACTTTGATTCTCCTGTGGCTATTATTCTGCAAAATACATACCTACTTAATAATTTAATTTTTTCTTTATCAATTCATACATAGGCGATACCGACCCGAAATAAATACATACATGAAAATTAACGAATAATGTTGGGCTGCTCCTAGATTGAAACCCTAGATCTCAGGATTGCGAGACTAAAGCACTAATCGCTGTGCCAGAAAGAACCAAAAGCAAATGTACTTCCCACAAACCCTTTGCAATGCATGTGCTATTCAGAAGCTCTTTAAACAAACCTCACACAATCGCGCAAGTATAAGACATTAACAAAGTCATTGAGAAAAGTGCGAGTGGTCATCCGAAATAATGCAGCTAGCTTTTGATCTGTTGAATTCTTCATTTCATCAACAAAGATCTTGCGAGTTTCACATTCTAAACCACTTGTGTCCCTATTTTTAAAACTTTTATTTGACAGGACATCTACGGAAATACGGATGGCATCAGCCCTGGACATGACCTCGCCCTTTCTATCATCACTTATGTGGGATGCGCGTTGTCCGTCTTCGGTTTGATCTGCACGTTCCTCTCATACATAACAATCAGGTAAAACATGAATTGTAGTTATCTGATGTTTTTATTTGTTTCAAAATGATGAGAATTTATTGTTGAGTTCTTAATGTCCTCAATAAAATCGGTGATTATAGTAGGACTACAGTGACGCTCCACCATAATCACCTATATGTTGGATGCGCGTTGTCCGTTTAAAGTTTGATCTTCACGTTCCTCTCATACATTACCATCTGTCAGGTAAATATCCGTACACAATGGTCAACAATTGTGACGCCATTTTCCCCCATTGTTGTCATTTTGAAAACAACCGATTATGACGATTACAAACATCATCACTTTATTACATTAATTTAATGGAGGTTGCTCGCTGTTCGTCATTGGTTTGATCTTTACGTTCCTCTCATAATATACCATCAGGTGAATGAATTATTATCAATAATACCATGCACTCGTTTTGTTGCTGTTGCAAACTTATGCGCATTGTTGAGTTCTAAGCCCCCATTTTCCTCATCAAATCAACATATATTTACGATTTGGACTACAAGCAACGCCAAGCAAGGTTATGATTTTTGTTTCCATCATGAACATAACATGTGCGATGTCTTGTCCTTGGGTTGATTTTTTACTTCCTCTTATACATTACTATCAGGTAATGGATTTTACTCAGTGAAATTAACGATTTTGATTGTGTGTGTTGAGAAACTTGCATTGTAATAACCACTCGTTTTACTGATTATGGTAAGTGTATACGTTATAGAAATGATACCAATTATTTAATTATCATTTATATGATTATAATGATTACAAAAACCATCGTCGATTCAATTTCCCAGGACAGTTAAGAAAGCCGCCAATCGCAAAAGGTAACCATGGCAACTGGATATCAGTGAACCCAGTCTTAAAGTGATCCATTAACTTTATATTTTTTCCCCAAAGTAATATTTGAGACTTCAATCATATACCAATTTCATAGTAAGATTTTTGAAAATGGTAAGTGAGATTTTGAGAGAAAAGGAATAATGTTTACATTGTGAAAACAGACAAAATCAATGTCTGATTTGTATCCCGATCGTTCGCGTGAAGTATCCGAATTCGAATACTATGGGCGATTGAGTATCCGAATTCGGATACTATGGGCGATTGAGTATCCAAATTCGGACGCATCCTAACTACGGCATAAAGCGTTTAAAGACGCTTTTCAATGCAGTCTTAAATATCTCCATAATAAAGAAGACATTAATCAAATCAAGACCCATTTCATGTTTCTCTTACCATAGGCCAAACAACAAGGCACAAGAGAAGCGTGAAAGCTCCAAGTAATTTGTGTTGAATTTTACAGAGTTAATGAATCACTTTTAAGTTTAATATCACCGCATGTTGCTTGCACCCCGCCAACCAAATTATTTTGTTATATTTAATCATTTTAATAGCCTACAACTTTGAAGACGAGTCATAATCGTTGTATTTTGCCGTATAGTATATTTTTGTCACTTTAATATGTTGATTTCACCAGCTTTATAACATTGCCATTCCCAAAGACAATGTATTATCCCCTCTATATTTTGATGTGACTTTCGATGATTAATATCTGATCCGACTTGAAAGAGCAGTAGACAGGTGCTATTATTTTCTGTTTTGTATGAAACGCAATGCACGAGACTTGGTATTGTTAATGATCATGTATAATACACAATGGAACCACTTTATAACGAGATCCCTGGGACTACTTTGTTTTGAATACTTGGGTACGAAATACTAGAATACAAAAGGGCTGGTACCGGCAGTGTAACCATGTTTAAATACGCCGAGTGCTTTGTTGACAATTAGTACTCTTGTAACGAGGTTCCATTGTGTATATATGTGTATTGTGTATGAAGATGTTTCCCGATCTTTACTATTTAATCACGCATGCTTCATTGTAATTGATGTCCTTGTAATAATTTTAATTGTGGTCAAGCTTATTCAAATCCTGGGACTATGTGTTATTATTACTCCTTCCCAACAGCCGACACTATCAGGGTTAATAATGTTTATATAAATACGGGATGCATTCATTCGTGTTTTTTTTTCATTCTTTTTTCTCGAGCTCTCTTGCCCACCCTCACCACCCATGTTGATATTTACACATACTAATCTATATCAAACGTGTGAGGGTTGCTGGTTAGCTCGTGTGCCTTGTAATATTTGCATGCCATCATACATATTATACACGTAATGCATGTGTGGATCTCATGATAATCTATAATACGTATTTTTTCTTATTTTATTGTATCGATCATTATACAGTGTCAATTTATTTTGGTCCTTGAGTCCCTCTGCATGTGACGATTAAGAAAAACATTATTATGGAATTTAATTTAATGACTGAACATTCAAACAAGTTTATGATCATTTACAATGTTATATATTATGAAACATATTATACATTATTTGGTTTAAAGCTACCAAGTAATGCACTCTGTTTATGCAATTTTTATTTGATTTAGTATATGAAACTTTGCAAATTATGCAATGACTTACATGCTATTATTAATATTATACTTCGCTATTACTTCGACATTCTTATTTTCAAATTTACTTATTTTCTATCTTCCTCACTCATCATTCAGTGGTGTGGCGAAGGCCGGAAGACCATTTATGGTCTGCTTCTCCGAATGATTTCTTATTTTCTTTTCTTTTTTGTGTGTTATATTTTATTTCTGTCAAGGTGCCATGTTTTCTTTATATATTTTTGTGCCCAATTGTTAATTGTTAAATTTCTCTTTATTCCTCACTTAGACGTCAATCTGATCCACCCTAATTTAAGACATATTCACACATTAATACTCACAGGTTATATAGTTAATGTTTAATGAATGATATTGTAATCAATCCTCTCGAGGTAATCGACCTCGATTTGCCAGAGCTCCACTTTGATTGTGATGCGAATGACCCTTTTGTAAATAATAATATTTCTGCTTACTTTACTGAACAGCAGGTAATTTCAAATTCGAGTTTTAATGTTAAAGATGAATTGTTATTGATGCACCTAAATATTAGAAGTCTTAGCAAGAATTTTGATAAGTTTTCTGGACATGTAAACGAACTTAAGTTCGAATCGGCTATATTTGGATTATCGGAAACATGGTTAAACAATGTCCCTGATTCCATGTTTTGTATTGATAGATTTTCTCTTATAACTAATAATAGAACTGCTAAACGGGGAGGTGGAGTTGGATTTTATGTTACAAATAATCTTAAATATAAAGTACTAAAGGAAATTGAATATATGACTGAAGATATTGAAACAATCTTTATAGAAATTGAGTCCGCGGGTAATAAGAATATAATAATTGGTGAAATATATAGACCCCCTCATTCTAATATTAATAATTTTTTAAATATCATACAGAATATTTTGATATCACCTTCTTTAATTAATAAAAAGAGTTTCATAATGGGTGATTTCAATTTTGATTTATTGAATTTTAATGATAATAACAATTGTCATGATTTTTTTAATATAATGCTTTTTAATTCATTACTTCCCCTCATAAGGAAACCGACGCGTGTAACTGATACATCTCATACTCTAATAGATAATATATTTGTTAATGATAATTCTCACCTTAAATCTGGTATTTTGGTCTCAGATATCTCGGATCATTTTCCGATATTTAGTATTATTCCCCACATTAAAACGAATTTACCCAAAAATGATGTTTTAGGCTTCCGGGATTTATCTGAATATAATCTTAATAGATTAAGAAATAGCTTGTTAAATGTTGATTGGTCTGTGGTCTTTAACTCTATTGACATTAATGTTGCTTATAGTAATTTCGTTGATATAATTACGTCTAATTATGATAATATTATTCCGCTTCAAAAACCGTCACGTAAAAATTATTATAAAATACCTAGACACCCTTGGATAAGTCATTCTTTATTAAAATCTATTAATAAGAAAAATAAATTATATTATAAATATAAGAAAAAACCTACTTTTAGTAATAAGAGTAAATATACTAAATATCATAATGTACTCACTAAGGTTTTAGAGGCTGCAAAGACAAGTTATTTTGGAAATCAATTTAAAATATATAGCAATGATGCTAAAAATACTTGGAAAGTAATAAATAAAGTACTACATCCTCAAAAGCGCAATGATACAATTTCTCAGGTAGTTAGTGGTGATGAATTGATACAGGATAAAAATGGAATTTCAGAAGCGTTTAATAATTATTTTGTGAATATCGTGCCGACCCTTGCTAATAATATTCCACAAACAGATGGTGAGTTTAATACTTATTTAAATGATACAAATTCCTCATCGTTATTCTTTACTCCGATTCACGAACAAGAGGTTATTGACATAATTATAAATTTAAATACGAAAAAGTCTTTCGGCATTACAAACTTTCTTTTAAAAAATATTGTTCGTGAAATTGCTTCTCCTCTCACACACATTTTGAATTTATCTCTCGAAAATGGTAAAGTACCAGACAAAATGAAAATCGCTAAGGTCATCCCTATATTTAAAAAAGGAAGTCACGAGGATTTAAATAATTATCGGCCAATTTCTTTGCTATCGTCCCTCTCGAAAATTCTACAAAGGCTGGTTTATTCACGTACGCTTACATTTTTAAATGATAGTAAAATTTTATCCAGCTCACAATTTGGTTTTAGAGAAAAACACTCCACAACCCATGTGTTGCTTTCATGTATTAATAAGATTGCAAATGCTATTGATGATCAATTACATACAGTTGGAATATTTTTGGACCTATCCAAGGCCTTCGACACAATAGATCATAATATATTATTATATAAGTTAAATCATTATGGAATACGTGGGCACACGTTGGACTGGTTCAGGAGTTATTTAGAAAATAGAAAACAATTTGTTGTTGTGAATGGACATGAGTCAAGTCACAGATTTGTCTCTTGTGGAGTACCCCAGGGTCACTCCTTGGCCCTCTTCTTTGTATTGTATACATGAATGACTTTCCAAATGCTTCTCAAATACTATCTTTTATACTTTTTGCGGACGATTCTAACCTTTTTTATTCACATCGTGATCCAGAGGCCTTATTGAATATAGTTAATAATGAAATGAAATTTGTTCAGAAATGGATTCATTTAAATAAATTGTCATTAAATATTGTTAAAACACAATATATGGTTTTTAGTAACACGATAAATTCACTCCCTGGACATATTTTAATAAACAATATTCATTTACAACAAGTGAATACTATTAAGTTCCTAGGCTTATATATTGATAGTGATTTATCTTGGAAATCACATATTAATTATTTAAGTAATTTAATTTCCAGAAATACTGGAATTTTATATAGGTTAAGGAGTTTTTTTCCTACTACTGTTTTACATACCCTCTTTGGAACATTGATATTATCATACATATATTATGGAATTTTAGCATGGGGCAATAGTTCATTATTTTTACTTGATAATCTAGTTAAAATACAAAAGCGAGCCATTAGAATTGTTAATAAAACAGGTTTCTATGCCCACACAACAGAATTATTTTATTCAAATAGAGTATTAAAATTAACTGACTTATATTTGTATAATATTGGGATATTTATGTATAAATTGTCCAATAATGAACTTCCTGAAAGTTTTATGATAATATTCAAAAAGAATAATTATGTTCATACTTACCCCACTCGGCAGAGTGGTTCCTTTCATTTGCCACGAACGCGTACACTATTTGCCCAAAAAACAATTTTATTTTCTGGTCCAAAATTCTGGAATGATCTTCCAAACGAAATTACTACAAGCCCCTCTCTCCGTGTATTTAAACGTAAATTAAAATTATTGTTATTGCTCAAGTATTCGAAATAATTACTGTTTAGTTGTTCTTTCATAAGTAAGTTTTTATTGTTGTTTTCTTATTCGGTTGGATCAATTGTAATACCCTTGTAATATTTCTTTCTCATGGCACCTTGTCGTCTTTTTTCTTTTATTCTTTTTTTTTTGTTTTGTCTTTCTTTGTTCGTTTTCTTCATTACATATTTGATTAAATATTGATTAGACACAATTACCCCTGGGAACCAAATGTTTTTACAAGCATTGCTTCTTTTTGGTTCCCCCATATTTCACGTTATGTTAATTACAAACAAATTGTTGATTATGTAATATTTTATTGTATATTAGTTTACAATTTATTTATTTAATTGTATTTCGTTTATGAATGTATTGTTTGTTTGTATCATTACTTGTTACATTTATTTGTGAAATATGGAAATAAATTCAAATCAAATCAAATCAAATTTATCTCTAAATAATGATTAGAAAGTTAGTACAAAAGTGACTTAGTTATTTTGTTTAGGACAGATTCACTCCAAATAACATGTCACCCGCAATTTTTAGTTCAAACGATTATGGATTTGAATAGTCAGATACAAAGACGTTCTTGTCTGCACTGAAAATAAAAGGTGACCCCTAATAATATAAACAATTATCAAATGAATAAGCCAAGTAATTAAAATGATCTGTTACTGTTGTTGATGTTGACTCCGACCCTTTATTCTATACCCTCTCCATGTATGGTCAATGTACCCTTTATGATAATGTCACAATCCCTTGTGCTAATATATTGATGTTTTTTTTGGTTGTATATTGCATCTTGCTTGAAGTGACCCAGTACTAAAATGTGTGTAATTTTATAAAATAGCCGACTCAATTGGCAGCTATAGTTGAGAGGCTATTTGATAAGTATGTATATTTATTTATTTATTACGATTATTGACAGAAATATCAAACTAAGATACATATAATTTCACACAGCGCCTAACCTTTACCCAGTGTCACCCTCATCGTTCGTAATAATAAATACGGACATAGTTACAACGGGAGTTGCAACACAATAATACATGACCCACTGCTTAGCGCAAACGTTAAACCATGGTAAAACCCATCACACTTAATATTTTCTTACGTTCCCTGTCTCAAAAAATATACAAATATAGCCGATAACACCTCACTGTGTCCCCCACATTATTTGCACGTCTGCTATAATTATATTATAGTGTCATGTTATCATATCAGCCTTATTTATAACTTAACTAAATTTGAATTAGCGAATATGAGAGATAGTTCAGATATTGTGAGGAAGAACATTTTGAAAGTTATCTCAACAATAGGAAATCTATAGGCTAACAAATCGGTGCTTGCCATATAATCAATTTTGAAAAACATACATCGATGTCTTGAAATAATTTTCAATCAACTTCTCTATGAAAAGCACAACAAAATACCTGTTTTTAACTTTACTTTAAGGCACCTATCCTCCTAAGGATTTATACAAATTGCACGGAGTGATATATTGTTTGCATTTCTTTTCATTTATTGTTTTGTATTGTAATCGGATATTTTTTTTGTATCGAAGAGTGTTAAATCATTGTTAAATCATTGTAATCCCAGCCCTTTTCGAAGCACTGATTCGCTCTCGAATGTATGGAGAGTGTATTACATTGTTTAAAGAATTACAAAGTGAGTTTTGTTTTATTGTATTGTCATAATTTTCATTTTATGGTATTAATTAAATACGCAGTTTTTATATAACGCATATCATATTGCATATGCACGTATTTGATAACGTTTTTCTTTTGCATTATATTGTATTGTAGTCTGTATATCCAAAGTTATAACTAAAAAATAATCATGATTATACAGGAACTCAGACGCCGACAAATTTATATATCATAAATAATAACATAATTACAACAATTATTGAGATAATAATATATTGATTATTACGTTTTCTCATTATGCAATCACGATTATTTCTCTCGACCAGGCAACTGCGGAACGACCGGCGGTCCCGAGTGCTACTCAACCTCGTGGTCGCGCTGATCCTCATGAACGTTACTTTCATCGTGGACTCTGCCCTCAGCGAATTCGGCCACCCAGGCGAGGTCCAATGCAAGGTTGGTCAGAAATAACCGCCTCTCAAATAACTGCCTCCACATTCTCATACATTATTTTGTTGTATTTTAAATGTGCTGTAATGTCTGTTTCAACGTAAATTCTTATATTTGTTTTGTATTTTTTTAAATGATAAATGAAACAAAAAGAACAATATTGTTCGATAAACACGACCATGGTTCAAGGTTCAATTTATTTGGCAAATAAAAGTACACATTAAGCAATTAAAGGAACACTTTATAAATGAAAATATAATAGTATCATTGTCTGGAGTTTGTAGGAAAACAAATGATATAAGACTGTCCCATAACCAACTTTATTTGCATTTTCGGTCTCATTTAATAAGGTTACGTGATGTGACGTCAATTCATGCTACTTTTACAAAGCAAGTGGAATCTCTATCTTATATCAATGTGATAATGGTGATTTCATATTTGTATTTTAAAATGAAACCAGTAAAGTGTCCAACTCCACGAAAATTACTTGGAGCTTCCACATTTCTCTTCTACCGTGTTTGGCTTATGGTAAAAGAAGAATAAAATAGGGTTAGATTATGTTTAAATGCCCCTTTAGTATGACGATATCTATCATTGATAATCATTTAGCTCAAGAGCGTTAATGAACGGTCATAAACCTCATACACGTTATACAGTAATTCGTTGTAAAAGCTGACGCAAATTTTCGTTTTATAACCAGGAAAGCAGTGTTCTTTTTCCACGAAGCTTTCACACATCATTCGGACATATCTTACAATGATTTTGGTATAGGATTGAAGTCTCAAATGTCATTTTGGGCAATATCTGACACTTTACAGGTGCACCTTTAATTGAATATAATAATAAAACAAATGTGACACATACAATTTTAATATGGAGGCCTGCTGTTCTACTACACGCTCCTAGCAACGGTCATCCTGTATAGCGCTGCAGACGTGGCACATTTACTTTGCTCTCATGATCCGGGGATCGTGTGCGATGTATTTAAACCGTTTCTTTTGCTCATAACTATAAGGTATTGGGCGGCCTGCTCCACTACGCGCTCCTAGCCGCGGTCACCTGGATGGCGTTGGAGGCGTGGCACATGTACCTCGCCCTCGTCATCGTCTTCGATAGCTACACCTCGCATCTGATGAAGAAGATGGCGATCATCGGATGGGGCCTGCCCCTCATCATCGTCGGCGTCACGCTGGGCATCGACCGCGGCCACTACGACTACCATGGCAGCGGCTTGTAAGTAGCGCGTCAAAATAGTATTTTTGGAATATACTTAAAAGGTTAACTTAATCATGCCTATGAAGACTAAAGTCTTTTAGATGTTAGTGTTCTTTTTAATATATTTTGGGGGATCAATCTTAAATCAATTAGATCTTAAATCTGCAGATATCAACTGTACAACAGCTCTGTAATGGTTAACACTAAAGTGCCAGTTATATTAGTAAAATTTACAAAAAGATGTATAGAAATGCGAATAAACATAATGGCGCCCACCTAGCAATACTATAATTGGTCTATTTTTTGTATTTTTCATCGATTTCCAGCGTAATTAGTCTAACCGCACTTCTTAAACGACATCGCTGAGTTCTTCTTATCAGAAATAATATAGAAGAAGTCTAGTTCTCGATATTTCATCTCAGATTTCAAAAATCTCCTCCGTTGCCCAAAATATCGTTATCGATTTATGTACCCCTGATGTGAACACATTATGTGAATGACGCAACTAGTCACGTGTAGACATAATTTTATTGCTTTTTTGTCTATCAAATTATCCCTATATTCACCTTTTTTTTCAGTTGTTGGTTGGAGGTGACGAGTATCCCGTTCTACGTGTCCTTCATCGCTCCCGTCATTGCCATGCTCATCTTCAACTCCATCATCTTCGGCATAGTTACCCACCAGCTCTGCTCCCTCCGCCGCCGATCCCTGTCCAACTCCACCGAGAAATTCGACGCGACCGCGCAGCTGCGCGCCTCCCTCAGCATCACCGTGTTACTGGGCCTCACGTGGGGACTGGCCATTTTCAATATAGGGGAGGCCAGCGTGGTGTTCACCTATCTCTTCGCCATCTTCAACTCGATGCAGGGTTTCACCATATTCGTGTTCCACTGCCTACTCAACGAGGAGGTCCGGATCTCGTGGATCAGCATCATGTGTCCGCAGTTTCTCTCGCTGGAGGAGCTTACGAAGAGCAGCTCAGGTCAGTGGAGTTAATGAACAGTTTTGAAAATTATTTATTTATCTATTGTTTTACTTTTTTAATATATGTATTTATTTATTTATTTATTTTAATTAAATTACTTACGTATTTATTTATGTATGTATTTTAAAATTTTTATTTATATATTTTGGTTGGGATGGGGCTTTCGAGACAACGAAGCGATTAATTGTTCTGTTAGGTTTTAAATAGTTTTACATGATATTCTTATTAGGGGTCAACGTTTTATAAGGCTTCATGCACTTTTTGTTGACCCCACATTCTCATAATTTGTACCCTTTTTGTTTGTAATTGTTTACTTGTTTTCTATATGGTCTTATATGTAAATGTATTTTATATATACTGTACATTGTATTTATTCTGATGTTTTTTTATGATGAATGAAATAAATTGAAATTGAAATTAAATTGAAATTGAATTAAAGGGGAAGGACACGCTGGAATGTTCACTTGCTCATTTATTTTGAATGATTACGCCATGTATATTATTTTCATCTGTGTATAGGCGGCATTGGTAACCACTTCAGCAGCGCAAAGCAGGCGAAATGGAAGAAGAGGCGGACTATGGAGTTTAGCGAGAATAGCCTGAATCGCCTCAGCGGTAATAGTGCGCATCTCGAGGGGCTGGCACCCTACGATGAAAGTAAGTACACGTAGTGAGAACGTTGATAGGGAACATGTTAAAAGGAGTGCGTTGAGTTATTTGAGGGCGCTTTTTAAAATTATTATCCCATGGACATGATGGAGGAGATCTGATAAAGGTAGTTCGGTTCCGTAAATCGGACGCGTGCTGCGATCTTGCGGACACCTTGCGCACGATGCGTAATATACACTGGCTAAGCGTTATACAGTGCGCGCAAACTAGCTTGGTTACAAATGGCAAACCATCGTATTTACATTTCGAACAGTGCCATCCTTATCCCCGCGCAAAACTGTTTGTTTTTGTTTTCAAAGCTATTTATTGTCTTAATTCATGTTTACGTAAAAACAATAATAAAGTAATCAGTACATCAAATAATCAGCAACCTGACAAACTTTAAAGTAGACGTTAACGCTGTATAAGAGGGCGCTTTTCAAATTATTGTCCACACGGAGGTGCCATATTGAAACGCACGCCGCGCATGTTGTGCGTAGCTTACGCGCAAGAGGGTCGCGTAAGTGTGGCGCTCAGTCCCGATACTAGTACAAGTACCGTTTGTTTCTGAAGACACGGCGCTGTCCTGTGCGCTAGCGTTTCCGAATTTGACAACGTAGTAACTTAAAAGTCTTGGGACTTTTCATTAAAGGGTCTTAGCTAAGTACGTTTTCAGGCGCGGAGCTATATTTTAGGGTGTAATTATCTTCGCATTTAGGGGCCATCTACAAAGTACGTACGCAAATTATCGTCCGAAATTTACCCCCCTCCCCCCTGTACCCACTTTCTATGCATGTGGTTGAATATATCGTACGCATTAGAGTGAACCCCCCCCCCCCCCCCCTCTCGTGCGTACGTACTTTGTAGATGGCCCCTTAGACCCTCAATCTTTTGAATTTCCAACGGCTATCTATACGCTCTGTGCGAAACGCGGAGATAATTGCAACCTAGCTCCGCGCCTGAAAACGTAATAGCTATAAGACCCTTTCATAAAACAAGCCCCTGATTTTCAATCTAATATTGTCCTCTATTGCATATGGTGGATGTTCATTTGTAGGCCTGGGATAGTTGAGTTTTGGTAGAGAGGGCGCTAGACATAATTTTTTTTGTGAGATAATGAAAAACTGAGTGTCAAAATCGAAAGAGCACTATTTTTACAAACCATCACATGCACAATATTGTATTTAAAATGGTTGAAACCAATGAGTTTTTAGAAAGCGCCCTCTTGAGTTTGAACGGCTCTTTTTGAATGATAACAGGCTCTTTACTAAGTCGTTTGTAATTTTGTATTCCTTTTGAGCATGGTGGAGTTATAACTTTTAGTTTGTAATGTAATGGTGCAGGTTTTGGTTACTAAAATTCAGTTTGACCAAAACTGTACTCTCTTTACCAGAACTCAACTATCCCTTCAATTTCCATTGTCAAACGTTATTTATTTTTTGTTATCAACCAGTAATCTATCTTTCCTGCCATTTCCTTTCCCACGTTTGACATTCTCCAATCCCATCGCCTATCCCTTGGCTATACTAATTCTTGACAATCGTTGAGAGAGTAAGTTATCATGACTCATATACAGGGTGGCCCAGAAATAACGGAACGGGGTACTTGCCATACTAAAGTCTCATGATGCCCGCCATACTGCATCGAGTAACGATCAACCGTGCGCCATTGTGAGTGTGCGTTCAGCTGTGTATAGAGAAGAAGGGGTACTAACAATGGCGCACGCATTGAACGTTACCAGTTGCTATGACGGGCATCATGTGTCTTCATTATAGCAAGCACCCCGTTCCGTTATTTCTGGGCCACCCTGTATAGTATCTACAAAACCAAATTACTATTATTCACTTGAACATTTGTATTAATCAATAATATGATTATTAAATGTACCAATCTAAACACGCCATTTCTACTCTATATCCACACTCCAGATTCCAAGTTCAACCCGTTTGCCACCAACATGTCAAAGGTCTACCAAGTAGCCGACACAGAGTCGCGAATCTGAGGGGTCTGGCTACTAAAAAAATAAGACTAGTTTTCTGATGCCAAATCTCACTTAGCAGCCAGTTTACGCCCCACCCACATTTAGGGTCCGGAATCGGCAGCGTGATCGACATGTGATTGACAATTTATTGGCTTACGTCATGACGCGTCATCTACAGAATTTAGTTCATTAGTCCGTACTTTAGATGACGTCACATTTTGGCGATTTAAAAGGGGCGTTCCCAGGACAATTAGATATTTACTAATTACCCCAAAATTGATTGATTTCATGAGAAATGACTGCCAAATTCTTTTCCTTCAGGAAAAATTACATATAGAGAGCCGAAATGTGAAAATTAGGCCATCTAGACGCTATAGGTCCTTTAAATGAATCTACTGTAGTAAAAACTTTATTGACATGTGCAAAAAAGTAATGACTGGTTGTTAAAATGTGCATATATCTGATATGTCCACTAAGTAATGTGTGATCATTTAAACCATTATGGCCGCGCAATGAGAGAAAATTGCAAAGTGATATTCGCAGACACATTGCACTGAATTGATTGCACACAGTTATAACTTTCCAGTGGATAATTACAAATGCGAACACTTCAATCGTAAATATCTTTTTAACGAAAGGGAAATTCGAACAAAAAAAACATGTTCCATTCTTATACTGGTAATACAAATACAACAAGGTAAAATATAACCACTATATAGAGTTCTGAGTACATTTTGTGAATTTGGACAACGTTACTAGATACAAGGCATGATAACGTATCAAAATATAAGTACATGTTCTCATATGCGGCACGTACAGTACTGTATATCTAATTATTCAACATGGACACAGTCATGGTGCTTAACAATTGGGTGAGAGCGAGAAGGGTGTTAAGCTAATTTTCGGCTATTTAAATTTAGTTCTGCATACCATATTATTATCGGTCGGGCTCCTTCTCTGCGATGCTAAATTTGCAGAAAGTAATTATTTCAAATTTTGAGAAATATTCATCAATAATAAACATGATCAAATAGAGCTACATTGGGTTTCTATTTACAATGCTCGTGATTATCTTCAATGTACAGCAAGTTACTTAACGCCCTTCTTTATCTCAGCCAACGAAATGTGTATACAAAACAGTGGGCTTATTGTGTGGAGAATCAATTCACTTATTGGGGCACAGTCTTAGCATTTCTTTACATTTTTGTTGTTTACTATTTTGATTGTCTTGCGTCAATTTATTAGTTGGGTTGCCCCTTTAACTAGACCAAAAATCAGTCTTTATTACGAGGGTTTGGTCCACTGAGACTGTCTTGTTTCATTATCATCTTACACTATATTACTCCCTCTTTGGTGGAGGGGATAGTATGACGTCATAATATTAAAGGACCCCTATAAGCCAGTTCGTAGTTACAATCTGCGCATGCGCAATACAAAGGTCAATCGACCCAATGCGGCATTCATCGAATTGAAAGGACTGGATAAGGTTCTTTACTTATTATTCTTGAGTACATCGATTGGAAATTCCTTGTTGCGTAGGTTGATCAATTGTTCTCATGAAAGTAACAAAGGATATCCCATGACAACCATCTGCCACTCTGAACATGACTGCATCCTACCCATGAATGTAAATTCAATGGTCAAGGGGTCAAATGACCCATATCCGGGCCCCAATGCTATCTACGAACTGGTGTATTATACTGTCAAATCTGTCTTGGTGGCCACCTGTCTATATCAGCTAATCTGCCTATAGGTATAGTGACCACTGAAAGTGATCCCCCGCAGAGAAAATCCTGTCTATAATAATATAGAGGTCACTTTTCTACAGCGGCCATTATTCGTGTTATCCTTTAAGGTGATCACTATAGACATATTTGCTTGTATTGAATTTGATAAAATGCGGCATTGAATCATTATTTTCTTGATAAATTATGTTAAAAAAATTTCTTGTTTTTCTTTGTTTACTGAAATATTATATATTTATGTGAAATATAAATGTATACATTTAAATATATATTTTTTCTGTATTAACTCATAAATGTTCCTAAAATTGATATGCATGAACAGCTGCAGATTTTAATACAATCCATGTCAGAATATTGTCGTACATAATGTGTATAGAATTGTAGAAGCTATATATTGTAGTAGTTATATGAAGACTCTAATCGTGTGTAATACTGAATTTTATGTACATTTTCATGTCTAAAATTAGTTTATAGTTTATCAACTAATATAGAACGACGGAAAAGGGTTGTATAAGACAATTCGTAATATAAGGTACAATATATAATCACGTACCGTATATTATAGTCTGTCGTATTTATGTAAATGTTCGTTTGCTATTCAAATGTATTATTTCCGAGAGCGTGCAATACCAAGTCGAAATAGACACTTATAAAAGTTATAACCCTTGCTTTCTTTTTTCATTTCATTCCATTTTGTAACCATAGGATATGTTGCAACTTTATCGTTATGAATATGTTCCTTTCTAAAGGTACGGCGTACTCTAAACGTGTGTTATTATTTTGAACAAAAAATGTTTTTCTTTCAATAATTTACATTTTTATCGATTGCAACAAGTCCTTATCTTCATCTGAGGAAATATGATTGAAAATGTCAGCTATTTACAACCATTAACAATTGATGTAAACTAGTAATTCGTGTAACCAGTGTGTTTAATACAAATGTAATTGCATTTATAGTTAATATCATTGTGTAAAAAGTAACCGGCATCGGTGCTGTTTCATTGTTCATTTAGTACTCTTGATCAAAGTCAAAGCCAGTATAGAAGTTTATTTGATATAAATGATGATACATTATAAATGCTTTATTGTATAAAGTGAATGTAAACTAAGCAGTAAAACTGTGATTGTATGTACACGAATGTGAATTGTATTTGCGCATTTTATTGAAATTGCATAACATCGGTGTATTTTAAATGTGAAATTGTAAATATTATATTAAAATGTTCAATATAATACGAAAATAAAGTATAGAACGCATTTATTTATCAAACGTGTTTATTGCAAGACATTCTATAATATATCTATCTTGTACGTACTACGTATCATTGTTCGTTTGATTACCTAATGGCCTAGTCCTAACGAACCGTTTCTCCTTCCGTTTCCTATCCGACCAAAATGTGGCAAAACGGTCAGTATCTAGCAAATTATGAAGTTCCATGACGTTTCGTTTCACGCGAAACGGAGCCGAATTAAAAGTATCCTACTAGTCCATTCCAAACTTGGTCCGCATCATTTAGTTTCCTGCTAGTACCAGCTTCCGAATGTCAAACGGATAGAAAACGGAAGGAGAAACGGTGCAGTGGGACTAGGTCATAAAATGGACACATACATTGTCCCGGATATTCGTACAATCAAATATATTATATAACGCAAGAACTACAAGGTAAAAAAGTTGCAAACAGAAGTAAGTGTCTTATATACTACTATAGGTTTTCTCAGCCAATTTCGTAAGCTTCTCATTCGTTTTGATAAGCGTTTCATTCAATTTCGCGAAATTGAGCTGAAGGCTTGCAATTGTCATTCAAAATTGCATTTTATTCATACGATTTAGCTCTTCGGTCAAGTGATTTACCATGTTTAGCATTCAATTTAAAAAACACGCTATTTGCATCCAATTTCGCCAACGGATTTCACGGAAGGTGGTATTACGTAATCACAAATTTTCTCGCTTTAAAGGACCTACAGAATACAACGTACTTTGACACTTATTCCATAGTTGATGACTTGAAACATAGGTATGCCGAAGAAAAATCCATGAAAATAAATACAGTAGTGATTTAAGACTAGTTTTCTGATGCCAAATCTCACTTAGCAGCCAGTTTACGCCCCGCCCACATTTAGCGTCCGGAATCGGCGGTGTGATCGACGTGTGATTAACAATTCATTTGTTTACGTCATGACGCGTCATCTACAGAATTTAATTCATTCGTCCGGTCTTTAGATGACGTCACATTTTGGCGATTTAAAAGGGGCGTTCCCAGGACAATTAGATATTTACTAAATACCCCAAAATTGATTGATTTCATGAGAAATGACTGCTAAATTCTTTTTCTTCGGGAAAAATTACTTATAGAGAGCCGAATTGTGAAAATTAGGCCATCTAGACGCTGTAGTTCCTTTAAATTGAATGACAATTTTACGAAATAGAAACACGTTCTAAATCGAATGCAAACAAAATGTTTTCGAATGATTGTTATATGAATTCGAATGCTAAAAAACGAATTTGAACTGCAAAATACAGCTGAGGTGACAAAATCGGCGAAATTGAATGCACACAAAATGAATTTGTATGGCCAACTTACGAAATTGACCGAGAAATCCTATATTATAACAACACTGAAATGGAGTTAATTGTTAGAACTAGACTTATTTCAACTGGCCAAACATAATGATTAATTTATATCTGGACCATTTGTTCTTGCATAATACATGTACATTGAATTCAGCAGTTATAGTCACAATGCTTTTGTTTGTACAAGAGTTCAGTGAATACAAAGCAATAGACAATTCAATTACGCTTAACACTAATGTAAAATTATTAGATAAAAGTCAAGTCCATCAGGATTCACCATGGCACGTGATATCAAGCATGTCACGTGATATAAAACGGTATGATGACTAAAACTGGAACTTAAATTAAAAATTTGAAGGAAATTTGTGTTATGTGCACAAATACCGTCTTTATTCGGTAAATACAGCTAATACATCAGCAGTGTCAAACATAAGAGAGATATTTACAATAATCTACTACTTTCTGCATATGAATTTAATCATTTTTGTTTTTACCAACACATTTTATTAGCTAGATTTGTATTAGCGTATTATATACGTATGATATGATCAAGATATTAATTAAGTATCTAAACTCATATAGAATTATGTATTCAAATTGTAAACAAATCACATAATATTGTACAAAATTTATTTTTTAAAGGAACAATATACAGTTTGAATCATTTTACGTGCAGGACGCTTTATCTTTACCCTAACGTATCGTATCCCATGTTATACACTGTCATGGACGCACTCAAAAAGGGACAGCGACACTCATACCCATTACAAAAACGAAAAACAAACGACTATTCATCACTATAAAACATGATAATCGTACTCAAAATGAAGAAGAAGAAGAGGGGTGTGGTCTTTTTTACTGGAGGAAGATCTAACTTCAAGAGTCAACGTGTGTTGGGTTTTTTCTTTGCTGTCAACAACCAAGTCGCGCGACTGGTCTTGTTTGAGTTGGTCCACGGGCGAGGTACCATGCCAAATCCTAAGGATTTAAAGGGATAGTTGAGTTCTGGTAAGGAGAGTACAGTTTTAGTGAAACTGAATTTTAGTAACCAAAACCTGCATCATTACATTACAAACTAATAGTTATAACTAGAAAGGAACACAAAATTACAAATGACGTAGTAAAGATCATGTTATCATTAAAAAAGAGCCGTTAAAACGTAAGAGGGCGCTCTCTAAACACTCATCGGTTTCAACCATTTTTAATAAAATATTGTGCATGTGATGCTTTGTTGAAATAGTGATTAGATAGAGAAATACCCAACAACTATTTAAATACCTATTTTGTAACTTTTTTGAAAAGAGGAAGCATTTTTTTGAATTTTTAACGGCTGGTTCAAAATTCTCTAATAAACCCGGGGCCCCGGGTTTATTACAAATTGTTATATTTATGGATATTTCAGCCGTTTCTGAACTGATTTTGATCAAACAAAGATGATTTTATTGTTTAAATACTATGCTCTTTCAAATTGTACACTCAGTTTTTCATTACCTCACAAACCAATTAAGTAGTCTAGCGCCCTCTCTACCAAAACTCAACTTTCCCTTTAAGACCAGGTTGACGGACTAACGTGACGTTATCAGGATCTTGGCGGTTGCTATATAGAAACAGTTGAAGCAACGCCGATGAACTCGGACTTGTAATCACAAGACTGTTCTTGTTTGAAATGGTCCAAGTGCACGTCACGATGCTAAGGATCTATAGGGCGAGGATGATGGACAAACATGACGTCATCAGGATGGTGGCGGTTGCTATGCATACGGTAGAAGCTGCGCCGATGTACTCGTACTTGAACCGCTGGAACCTGGTCCTGGACAGCATCCACTCGCGAGCATCCGCCGAGAGTTTGCCGCCCAGCTCGTCCCGTATCAGCTCGTTGTAATTGTTGTACCACTCCAGCTGCATGCATGGTAGCGTTTCGGTATAATGCATGGCAGAGTGGCAAATTTCGATATGGAGAGAGAGAAACGGTTTTGGAGGTGAAAGATTTGGAGAGTTAGCGGTCAGACATGGAGAGAGGGTTGGAGGTACGATTTTGAAATAGGGGGTATAGATTTGGAGATAGAGTTGAAGAAATATTTGAATATAGAACAATGGGGAGGAACGAGTAAGATGGAGATGTGTGAGTAATTTTACAAAGTGGTGGAGGATGTGAGAGGAAGAGGAAGGGGGTGAGATATAAGGGCGAGGTGGGAGGAGAATGTGAGAAAGATGGGCGTGAGTGTTTTCAGAGAATGTGCGAGGTATATAAAGGAGATGGGGGAGGTTGAGATGAGGACAGATATGGGGTGGAGGGGAGCGTGGGGATGAGGATAGAGGGGTGAGAAATGGGAGAGGAAGGGTGAGAGAAAAGGGTGATACGTGAACTTAACCGTCTTTAAACTACAATTGTTTAACCCGTGTATTTTTTCTTGTTTCAGTGTGGTAAAAGTATATGAAATCATATCATTCACGTTAAGTTTTAGAAAGATGGTCACATTATTCAAATGGTTTTGAATACAAGCATAGTAGTAGTCACTCAGTTCACATACTTGATGTATGTTCATTAATATTGAGCAACGTGATACAAGAATAATATACACGCATATAATAATACTCACTTGTTTTCGAGTGAAGTATTCAAACTTGATCAGCCTCGGCTCGAATGGAACGAAAGACATCATCTCGAACTTCAGATATTCATTGCCATCAGGCGCATACTGAACAAAAATATAACCGAGAAATACATTTTCATCAGCGATCTAATTGAAGAGCTACTGTATATGATACAAGACGAACGTGTATCTAAAATAATTTGACAGTGATTGTCCATCTCGCAATATGTTCTAACATGTAACTATACGGTAGACAATCGACTCTCGAGAGCAATACCACAAATTAGCAATGTTAGAGGTTTGGCCGATTTGTGCTCTATTACGATAATAATATTTTACGAAATTTGACGATTATTTTAAAGATATCAAAGCTTTAAGCAGCTTGTCCTGTGCAGACGTATAAATAATTAAAGATATATTACATTCGTATAACTTTTATTTTTTACGTTTGACTTTATGTTTGAAATATGTCAAGTAATCCAACTTGGTTATGCTTTGATTATGTTGCAATAATAATAATAATAATAATAATAATAATAATAATAATAATAATAATAATAATAATAATAATAATAATACAAATAATAATAATAATAATGATAAAAATAATAATAATAATAATAATAATAATAATAATAATAATAATAATGATAATAATAATTGTAATACTACTACTACTACTACTACTACTACTACTACTACTACTACTACTACTACTAATTATAATAATACTAATATACTATATGCAGCATCACTCACCTGTGTTTCAGCTCTCCTCACCCTCATGACATTGGTTAGGCGAACTCCGAAGTCGTTTTCATAGTTGCCGTAGGGATCATTGTAGTAATAACCGGGACCTTTAAATAAACATACACAAAAATAAAGGCAACAGTAATTAGCTGGGAGACAATAATGAAAAGTAAACATTAAAGGGATTGTACAGTTCTGGACTTCTGGTCATACTGAATTTTAGTAACCAAAACTTGCTCCATATTATTACAAACTAATAATTATAAAACTCCACCATGCCTGAAGGGCAGACAAACTTGCAAAAGTAAGAAGCCTGAATATCAGTGTAACCCTAAAAAGCAGCCCAAATAGAGGGTGCTCTCTGAAAACATATTGGTTTCAAACATTTTTTTATAACAAAATGTGAATGTGTTGTTTTGTTTAAAATCTTCAAATAATGATTCAATAGAAAGATCATCAACAACTATTTCAAAAACCTTTGTGGTAAATTTTAGAAAAAGACAGTGCAGGCATTATATACAATTTTTCTTAAATCATCGAATAAATGTGGGTCCATTTATTGATATTTTGTTTTGTTTTGTACAATGCTATGTATTTATATTGGAAATGAAATGAACTAAACTGAAACTGAACACACGTTCCCGCATGCAAGGAGTTAAATATGATTGGGTCGGATCGACTGCAGGAATATATTGTGAAATTTGAATGCATATTGGCTCGAATTCACAAAGGAGGTTTATGTAAATCCTGCTTTAAACCATGGTCTATATATTTGAAGTGTTGCTTATAGATAAGTAACATCGGAAATCACATTTGCTAATTTCTAATGAAACGGCCGTTGGTGCTCGCAAACCAGCGGCAGCACCTGATGATATTCACTATCTGAGAACATTTTAGTTGGCGTCTTTATAAAATGTATAGCTTCAACATTGTTCAAATTAACAGTGCACATTCTCTCTCTATCAGTTTACAGATGACGTTAGATGTAGACCGTGGTTTTAATAAACTTTTGTTTACATAAACCTGCTGTGTGAATTCTTTGTCTAAGTATCATTTGGTTGCAACTTACCGTTGGAAATGACCATGTTTTCGTGGAAAGTTTCATCCAGTGTATAGTCTCCGATGTTCACCGGATCTGTAAGGGGGAAGTGAGAAAGTGACACAACATTATATTTACACAATTTAAAAAAAGGGAAAATGATCCGTACGTATTTAATGTTATGTTTGTGAGTAATATGTTAAATTATATGAAGAAAAGGACGACTGGAAATGCTCATCTATACTACAAAAACGGTTGTGTAATACGATAAGAGAGACTGACCTTTCGATCATAGGAGAATCTTCATCAAAGGCATAATTGCAGATTATTAAAACTCATAAATTAAAGCAAGCAAATAATCAAACAAACAAACAAACAAACAAACAAACAAACATACAAACACAAATACACGTCTTAGTTGGCTATTAGCATAATATCTGACATGGGCCCCGTTGCATACAGAGATACAATCAATTGCACGTTGCAATTAATCGTAAGTCTGATCACGTGTTCTAGATGCGCAAATCTGATTGATTGAAACGCTTAAATTTTCTGACTTGCGATCAATCGTAACTTACAATCGATTGTATCTCTTTCTGCAACGGGGCCCTGGTCAGATATTGACTGACCCCGTATCCGGTCGGGTTGAAGGAGTCCAGCCCTACATCCCACATGTGCCTAACAAACAAACAAACAAACAAACAAACACACACAATAACAAACAAACAAACAAGTCTGAGATGGAAATCAGCCACTGTCCCCACACCTACCTTCATGGATGGTCAGATATTGACCGACCCCGTACCCCGTCGGGTGGAAGTAGTCCAGCCCTACATCCCACAAGTGTTGTCTGGCGTACGCATCAAGATCTCGGCCTGACATTATAATAAAGATAAATACATGAAAGATCAATTATTTTGAGAGTTCACATTTCATTTGAAGTCTTACGAATGTATACGGATGATCTTCCCATTCTTGTTAAAGTAAGAACATCCCCAATGATTTGCTATTTTTAACTGGAATGTAAAAAAAAAAAAAAAAAAAAAAAACACCCATCAAGTCATTAAACAATAAAGTCCATTGGATTTATGTCAAGTGTGAAAGTATTTCACACTTCGGGTGTAAAACCTTTCAGAAATAATATTGATCAGAACCAGAAAAAATATTTATATAATATATATTATTTTAAAAAGGAAATAGAAACCATACTAACTTATGAACAAACCAATCATGACAGTTTAAAAAAGTGTGTATTCAAAAAACCAATTCTCCAAAACAGTTACTGTATATCCAAACATCTCACTAAAGTTTCCTGTATGAGCTGCCAGATATCGCAGGTTTTGTGATTAATCAATTAAACATAATGTATATTTAGACATTGTTATTCCGTATGATTGATGACAATTGTTTAATCACATACAAACACAAATATTTCCTAAAAATAATAAGTAAAATAAATGATTAACGACTTACCATAAATGTTCGATCTAAACGACGCATTGGCGAGATCGATATGGCCGAGAAGAACTCGGGTATAGATTTCCTACAAGAAAGGGAAATTAAAATTGAAAGTTAACATGATATAATGTGTACTTTTTAATGAAACAAACAAAACAAAAACTGACAGTTATTTATCACAAAGAATACAGTCCCTTGTTAAAGGAAAAGTGGTGACCATAGTGGTGGAGGGGTTGATCTGGCCCCGTTCTTACATTCATTGCAATTGATATAAGTGTACAATTATTGTAGCTGTCATGGCAACATCTGCAATTCTCCATGCTGATTGGCTGTTGCCATACTTTTATAGTATTAACAATAATTGGACATTTACAACAATTGCAAAAGTTTTGTATGAAACAGGGCCCAAAGTGCACCCCGGGTGCGTGCGAGATTATGTGAACAGACTTGTACGTTTTAAAATATCGCGCAAGTTAATTAATTAATTTATAGTTACATACAGGAATTATTTTTGCACAAGACTTAAATAGATACATCATAACATTTTGACAAAGGTTATGTTTTAAAGTGATACAAATGGTGTTTTATTTCAAACTATCATGTTCATAAATGATTTATTAAACAAAATGTAATGTAAACAGTCATACTCTGTGCAGTTCAGACGGCTCTTCGATGACGTAATTTCGATCGATGTCCTCTTCCTTCGCGAAGAACAGTGTTCGGGAAAGAGTCGTTGTCCCTTCTCTGAAAGAAGAAAAACAAATTATGAAGATGTGATAGATCAAGTCAAGAGAGTTTTGAGGTGTGTTTCGCAAACTAGGCTTTAAGTTGGACCTAATAAGTGTGGAAATTCATTTGTAGCCTTGGAAAAAAACATGTTCGAAAGCAAAAAAATACAAATATTTAAGATTTCTCCCTCCAAAATGTATCAATTATTTCAAGTCTCCTTGAAAATGACAAATAACAAAGTGACTTTTTATCAAACGTTATGCCTTTTATTTTTTCGAAAGAACTGTTTCAACGATTTTACACAGAAAATATTAGCTTTCCATAATAGTTAGTTCCAACTTAGAGTTTAGTTCAACTTAGAATCTTTGTGAAACACCCCAAGATTTATATAGTAAAAATCTAAATCAATATATGCATGTAACTTGAAAAAGTAAACTTGGTGTTGAAGATTAAAAACAACGAACCGACCCTTCGTTAATTTTGTATGATCTGATAACAGAATGCGGTTATTATATTATACACTTTGTTGTTGAATGGGATATATTCTCATATGAACAGTTTGGAGAGTACTACAATTTTCCCGCCCTTCCTTTTCAAACGTATTTACTAGATATTGAAACAAAAAATATAAGTTGTGTTTACCCCTCTACTGTCTACATTCCTTTTGGCAGTTATCAATCTTGTTCGTAATGATGGTATTTGATCTAAAATGGCTCGCTGCTGAATCATAGGAACATCTTGTACAATTAAAAAAAAAACCGTCAGCGTTATTTTAAAGCTGGTTCGGATTAGTAAAACTGACGCTCGGTGCCATCTTGCGAATGCTTTAGCCCAGCAAACACAAAACGTTTACAAAACGTTTTTTATTAGGTCCCGTAGGACGTCTTCGTCTTTAATGAACCTTTACAAAACGTTTTTTATTAGGTCCCGTAGGACGTCTTCGTCTTTAATGAACCTTTACAAAACGTTTTTATTAGGTCCCGTAGGTCTTCGTCTTTAATGAACCTTTACAAAACGTTTACAAAACGTTTTTATTAGGTCCTGTAGGTCTTCGTCTTTAATGAACCTTTACAAAACGTTTACAAAACGTTTTTATTAGGTCCCGTAGGTCTTCGTCTTTAATGAACGTTTAAAAAACGTTCTTAAAACGTTCTGCTGGTCCTTGCACTTGAAAGCAAATACATGAAAGGTTTTGTATTGGTTTTTTCTAACGTTTAAACAACGCTCTAAAAACGTCTATTTGGAACGTTCTAAAAACGTTTTCAACCTTCCACAAATACACGTTTTTAAAACGTTTTCACAGAACGTCCAAATAACCAACTTTGAACCTGTTTAGAACGTTCAGAAAACGTCCAATTGTTAGTTGGGAGGCATGATGCGTAATGCACACTGGCTGAGTTCTTTGCTACTGTCAACTATGTAGTGCGCGCAAATTAGTCTAGTTCAAAATGGCGACCCGCTGTGTAGCATCCCCACGCTTGATGATCTTTAAAGGGATCTAGTAACTTTGTTGAAATGTACAAAAAGGGATGAAAGGGATTAATAAAATGTGTATTGGAGTGATCTGATATGTCCACAAAGTAATGTGTGAAAATTTCACGTTAATTGGATGTTTTTTGGCTAAGATATGAGCAAAAATGCAAAGTGATATTCACTAACTCATTGTAGTTACTTTGTACACGGTATGAAATTATCCCGTAGACAATTTCATATCTGAACACTTCAATCGTAAGTATCTTTTGAACGAAATGGAAATTTGAAAAACTGAAACATGTCCCGTGCTTTTCTTGTTAATACGAATATGATAAGGTATGATAGAACCTTGCCACTAGAGTTAAAAGTAAGTTTTGAGGATTTGGACAATGTTACTAAGTCCCTTTAAGTTTAGACATTACCTATACTGCCCGCCCATCGAGTAGAGGAACATCTGTCCGGTCGGGATGGGTATTCGATCGTTTTCTTCAGGGCTAAAAGTGAAAGGAAATAGAACATAATTATTATGAAGGTGACAATATTCAGCAGGTGCTTTTCGGGATCACAGTCAGTGATCAACTGAATGGCATATAGATGCTGGTTGAAACAAATATAATATCAAATCATGATATGACGATTATGTTTTTGTGCATGTGCTTTCCTATAACTATATTTCCGATCTTGGACCAATAAAATGAAATTAGATTGCCAATTTAAATTTAAAAGAGAGTCGTATAAAGCCTAGCTTTCAATCCTGGCAGGATCTTCGTCAGGGCAACAAATGACAGTTACTATATGTATAAAGCATAAAGAGCAAATATTTCAAACATAAGTATAACATAAACAACATATGTTTGTTTATCGAAGAATTGTCTTAGAATCCTGCATAAGTTTGATATTTTCATATGTCTATTATGATATGTGTAAAAGTTCTGCTCGGAGTGGCAAACGGAATGCATCAAAGTCAAACGTTAAAGGGGTAGTACAGTTTTGGTAAGGCTGAACTTTAGTAACCAAACCTAAACAGTTACATTATAAACTAATAGTTATTACTCCACCATGCTCGAAAGGTATACAAAATTACAAACGACTAAGTAAAAAGCCTGTTATCATTAAAAAAAGAGCCATTAAAACACAAGAGGGCGCTTTCTAAAAAGGCATTGGTTTCAACCATTTTTCTTACAAAATAATGCATGTGATGTTCTATTGAAATAATGATTAAGTAGATAGATCATCAACAACTATTTAAAAAACGCTTCTGAACATTTTTTTAAAAATGTAAGCATTTTTAAATTTTTTTTACAAAATCATATAATTATTTGGGCCCCAAATAATTATAAGATCAAATATATTTATTGATATTTCAGCCGTTTCTAGACCGATTTTGACCAAATAAAGTTTATTCTGCCATTAAAATTGCATGTTCTCTCAAATTCGACACTAAGTTTTTCATTATCTCACAAACAAATTGTGATGTGCAGCGCCCTCTCTACCAAAACTAAACTACCCCTTTAATTAAATCAAAACATCGTAACAAATTTGTTAAGGTGACATGAAATTTTAAAAAGTCAGTATGACATACGCCTCTGGCCAAAATATCACCTTAAACAAAATGTTGTCACGGAGTTTTAATTTAATTAACTTTTGATATAATATTATACAAGACGATTACGTCAATTCAAACACATATTTAAGCCATAAACCGACGAAGAAAGATAAAACAAATCTTACTGGTAGTAATAGTCCGCGCTGTTTGGTCCCACTGCAGCGATGGTCTCGTAGCTGGGGTACATGTATGTGTTCTGATAGCTACAAAATGTAAATACATAAAAACCGAATAACATTTTTTTTTCTAAAAGAAAATAGAAATTAATACAAAACCTTATATTCAGACATTCACTGTTAAATCGTATTCTTGATAGAATGTGTAAGCAATTTGTTATGTTGTTCAAAAGCAAATAATATTTTGCAACAAAGTTGCACTTTATATATACACTTTCTACAAATAACAAACATAATAAATATGAGTTAAAATATTGATGGGCACATCATCATGAAAAAAAAGATATTCATCTCGTCAATACATGCATTTACCAATAATGTAAGAACCTCTCTCCGTTAATGATAAACGTATTATCCATTATATTTAGGACTTCTATTTTACAAGTCTACTCGCACATTCTTAAAAATAACAATATATTCAACAGTCATTAATAGCTCTTCCTACTATTCCTCAAAACATAATATGAATAATATCATCAAATGCATGACGTAGCGTGGGGAGGGGGGGGGGGGGGGGGGGCACGTGCCCCCAGACAGTTTAATGAAAATACACAATAATATAAGGAAAACTCCTTTCCAAATAAATATATTTATACACAATACAAAAAGTGTGCCCCCTCCCAAGATTTTTGAATAAAAAACACACTGCAACTTGGCCGTTGATATGTTTCAACCATTCAAGCATCATTTGATTAGATTGAATACAAGTTATAATTACTAAAAATTCTGTACTATCCCCGCCTTTAATAACTTGAATGAACAAAACTCATACTAACATACAAACTTACTCTCTTATTGTCTCCGTCCGTTCAGACACCTTGAACTCTGTCAGATCATTGGCATCCCCTTCCTTGCGATTCTAGGGGTAGGAATCGAAAATATCAGTCGAAAAGCTATGTCATATTCGATCGGCGGTCCTTGATTTTATGAACGGGACTATACAAATAATTTATCAGATGTATACATAGGGCTGATAAAAATGTAATGTGTAATAATTTAAATTTAAATTTAAACATGAATGAAACAGAAATAAATTAAATCGACAAATTAACCGGGAATCACATTTAATCAATAAGCATTGTATATTACTAGGTAGAGTTTGTGCTATTGTACATGCAGTGACGTAGCGTAGTCGGACTGATTGGGGAAGGGGGCACCCGAGTGGTTGGGGGCAATCCTTTTGTATATCTTTCTTTGAAGAGCTAAGTTCCAAAAGACACGACATCGACTTTTCATAACAATTGAGTTAAAGGGATGCCTGTAAAGTGTCTAACTCCACGAAAATTACTTGGAGCTTTCTCGTTTCTCTTCTACCGTGTTGTTAAGCTTATGATAAGAGAAGAATGAAATAGGGTTAGATGTTTTTAAATGCCCCTTTAGTATGACGATTTCTATCATTCAGCTCAAGAGCGTTAATGAACGGTCATAAACCTCATAAACGTCATACGTAATTCGTTGTAAAAGCTGACGCATATTTTCGTTTTTTTTAAACCAGGAAAGCAGTGGTCTTTTTCAATGAAACTTTCACACATCATTCGAACATATCTTACACTGACTTTGGTACAGGATTGAAGTCTCAAATGTCATTTTGGGCAATATCTGACATTTTACAGGTGCGCCTTTAACGATAATACGCTACGTAGCTATCTAGAAATCCAAATTGTAGGACAAAGTACACATTTACAAACAAAACCGAACGTTACATTTTCATATTCCCATATAGGCATGTATATACAACGTTGGACAAAGAGACCTGCTTTTCGTCAAAGTTGAAAAAGTGGATTTAGCGCCTTTTGGAATTATGCTCTTCATTTGTACATAGTTGTTTCCGCTATGTTCCATGTTGTATTGTTTGTCACATTTGTCACATTATTGGGGAGGGGGTGGGGGAGGCACGTAACCCCCGTTACCCCCCGTAGCTACACCTCTAGCTGGCTGCAGAAATGAGAACTTGTACTGCATTCCCTTCTCAATTGATTTTCTTCTTACGGGCATATCTTGCAGTAGTGTGTGCATCCAGGTGACCATTTCAATCATGTTGACCGATTCGATGACCTTTGAAAGAGAACAAAATATGCGTATAATATTTTTAGAAAAATTAGTATAATATCTTTAGAAATATGAGTATAATATTTTTAGAAATATGAGTATAATATTTTTAGAAATATGAGTATAATAAAAACTGACTCGTGCGAACGGATATGAAATGGTCAAATGGAGGAAACGTAGTAATTCATGTACTTATCTAGTCGTTATGCACCCATTAATTTAGGTCTATTTTACATTAGCTGGTTGTCTTTTGGGGCTCATTTGCATTGGCAAAGAAACTCAATAACAATATATACATAATAGTAGATCCTTAAATTAACATTTCAATATAATAATAATGATAATATAAATTCGTATAAAGCGCACTTAAATAATGAATTACTCAAGGTTGTTAAAATATGTATAAAATACAAATGAATAAACTTATTATTTCCAACAAAGTAAACATATCAAATTAAAACAGTTGTTTTATCATACTGAACAAACATGCATTGGAAACAAAGCCAAAAAAACATGAACAAAGAGATCCACTAAAAAAACAACAACAACACTTGAATAATGCTATTTAACCAATCAGAGAGGAGGGGTGGGGAGGGGGTAGGGGCTGCATCCTCTCCGCGATTGGTCTCCCCCAACTTACCAAAGCGTCTCTCATGTTCTCCAACTCATCCGCGTTTTTGACGGCTTTCATGAGCAGGACTGGAGATGGTTCCATCAGGTACTTTGTCTGCAGGCCAGATATGTGTAAAAAAAAACAATTAATATAAATGTTTGCTTCAACGACGATGATGTATTCTTTCAAAATGAATAAATACAAACTAACTTGGCCGATTACTTGGTTAATGTTTGGAATCTTGCTTGAGTTTGAATTTCCCACAGTGTTCAAGTTCTAACGATTTCATCGATTTAAAAAATTCATAGGTATCATGCCGCTATCGTACTGTACATGTATTGTATAATCAATATACTTCTAAATGAAAGTAAACAGTAATTAAGTAACAGTAATTAATAGTTATAAATGCGAACGGAATAGGTTCCTATATAGTTTATATACGATCATACATAATATATAATTGCATTTAATTTAAACATACTGCGATAATAGAGGGTGCTTGTACTTATTTTTTCCGGTTCTTTTTATTTAACAAAATGAGCACAAAATATACTTCAATTAAAGTGTTTGTTTTTAAAGGGATACATTGTCCAAATCCACAAAAATTACTCAGAACTCAAGTGGTTATCTCATATGCTGTATTAGTATTACCATATAGAGACATGGAACAGGTTATTATGTTTGTTCCTCTCATGAAACAGAAATTTACGATTAAAGTCTTCATTTTTGTATTATCTACTGGAAAGTTATAACTGTGTACACAGTCAGTGAAATGAGTTCGCGATTATCACTCTGCATCTTTGCTCATTACTCGGCCATATACATTTTTTGCACATTACTTATAGTGGACACATCAGATCACAAACATACACATTTTATTAACCATTTATCACTTTTTGCACATATCAACAAAATTACAAGATCCCCTTAATGATTGTACACAGTAGCGTAGACAGGTTCTTACACCTGGGGGGGATGATTTGCTGTTCAGTTCACCGGACCAAGACTAATTTGTTCGCGGCCGAGACCACCTGCCCAAATATTTTGAGACCAAGGCAATTGCTTGGAAGTCCTCTCATTTCGAGACCAAGTACTTTCACAATTTTCGAGCCCGAGACCAAGTACCTTCAAACTTGAAAACCCCTCTCAGTGGGGGGGGGGGGGGGGGGGGGGGGGGGGGTCCGTAAACAATTTTCGAAGCCGAGAACAAGTACTTTCAAAATTTTCGAGACCGAGACCAAGTACCTTCAAAGTTGAAAACCCCTCTCAGTGGGGGGGGGGGGGGGGGGGGGGGGGGGGGGTTCGTAAACAATTTTCGAAGCCGAGACCAAGTACTTTCAAAATTGTCGAGATCGAGACCAGGTTCATTCAACTCTCTCAGTCCAAATACTTTCGCAATTTTCGAACCCGATACCGAAGATCTTTGACAATTTTCGGTACCGAGATCGGGTTTTAGTCGGTTGTTACCACGTTTTAGTCGGTCGAGACCAGGTTTTAGACGGTCAAGACGGCTTAAAAGTAGTCTCGAGACCAGCTAAAATGTGAAAAGGGGGGTTCAAACCCCCCCCCCTTACAGCCATTTTTGGGTCAAAGGGGGGGGGGGGGGGGTTGAACCACCAACCCCCCCCCCCCCCCCCTGGGTACGCCTATGCATACAAGTAATGTTTTTTTTCCACTCGTATAGATACACACAACAAAATATATCCTTCCCTAAAACCTGGGGGGGATGATTGTACATGTCATCCCCCTCATCCCCCCCGTTGTCTACGCCCCTGATTGTACAACTTACATCATCATTGTTAGTCAGATCCATGATGGCGTCATAAACGAAGTAGTTGGACGTGTTGCTGAACCAGACCTTCTGACTGAACACTAATTGATTACTGGTTGTCAGATCATACTCAAACACGGACAGTTCCTTGGCCGATAGGCAAGTCTCTGTAGATGTAGGACAAGACATTATGCTATGAATATAATTATTTTGTCATCGTATCAACATCATCGCTATCATAATAGTGATAAATAATCATCTGTCTTTACCATAATAAATATCACCATCGTCGTTACAATCATTGTCATCATCATCATTGTCATCGTCAACTCAACACATTATGATACATATTATGAACATCATAATCATCATCATCAGTACCATCATCATCATCATCATCATCATCAACACAATCAATTATTACACTATCCATCATCACAATCATCCTCCTCCTCCTCCTCCTCCTCCACCTCATCACCGCTATAATCATCAACATCATCATCATCATCATCATCATCATCATCACCAACACAATAAATTATTACACTATCCATCATCACCATAAAAACCACAACCACAACCACAAACATCATTATCATCAACATCATTGTCGTCGCCGTCATCATCATCATCATAATCACCATTATAATCCTCCTCCTCTTCCATGTATCCTCCTCCTCATCATCACCATCATAATCATCGTCATCATCATCATCATCATCACCATCATCATCATCATCATCATCATCACCATCATCATCATCATCATCATCCCCGTGCTCCACCACCACCACTACCAGATACAAGATCACATGACAACAATAATTAACTGACCGCCGCTACAGCTTTCTCCCTGCTTCAGATGTTGGTAGATCTCTGGGTAGCGTTCTTGATCTAGGCGAGTGCCCGTGTCATACAGGTAAAGACTGTATAGGGGATAACAACCATCAAGTTTCACTTTCATTTATTCCGATTTATTTCCAATTTTATTTTCAATGATTGAAAATTGAGCAAAGAAAAATAGGCTTCACCGGGAATCGAACCTGAGACCTCCGGATTGCTAGACCGATGCTCAACCATCTAGCCTTGAACGGGGGACGTTCACATGAAACCCTGTTCATTGCTCGAATAGTCAGAAGCTATATAAACCTCGAATATTGCTCGAATAGTCAGAAGCTTATGTTTGAATTCAATTTTTTTTCCGCAAAGAGATTTTCAATCGTTCAAGATATTCATTTTGTTTTCGAACATTGAGTTTAAGTGTCCCCAAAGTATATTTTTTACGATTGTAATTAATTTTTGATAACTTGGTAATAAAGAATATCATGTATGTATACTGTATTAGGATATCAACGGACACTTTTAACTTTCCAGTTGTATTTGTATTTTCCACAAAGGGATTTCATTTACAAATTTCAAAAGTATAATGTGACGTTTGCATTATTGTGTCATAATTTATCTATCATTCAGCATGAACATACAGCAATTCTATGGTAGAAATGTATTTCAAAACGCATTCACGGCCTGAAATGTTTCTTTGAATTAATCAGGGCAAAGTATTTATGCCATTTCTGACCATTCATATGATACGGAAGCCGTGAACCCAAGGTAATAAATTGACTAAATGTTTGATTGCTAAATAGGCTGCCATTAAACAAACAGTTACGTAACTGACATTATCTTTCCTTTATATTATCTGAAAAGTATTTATGAATTATATATATGGTAATGGTACTGAAATGAAAAGCACTTACTAGATATAGCTCAACCCGATAGCGGCATACGACATAAAGAGGGGGTTGTACGGCACATCTTCACCACGTAGATTGAACAACCCTTTAGAACATTAACAAATGGGGAAACAACATTCTTTGTATTTAATTTAGGACTATACGATAAACAATTATTCATCATATATGAATTAAATCAACTATTTTCATATAATAATAATAATAATAATAATAATAATATTAGGCATTTAGCTACGCTATTCATAGTTAACTATATCACAGCGCTTACAATATTATTACCCCGGTCAACGGATACACACTGCAATCAATCCTGCACATTAAGTGCACATTTTCCACTCCCTGGGGAGTATTCCAGCAAGTCGCCTATTAGGCGCGCACAGTGCTAAAGAAACACGTTCCCATCCTTCCGGGTACCCATTTATACACCTGGGTCGAGAGCAGCAATAGTGGATAAATTGTATTGCCGAAGGACAAACGCGGTGGGCTGGGTTCGAACCCGGGATCTCACGATTGGAAAGCGCGCGCTCTACCAATGTTGCCACACCACATATAACGCAAATAAAAGCATCCACTAGATTTTCGAAAGACATTCCGTCTAGGACTTTGCGATCATTAGAACATGTCAACAGTAAATGGTTTAGACAAAGCCCACAGGTGTGAAAGGGGTTAACCGGTTACCGCGGCAATCTAGGTTCATTTGAAACAAAGTTCACATGTGTGAAAGGGTTTAATCGGTTACTGGAAATCTTATCCTGGACTAAATACGTGTACGGCTGCAACCCCCATTTTTTGGGCTTAAAACAAAGAAATACATAAGCATAAAATAATAAAATATATAACAATTCAAATGTGGTCAGCCCCCCACTTTCAAAAACTTTCCGCGGCCCCTGTACAATGGTTTTGTGGCACCAGGCCCTCGTTGCACAAATAGATGCAATCGATTGTAAATTTGCAATTAATTGTTGGTCAGAAAATAAGTATGCACATTTGAACCAATCAGGTTTTGAGCATTTAGTCACATGATCTGAATTGCAATCAATTGTAACTCTTTCTGCACTGGGGCTCAGGGGGTGTTTCACAAAGATTAACACATGAGCTTACATTTAAGTTGGACCTAACAAGTATGGAAAGCCATTATTTTCTTTGTAAACTTGTTAAAACAGTTCTCTTAAAAGGCATACATTTGGATTGAAATCAGTAGTTTTTTGTTATTATCAAGGAGCCTTGCTAGTTATTGACATAAATCTCTGTTGGAAGTTTAAAATACTTGTATTTGTTTTGCTTTTGAATATGTTTTATACCAAGGCAACAAATTGCTTTCCATAATAATTAGGTCCAACTTAAAGTTAAGTTTAACATAGGATATTTGTGAAACACCCCCTGGTCACACGTAATACTTCATCTTCTAGAATGTATACTTACACGCAATCTCGTCTAGCCCCGTCAGAATCAGCAGATCGCAGTCTCGCTCCGTCATGATTTCTCGGACGTTCTTAAATCCTGTCGGATTTGGAGACACCGTCTTGTATATCTTCTCTCTCCATGTAAACCCTATACAAAACGAACACATTATTTACACATTTCCATGGAAAAAGATACATATACATGTATAGATGTCAAATAATAATTTGAGCCTCATGCGAGATAACGCGGTTTGGAGCCGCACGAGAGTATAAAACACGATTGCTTACATTAGATTATATCACTTGACAAAGTATTGCAGCGGCATACGAAACGTCGTGATCTTTTAGATTTCTTGTTGACCATACATTGCGAGACAAACGAATATCACTAGCGATATTATTTTCGATAATAATTTGTTTGTTTGTAAAGAAACATACGCGCACTGTTTTCTGAATTTTGCCCTACATATTACATGACTTATCATAGAACTATTATAACAGTATAATGTTTAGGGGAGAGAAATATAGCATGTGCATTCATATTGCATATATCTGTATTTTTTCTGTATAACATCGAACTTCATTCCCGATGGAACTATCAAAGTAAGCATATTACAGTACCTTTCTCTGGGTTAGGGGCATGGGCGTCGATCTGTAATTGATACCCATTCATCAGGGGGATGATCTATTCATTCATCCCCCCTGGTGAATAGGTATTACGTAAGTATCGACGCCCATGATTAGGGGCCTTTCGTCCCCTTCAACCCTCTCTCTCAGTTTGATAACCTCTTCAGTACACCCTAGCCTATAAAGTCTGTTCTAAGTATCCAATTGAGCTAATATTATAAATACTTAATAATAATAATAATAATAACTTCATTTATATAGCGCTTTTTGCCAAAAAAAATGATACAAAGCGCATAAAAAAAAACCACAAAGAATAAACAGATACATAATTACAAATACAAACCTACAAATTATACAAACAATAACTTAACACAATTCAATAGAGGGCAACCAACTAAATATGCGTGTCTAAAAGGTTCTAAAGACATACTTCAATATTAACTTATTACTTAGGATACAGGTGGGTTTTTAGTTGAGATTTAAAAGTACTGAGGGTGTTAACTGATCGAACTAGGTTGGGGAGGCGATTCCAGCATTTAGGTCCAGTGACTGCAAAAGCCTTAGATCCAATGTTTGTACGAGTACGTGGGGTATTTAATACAATGGCAGAAGTAGATCTTAAGTTGTACAAGGACTGACGGATGTGAAGTAGATTACAAAGGTAAGATGGGGCTTGCTTTGATAAGCATTTATATGTAAGTACAGCATTCTTGTATTCAATTCGCCGAGGTACCAGAAGCCAATGCAGGGACTGGATGAGAGGTGATGTATGTGTAGATTTAGGTTTCTTGTAGATTAGACGGGCGGCTTGATTCTGAAGAAGCTGTATGGTGTGCAAGTTCTTTGTTGAAGTCCCATATAGAAGGCTATTGCAATAGTCCAACCTCGAAAGAACAAGTGCCCGAACTGCTGCATGTGTGGAACTTTCATCGAGATACTTTCGGATCAATGTCAGGTTTCGTAGATGGAATTTCACAGTTCTAGAGATGTTGGCCACCTGCGCATCGTGAAGAAGACGATTGTCGAAGATGACACCGAGGATCCGCAGAGACTCTGAGGGTTCCAGAACAACATCACCAAGGGTCAGCTTGACATCTGTGAGTTTTCGATGATGTGCTTGCGATGCCACTACAAGGAATTCAGTTTTACCTTGGTTGAGTTTGAGTTTGTTTATAGTCATCCAGATTTGAACATCTTTGATGACATCGGTCAGCTTGGAGAGTGCACCTTGGATGGAATCCTTGGAACCTGGATCACATGTAACATATAGCTGTATGTCGTCGGCGTACATGTGATAGTTGACATCATGTTTGTGAAAGATTTCAATAATTGGTTGCAGGTACAGAGTGAACAGCAGGGGCCCTACGACTGACCCCTGTGGGACCCCATACTCCAGTTTAACCTCCGGAGAGTTTGCGTCATTGATTGCAACGGAACATGTCCTGTTCTGGAGATAGGAGACAAACCACTCCAAGGCTTGTCCGCATAAACCAAAGTGATTGTGAAGTCTACCAATGAGAATGACATGGTCAAGCGTATCGAACGCTGCGGATAAATCAAGAGATAAAAGGAATGTAGCCTTCTTTTCGTCTAGGGCACGTGAAATGTCATTCTGCAGGGATAGTAGAGCTGTTTCAGTGCTGTGATTCTTCTTATATGCAGACTGTCTGGGATTATCAAGGTGGTGGTGCCGATCAATGTATTCCTGCAGTTGATGAGCCACAACTTTCTCCAAGACCTTCGCTAGGAAGCGAATATTGGAGATCGGCCTGTAGTTACAAAGGTTGTCTTTGTTCAATGACTGTTTCTTGAGAACAGGTGTGACTGTTGCTTGTCCAAGACAGGAAGGGAACACACCCGTTTCTAGTGAAGAATTGATAGTCTCTAGGATGATGGGCATGAGTACATGAATGTGTTTCTTCACGAGCCACGTTGGCTGTTCTTATAATATGTACGCTGCCAAATCATATATACTGACAATAATTATGAATGTCTTTTCGCCATCACATTCAACCTTATTCATCACTCTTACCTGGGTATATGCGTTGTATATAATTATTATTTACCTGTGTAATGGTCTTCATCCTGCACGAAGAGCCTTTCTCCTGGATACGGGTCCTTCGTGCCCTCCAGCTCCTTCCAGGTGATGTCCACCATGTTGTCTTCTTCCTCGTGGGTCCGCAGGTCCATGGTTCGAGGCTCGAGTCGGTTCGTCTCAGATAATTCAAACCAGTCCTCTGCATTGGCGGGGTAAATCCGTTAGACACGAGTGGAGTGTAATTAATACGGTGCATTTTGTTTTTCACAGATCGAGGAGTTGAAGTTAATTAAGTTTGCGTTTGATTCCTATGAGCATGCTGGGTATGTATAGTTTATTAATGTTCGATGAACATGTTGAGTGAGGATGTGAGGGTGAACAAGGTATAATGAATTATGAAGCTCCTCAAGTGTTAGGCAGCCACTATTTTCCATTCATTTCATAGTTTGAACTACCAAGCTGACCTTAAAGGGGACCACCAGGCAAAGAACAACACATAATTATATGCTTTGGTACCGTTTTGTGATATCAAATAGATACCTAACATTTTGCAAAGGGTTGTGTAATTCATAAACAAAGCAATTAATTTCCACAACTTACGGAACCACTCCATACGGGCCAAACATGTGCGAGTGCGCCAATGCTATTCACGCTTACGTTCGGAGACTATAGAATTCCGGGCGATTCGTTCGCTCTGCACACACTTAGTCTCGTACATACAGACCCCATGAACGCATGCTTTAGCATTTTAGAATGGTGATGCATTTTCCAATTATACATTTTTTTCTGGACACATATTTTTGTGAACTTGTTGATGGAATGGAATACTAAAGATGTTACCTTTCATTTATAAGGATATTATTTTTGGGTGGTGGTACCCTTTAAAGGGGTAGTTTAGTTTTGGTAAGGCTGAACTTTAGTAGCCAAAACCTGCACAGTTACATTATAAACTAATAGTAATAACTCCACCATGCTCGAAAGATATACAAAATTACAAACGACTAAGTAAAAAGCCTGTTATCATTCAAAAAGAGCCATTAAAACACAAGAGGGCGCTTTTTAAAAAGGCATTGGTTTCCACCATTTTTCATACAAAATTATGCATGTGATGTTTTATTGATATAATGATTATATAGCGAGTTCATCAACAACTATTTTAAAAACGCTTTTTAAAATTTTTGAAAAAGTGCAAGCATTTTTTTATTTTTTTCTAAAAATCATCTAATTATTTGGGCCCCAAATAATTATAAGATCAGATATATTTATTGATATTTCAGCCGTTTCTGGGTCGATTTTGACCAAATAAAGTTTATTCTGCCATTAAAATTGTATGTTCTCTCAAAATCGACACTCAGTTTTGCATTACCTCACAACAAAATTGTGATGTGCAGCGCCCTCTCTACCAAAACTAAACTACCCCTTTAAATAAAGTAATTTTCGCC